>VZRI01000257.1:13851-41862 GCA_013397515.1 Upupa epops
ACTTCTTCCCAGTGAGGGTGACGGGGCACTGGAGGGGACTGGCAGGGGGGTTTGTGGAGTCTCCTTCTCTGGAGATGTTTGAAACCTGCTTGGATGATCCTGCTGTGACAGGGAGATTGGACTGGATGATCTTTCCAGGTTGCTTCCAATCCATAATGTCCTGTTCTGTGACTTGGTCTAGGTGTCCTGCTGTGGCAGGAGGATTGAACTGGATGATCTTTTGAGGTCCCTTCTGATCCCTGATGATTCTATGATTCTAAGACAAAAAAGCAGGAAGTACATTCCCCACATTTAACACTTGAAAAACTGATAATTTTCAAACCGTAACACTTTACCATAGTTAGTGGCAGGGCTTACTTTGTTTTCCTTCTTTGTTTAGCCCTGGAGCCAGGTTGTACTTTTGGTAGTGTGATCTAAAGAACTAGACACTAGCATGTCTTCCTTCCCTCTTCACCTGCTCCAGTAAATGGGAATCTGAGACAGTGCTCTGATTTTTTTTTTTCTTTTAATCTGCTTTGATGCTTTCTGGATATCAAAGTGCCACATCCTTCCTTTCTGATGGCAGGTCTGTGTATGATCCACCTTCCTGTAGCATCAGGCACACAAATAAAGCCGTGTGCAGGCGTTACACAAGGAGGTCTCAAACACTTGTGCCTTAATCTTTCCATTCCTGTTAATCACTGTTGCAAACCTTACCTACCTGGGATGGGACTCCTCTGACAAGCAGGTTTTTAGAGGCACATGGGCATCTATTGATAAAATTAGGCACCTTGCAGAGTTTTCTCAGAGATGCATTACAACTTACTTCACTGTCTGATTCCCATGGGTGTTATTGCAATCTAAGTAATAAGAGTCACTTCTGAAAATGCCACTTGGTGCTCCTCTCTATCTTTATGAGCCTCTAATGCCTTTATACATTTGGCCATTGAGTTCTGCACAGGACCTGCTGGGTAATCACACAGTAGCGCACCTCTTGATTAAAACACCATTCAGTCTAATGATGGTGTGTGTTTTTCTAAACTAGACACTGCCAAATCTCATCCTATTTACTTAGGCCACTGAAGAGCCAAATCTGACTTCGTGCTCCCACTCCAGTCTGGCATCCTCTGGGTACCATATACCACTGCCCATTTCAGCATAACAGCAACAACTCCTCTTCCAAGTGACCATACAGCACCAGCTGCCAGCCAGCAGGCAAAAGCAGCTGTGAAGGTATGCTGAGGATCACCTCCAGATATCTCTGCACTAATTCCTGCTTCTTTGTGCTCATTAGTAGCACAACAACATCACATGTACTGTGGAAGGCTAAATCTTGAGTAAAACTCCCCCACTATACTGACAGGCACAAAGATGCTGCATGATAGGTATCTCATGTCCAGGTCATGCTATGCTGTCTGTTTTTATCACCAGCTACTGTGGAGTAGTAAGGGATTATGTACCCAGGGGCTAGAAAGTAATACAAAAGGACTTTTAACTTTTTGCCTGTTTACACAACAGCCTCCTTATGAGCAATGAAACACAACTCCCCTGTTTTCCCCCAACACTTCAGCTAATATCTGATAGAAACTCCTAGCTCATGCATTGAGACCTCCTTAAAAATCATCTGCTTCTTTCTCTTAGACTCTGTTTTAGACTCTGTTTTGGCTGTTAAGAGCAGACTTTACTTGAGGGCCAAGTCTATCTAGTCCTAGTGGCAGCATGGTCCTCTGGAGCAAAACAGCAGCAGAGCAGTTTCTCTGCTCTCAGTCTGCACACAGCAATGTTGACACCATTTTTAAATACTTCAGTAAGTCACAGCACCAGGTACCATTCAGATGTCGCACAAAATAAGAGCCAAAGCCAGGTGACAAAAATTAATACTGCAGATGACTGTCCAGCTGGAGAATCAGTGTTTTCTGGTGAGAGAAAGCAGCTTGACTTTCTCATAAGTCATCATGTCATGTTTAAGCTCAGACGAATCTTATTCCTCCACCAACTTTGCAAGAGAACTACAGTAGCAAGTACCGAGTCAATAGCAGGATGGCACCTGAGAATAGGCACAGCAGCACAGCCTGGTCAACAAAGAGAGATGCGGGTTCCAAAAAAATATATTGGGGGACAAATAATATTTTCTCCAGTACTTCCATTTTGGGATGACAACACGGTTTGGAATGGAAGGACTCACTCCATTAATGCCTGGCTATGAGGCTGATGTTACAGGCAGGGCTTTGGGTTCTTTAATAAAGTCTGGTTCTGTAAGACACCAGATCCTACAGGTCCACATGGGAGAGGTTTATGCCAGAGTGGAAAAACGGTTCTGGGCAGGAATTGGCAGGGCTCATTCAGAGGGCTTTAAACTAAATTCTAAGGGGAGTGGGATAATTGATGGATGCCCACCAGTGGGGCAGAGCTCTGGCCATAATGAAAAGCAGGGGGCCTCTCACTGTCCTAGGGTGAAATGAGAGTGCTCAGCTCATTCCATAATGCACCTGTACACCAATGCACACAGCGTGGGAAATAAGCAGGAGGAGTTAGAAATCTGTGTCCAGTCAGGTGATTATGATCTGGTGGCAACTACAGAGACGTGGTGGGACAGGTTGCATGACTGGCATGTGGGCATGGACGGCTGTGTCCTTTTCAGGAGAGACAGATCAGCAAGGTGAGGTGGTGGATTTGCTCTTTATGTGAGACATCAATATCCTGAGTTCTGTCCAGGGGTGGATGAAGACAGAGATGAGAGTTTGTGGGTGCGGATCAAGGGGCAGGCTGGCATGGGTGACACTGTCGTAGGTGTCTATTACAAGCCACCAGATCAGAATGAGGAAGTTGATGAGGTCTTCTACAGGCAGGTGACAGCATCCTCACAGTAGTGGTTAATGGGACAGAGTCTAGTTGGAGGCCTGTATCTAGTGGAGTCCCCCAGGGATGAGTACTGGCACCAGTCCTCTTCAATCTCTTCATTAATGACTTGGATGAGGGATTAGGGTGCACTATCAGCAAGTTTGCTGATGACACAAAGCTGGGTGGTATCACCGACACCCCAGCAGACTGTGCTGCTATTCAGCGAGACCTGGACAGGCTAGAGAGCTGGACAGAAAGAAACTTGATGAGGTACAACAAAGGTAAGTGTAGAGTCTTGCATCTGGGCAAGAACAACCCCTGGTACCAGCTCAGGTTGGGGACTGACCTGTTGGATAGCAGTGGAGGAGAAAGGGACCTAGGGGTCCTAGTGAACTTAGCAAATCAAGGGGAGTTCTTCTCCCCATCTACTCTGCAATGGTGAGACCGCAACTGGAGTATTGTGTCCACTTCTGGGCCCCTCAGTTCAAGAATGACACAGAGCTGCTGGAGGGTGTCCAGCATAGAGCAACAAAGATGATGAAGGAATTAGAGCACCTCCGTTACGAGGAAAAGCTGAGGGAGCTGGGTCTCTTGAGCTTGGAGAAGAGGAGGTTGATGGGTGACTTCAAGAATGTCCATAGATATGTGAGGGATGATTGTCAGGAGGATGGAGCCAGGCTCTTCTCAAGGTCATCTGGTGATAGGACAAGGGGCAATGGGTTCAAGCTGGAACAGAGGAGGTTCTATATAAATACTAGAAGGAACTTTTTCACAGTAATCTACCGGAGCATTGGAACAGGCTGCCCAGGGTGGTTGTGGAGTCTCCTTCTCTGTAGACGTTCAAGGCTGGCCTGGATGTGTTCCTGTGCAACTTAGTCTAGGTGATCCTGCTGTGGCAGGGGGATTGGACTAGATGATCTTTCAAGGTCGCTTCCAATCCCTAATGATTCTATGATTTGGTTGCTCCTGGTGCATCCTCTGCCCACGCTACCAGGCAGATGGACTTTCCCAAAGCTACGATGACAGATTCTATGATTCTATGAAAACAAATTCCACTTTAATGTATATGTAATTGTATATTTCTATTACCATTTGCAGCATATACTTTTGAGTAAATAATGCAATGCTGAGATATTGCTGCCTCTTGTGTCAGCTCTCACATATATTTTAAAGCAACTAGCCTGGAGAAATGTTACTGACAAGCCCACAGAGACCAGGATATTAAAGGTAATAACCATTCATCTAGGCTGAAACATCATCACAAATTCATCCCCATTCTCTCTCTCTATTCTACATGTGAAACAGAGAAAAGAGAAATCTCTATTTTGACTTCAAAGCAAACTCAGCACTGTCTCACCACAGGGCACTAACCTCATTCATTATTTCTCAGGAAAATTTCTTCTAATTTCTTGAATGCATATTCACAGCTTACTAGAAATTTCTCTTTAATAGTACATTAAAGTAAGAGAAAAGCACTCAAACATTCAACTCACACAGGCTGATATACCATCCACTGGAAATATCACCAATAAATAGTGTAATGGTCTTCAAGATTCCTGTGACTTTTTCTCTAATTCACTGACGCCATAAAACAATCACTGTGGCAATCACTCCAGGCCTTAACGTTCCCGGAAATAATATGTTACTACTTAATGCATGGTAGTGCCACCAAGTATTGATGAAAAATTTTACAGGCAAGATCAATTAGACTCATCAAATGCTAATTGCCAAAGCAGGAGCTGAAACAGACTGACCAATTCTAGAGTAAGACTTTTTGTTCCATAATGTTGTGTGTGTAGAAACCAAACAAATGTGCACACTAACAGCTGCAGCTGCATAAATAGCTGCATAAATAGCTGCATAAATATCTGGTTCCTTCCTGCAAAAAATTGAAGCTAAATTGATATGATTTAGCATTTACTGAGGGTTTCTTACAACCCGCAGTTGTGAATGAAGGCAGAACATTATGCCACCCTGTTCTAGCACCATGTTTGCCCTGATTATATTTTGACTCACTGTAAGCCAAAAACTCTACCTTACGTATTGTGTGAATAGCTCATGCAGCTATGCAGAGAGATGTAAAAGTCACATAAATGTATTTTATGAGCTTCCATTTCCACTACCCTGCAATCTAAGGATAGCTGCAAATTGGAAGAAAAAAAGACAATATTTTTGCCATCTTCTTCCAAACGTTCATTTGACATTACCATCCATAAAAGCACTGATTATTCTGGTTTACAGCCTCTCAGTTCTCCAAAATGAGGACTAATTAAGCATTATGTGGATGTGTATCATGAGTAATATATTTTGTTCAGCTTTATTTCTCTCATGGATTAACCCTTTCAGCACTGAGAAACACTGTCTAGCTCTCCATTATAAGAGAGGCTTTAGAAGAAATAGTTTCTTGCAATACTGGGATCAAAGAACATGAAAGTTCAAATGCAGGAAGGCAGAAAAGCTTGAAGTGAAAGCTTGACCTCTAACATGTGTCACTTTGATTTTGCATTCATAATTATGCTTTTGATAACTGCACAGCAAGCTCATCTGGAACCTGTGCAATGCACCCTGTAGGAAGTCCAGCTCCAGGGAGATAGCAGTGGTAAATGAATAAACAAATGTAAAAAAAAAACAACAAAGAAGTGAAAATACACCCTGTAGTTATTTCTGTTCAAATGTCAGGCATGTACTCATGGTATGTGCTGGACAGACAAGATTTTGTGGTCTAGTGTAAATAATGAGAGAGCATCTGTCTGGCTCTACAGAGCTTCCAAATCAGTAGTTCACTGGCAGGTAGTGTAAAGCCTCAGGATTAGCCTTGCATAAAATTATTTCAGCAGCCAAACCTTTTTGGGTTTCTACCCTGAGGAGCATCTGGACAAAAATATTTTGTTTTTTGTTTTACAGGCAAGGGGATTTCATGCATTGCTAAATAACGATTCTAAGACATAACCTTGTCTTTCTAGACCTTTTAAACATTAAAGTTTTGTGTTTCTTAAAAAATCATTCCAAACGTATTTCTGATGAGACAATTTATAGGATAATAAGAAGACTGGTAGTTTCTGAAAGGCAATTTTGTTTTGACCTGGATTCTTGTTAGTTTATGTAATCACTCAATAAACTGAGTCAGCTCATGTGTCTCATTTGTAAATGTTCTGACAAATAATGAAATATATCCTGGTATTCACGGAATCTATTCAAAGACTTATTGATGGACAACAGATAATCCAAAAAAAAGCAGCTTACATGCCTGCTCAAAACTCACTGCCTAAAAAACTTAACTCCTTTCAACCTATTAGACCCCCAAGACGAGTTCTTTATGAAGTTATTTAAAATACAGACGCAATGCATGAACAGGCAAAAGTGTAGTATAGCAGTTAGAAGCAGTTTAGGCTAGACTTCATCAAAGTCTCTTATGCTGTTTTCATAACATGGTTTGAACTAAATGATGGAAACACAAGTCATTCTAATATTACTTCTCATTCGCCATTTTGACCAGTGCAGCCTCTTAAGGTAGCTGCCCTTTGTTTCAGATGTCTCACTTGCATTAATTGATGTCCAGTCAGTTGTCCTTCAGAACCAGCAGCAGAGCAGGTTGTATTGAATTTGGACTCCAGGTCAAAGCTGAAAAATACCTGAATTTCTCTTCTTTTCTTACAGTCTGTTGTGCAGTTGAAGATTAAAGATTTTATTCTCTGGATTTTACGTGTAATTAGCATGCTTCTCATGGTCAGCACATTGAGGTTATCAGCCCAGGTTCGACCAGAGTTCTGCTACTACATTTCTTCAGCAAAAATTCAGCAATTGTTAATAACTAATAAGGAGTCACATTTCCAAATAATGTATACAGTGAGACACTTCAAGGAACATTTTTCATTTCCAATACTGTCACAGTTTGTGACTGGGAGTGTGCAAGACATTGTTCTCAGCCTTTCCCAAGCATGTGGTGTCTGGTTAGGTGCCTGTATTAAGGCTCACAGAAACAAATGAATGTCTTATGCATGGTGATGAGTTGTTCAAAACACACACGGAAGTTTCTTTTGTGGGGAGGATCCTTTCTTCCTCAGTCATCTGTTATCCTGGTGTGCACATAGCCATACTACATTATTCATGAGATGCATTTTCTGTCAAAAACGAGGGGATTTTGAGCAGTGCTGACCTATCACCTTTCTAAACAACACAAAAGAATAATTCATAAGGGGTGAAAATAGAAGCAAGCCAAGCCATCTGAGGCCTAGGCACAATTACTGTCCTGGGGACAGTTCCCAGCTCCCCAGGGTACCTCAGTTACTAACTGCTCCTCTGTACCTGTAAAACTAATTCAGCTTCAGTATCTACATACGCCTCCAGCACTACTAACATCTTCAATAAAAACCCATTTTGCCACCATGATAAGGCATTCTACATGATGTACATGCACTATTACCTTTTAGATGGAGACCTTACATTTAATGAGTGATGCTCAGCATGCAACAGAAGGCATTACCAGAAGTAAATTTGGCTGCAAGTGAAACAAAGATCCCAGCATTGTCTTTTTGAACAGAAATGCTTTGTATCCTGGCAATTTTATTAACCTGAGGTGGCTTGAAGTTCATTCTTCTACCTCTGAGCATCCCTATGTTTAAAGTCAATGAAGATGGCTTTTAGATCGTCACTCATTTCAAAAAGGCATCTTGACTTTAACTGAGCTGGGTCTGTCTATAGAACAATGAAGACCTGTAGACTTCAATTATTAAATGAGTGATACGCTGAAGTACTTTCAAAACATGTGATTTCATACACTGCTCTGCATGTCAGTGATCAATATGTGTAAATCTGTGCCCTCATGGAGAAGCAGGAGCCTAACAACTCATAAAAACAAAAAAGCATGTCAGCTCAGCATGAAAGTTTGCTTTCAATACACAAAAATTGACAAAAGCCACAGGAATATAGTACTGTGCATGAAAGCACTTCTAAGGGGTGGAATATATTCTATCTTTACTGAAGCATCTAAAATTTGCACCTAACTTTTACATTCCTGCAGTGACAAACCTTCTATGTGTGTTTCCTCTCTTGTCAGCAGAGAGAAAAACAGGTGTTACAGATGTAGGTGCCTGAGGTCTACAAGGAAAACGGATGCTTGTTTTAAGAAGACTGTCATGCTGGGCACCAGCTGGTTGCCTGAGGTAGGGGAGTGGATGCCATTCAAGAAATCCTGTAATTGATTCTGCTTATTTAAAGAACAGGCCATAGGAAAATCGTATTAAACTTTTAAAGAAAGTAGAAACCTCTCTGCAAGTTAATATGTATGTACTAGACAAGTTCATACCTATTAAACTGAAGAAAACTCTTTTATTTCTTTCTACAAAGTTTTCTGTTAAATAAGCAATGATAATAATGTATTCAGAAATTTCATGGATGTGATGTAAAGACACAGTAATCTAATTCAAACTTGGATTTCACCTAATAGTGAAAGGAAAGATATAAATATGCTAGAAAGGCAGCACGGAAACTGTAAATTTGGTTTTTCCTCTATAAAAATAAGTTTTGGATGACTTTGACACTGCAAACTAGCAGGGGCTTGAGATGGTTATGGAGATGTGATGGTGTCTTCCAAGGCAGGGTGAGGAAAGAAAAAGTGAAACATATTTCTGTGGCTTACCAATACGTTTGGCAGCTACATGCACCACCTTCCTACCAACCTATCTATTTTCTTATGAAGTGCCTCTGAGCAATTCCAAAGAAGCAGTAGAGCTGGTTTGCAAGTTGTCAAGGTGTCAAACCCCAAACAGGACATACAGGACATTTACCTTAAAAATGGCAAATACAGTTTAGAACCAAATGATCAGAAGACATAAATGTTACTGCCCTAAATGTCTTGATTTAAGAGCACAGGGACCTTTGTTAATGCTACTTTGGCTGGTGTTCAGTCACATGAATAAAGGCAAAGCACTGCTTTTCTGTATAGGGCTGTGGCATCATTAATTGTTTCAGAGTCATAGGATCATAGGATCATAGGATCATAGGATGTTAGGGGTTGGAAGGGACCCAAGAGATCATCGAGTCCAACCCCCCGGCCGGAGCAGGACAAAACTATCTAACACAGATCACAGAGGAACGCATCCAGGCGGGCCTTGAAAGTCTCCAGAGAAGGAGACTCCACGACCTCCCTGGGGAGTCTGTTCCAGTGCTCTGTGACCCTCACAGCAAAGAAGTTCCCCCTTGTGTTGAGGCGGAACCTCCTCTGCTGCAACTTACACCCATTGCTCCTTGTCCTATCACAAGGAGCAAGTGAAAAGAGCCTGTCCCCTCCCTCCTGGCCAGCCTTCAGGTACTTATAAACATTTATCAAATCTCCCCTAAGTCTTCTCTTCTCCAGACTAAAAAGCCCCAAGTCCCTCAGCCTCTCTTCATAAGCCATGCCCTCCTGTCCCCTAATCATCCTCGTAGCCCTCCGCTGGACCCTCTCCAATAGATCCTTGTCCCTCCTAAACTGGGGGGCCCAAAACTGAACACAGTACTCAAGATGAGGCCTCACCAGGGCAGAGTAGAGGGGGAGAAGAACTTCCCTCGATCTGCTGGACACACTCCTCCTAATACACCCCAGGATCCCATTGGCCTTCTTGGCCACCAGGGCACACTGCTGTGCCATGGTCAACCTGTTGTCCACCAGGACCCCCAGGTCCCTCTCCACAGGACTGCTCTCCAGTAGATCACCTCCCAGCCTGTACTGGTGGAGTTTGTTATTCCTCCCCATATGCAGGACTCTGCACTTGTCCCTGTTGAACCTCATCTGGTTTCTCTGTGCCCAGCTCTCCAGTCTGTCCAGGTCTCTCTGGATGGCAGCACAGCCCTCAGACGTATCAGCCAGACCTCCTAGCTTGGTGTCGTCGGCAAACTTGCTGAGTAGACACTCTGTGCCCTCATCAATGTCATTGATGAAGATGTTGAACAAGACCGGTCCCAGCACCGATCCCTGAGGGACACCACTAGTCACAGCTCTCCAGCTGGAGCTGGCACCATTGATCACCACCCTCTGAACTCTATCCTGCAACCAGTTCCTAACCCACCTCACTGTCTGCTCTTCCATCCCACACCTCCTCAGCTTGCTCACTAAAATTTCATGGGAGACAGTGTCAAAGGCCTTGCTAAGGTCAAGGTAGACCACATCCACTGGTTTCCCTGAGTCATGCCAGATCTCGGCAAATGTCAGAGAAGGAACTGAATTTCTGACATTTTTACATGAAAATGCAATCTCTGTTATTATGGGATGAATAGATACACAAATACAGCTGCATAATTTTAATGTACATTTTGTAAGAGTCAAATTCCGGAGATTTTGTAGACCTAATTAAGAAGGTTGAAAGAGGTGAATTCATGTTGCCAGCTCTTGAAATTCTATTGCTACTCTTATGACAATGAGACATTTTTCTGCACACTGCTTTTACAGAAAGAAGAACACAGTAAGAACATAAGCTCCACTTCTTCTTCTTAAAAGATTCACACACACGGCAAAATATGTAAAAGAAATGTTGAAATCCTTCAAACCAGAAAGCAAATAGTAGGGCCCTCAAAAGTAGAGATTCATACATGGAAATGCTGTGCTTGGAGTGACAGGGTTCTTGAGCTGCAACAATGCTTTTTGACAGAGGAAATCTCCAAGACTCTTCTTGCCCTCCCTGGATTTTGGTTAAGGCAGTTTTAGCCAGCAGCTGCCTTATCTATAAATTTGTTCCGTCTTTAGGGAGAAGAACCATCACCCAAACCTGTTTCCACCATGGGCACACTGGACTGACTTCATTATACTGTGGCCCTAGCTGTGCTTTTGATCATGATAACAATTACATGTCTTCCCATCTGCTCCAAAGGACCCAATGAATCTTCTTTCAGGCTGTATTTTTATAGCCATAACCTGTTACAGAGAATGCTGGCCCCTTCTTGTCCCCTTCCACTCATCCCCAAATGCCACAATGACCTGCAAAATGAGTATGGTTTTATACACTAGTTGTACTGTTAAAATGGGGGAGAATAGTCAATGCTCTTTCTGCTTCATGGTCTAAATCATGCATAGATTCATTCTTGAGGCCTTTAGTGAGGGGTGTGCATGGTTTTCCCTTTGATTAACACAAGAACAGAAAAGCCACAGTCTGTCACTTTTTTAAGTCCAAATGTGTCTCTCTGAGTGCCAAAAACCTGTGCGTCATTTACTTGACAAGCTTGGGACTCTCACTCATATCTAGTGTTTGTTTGCTCCAGATGTCCTAGCACACCTTGGCACACATTCTGTTTTGTGATGGGGCTGTAACTTCACCTACACCCTCCTGATGAAGGCTGAAACGAAGGGGAAGACTGTCTGGCCCAGAGACCTTGTCTGGAAAAGGCATATGGAAGAAAGTGAACTGAACTACAGTTGGACCAAACTGCCTCTACATGGGCAGTGGAGGGAGATGAGCAGCGGAGGCAGGAGCACACGGTTCTGTGCCACCATACCTTTTCTTCATTTGGCCCTGCAGAACACATTGGCAAATACACAGGCCTTCCGTGGTATCCTCACCAACCTGTGCTGCAGGGCCTGGAGCTCATGTTACACCCAAGGCAGTCCCTGGAGTTTGCTGCTTGTTCCAGTTCCCGTGCTGCTCTCTCCCAGCCATCTTATGCACATCCCACTGCAGGCAGCAGTTGTAACATGGAATACTCCCTGCACTGGACCACTGCAGGAATGGGAAGTGATCCACATTTGTCTGAGTATGGAGTCATGGGTGCAAGGAGCAAGAAGGTATGTAAAAAGGACATGGGTAGAGCTGCATGGGTATGAAGACCCTCCACACCTAAGTTATTTCGGTTCTAGCAAGCAGCAGAGAACACAAGGAGCTAGTCTGTAGTGGAAACCCTTTGCTGCTAATCTGCACACCAAGTATACAGCCCACCAAGCAGTAAAGGCTGGGACAGATTGATTATTTTGAGACTATTACTATTCTCTGTTCTCTTCTACACTATCAAACTGCAAACTACCACTTGGACTCCCATACACAGAGACAGAAGGCATTTGCAAGTTATTTCTATTTGTTCCCGCTGAGTTTGGCTCCTGTTTCTGTCAGCACCCTTGGAGTAACCTGTTATAAGCTCATTTGGGAAGCTGTTGGAATGCCCAGAAAGCTGTGCTCTCTCCTTTGAGTGTAAAAATGATGGAGGACTGCACCTTCAGTATATCTGATGGTTTAGAACCTCCTTAGGGGTCTATGAATAGCAACTACTCACTGGATCTAACATCTGCCAAAGTACAGAATATTGTTCTTCCTCCAATGATCTGTAAGGAAATAGTTACTCAAAAAATCTTTTTTTATCCCCAATGGGTGATTTTCATACCAACATTGCCACCTTGCAGGTTAGCATTCAGGGTAACAGGATCAATAAGAAAACTGTTTCTTTCTACAGCAAAAAGTGATGCAGCATAAGCCACATTACTTTAAACAGACTGTAGGATTACTTTTCCCAAAAAAGTCTTTCACTTTTATGAACTTTATCCTCTGGATCCTCACGCCTGCCCACTAATTAATGCAAGGATGGGAATGACAGCTGCCAAGTACTGTTACATCAGAATGATAGCACTGTGCAATTGTTTTATGCAAAGGTCAGACCTGTTGAAAGAGGCATGGCAATGGCATGCTGTCCATAACAGACACATAGAACTCATCCCCACCTTACCTGGGCTGGGGCACTGGATGAGAGGTGGGTCAGGTCCCCAATCCTGGCAGCTGCCCGTGGATCACTGGAGCTGATGAGAACAGGGGCACTGATCTCCATGGAGTGCCGGTTGCTGGCAGCCTGGGAGGACTTATGCGTCATGCTGAGGGCAGTGAAGGAGTGACGTTTCTTAGCATTCTTCTTGCCCTCTGCCTGGCGCTGGGCTGCCCCGACCGCCCCTGCACCAGCCAGTGTGGAGCACGGTGCCAGACCTGCTGCTGCTGCTGCTGCTGCTGTCTCAATTGGCAGTGGCATGTCACAGCTGGAGGCAGAAGCCAAGTATGTCTTGTCCATCTCAATGAGCTGCTTGGCTGATTCATTCAGCTGTGTGTAGAGGAGAAAGGAAAGATAAAAATTATTAAAAAACTAAAGAAAGAAGAGGGAACTTTAACAGCCTATCGTGGCTGGACCTGCAGGAGCAAGTGTTGCAAAGCAGCCCTGTGAGGAGGTACTGGTGGATGAAGAGCTGGACATAAGTCAGCAATGTGAACTTGCATCCAGAAGCCAACTGTATCCTGGGCTGCATCAACAGAAGCATGCCCAGCAGCTCAATGTAGGTGATTCGGCCACCTTATTCCACGCGAGTGAGACCCCCACCTAGAGTTCTGCAACTAGCGCTATGGTCCCTGCAGTGCAAGGACTTGAACTTGTAGGACTGGGTCCAGAGGAGGGATACATGTCTCCTGTGAGGACTGGCTGAGAGCTGGGGGGGAATCTGAAGAAGAGAAGGCTCTGAGAAGACATTAATTCAGCCTTTCTGTACTTGCAGGCAGCCTACAGGAAAGATGAGGACAGACATCTTAGCAGGGCCTATTTTGATAAGAAGAGGAGCAATGCTTTTAAAACAGAAGATGATAGATTCAGACTACATAAGGGAGAAATTTTTTAAATTAAGAGTGGTAAAATAGTGGAACAGGTTGCCCAGACAGATGGTAGAAGCCTCATACCTGGAAACATTGCAGGTCAGGTTGGATGGGTCTCTGTGCAACCTGATCTAGCTGAACTGCAGGGAAGCTGGACCAGATGATCTGTAAAGGTCTCTTCCAACCCAAAGCATTATAAGGTTCTAGGACTATCACTTAACAGGCTGTCTGGGCCTTTCTCCTGAAACATCTTGATTTTTTCCTATTTGCTTACCCCCTATCCCAGCCACAACTTCAGCTCCAGCAAGGGAATCACACTGAGCACCAAAAATGCAGAAGCTTCCTCCTGGGTTGTTGTGTAAGTCTGCAGCGCTTGCTGCAGAGTGGATCTGCCCTGGCAAAGGGGGTGCTCAGGACAGATCCCAAAACCAGACTGGCTTCATTACCTGTCCACTAGCTGTCAGTTGACCTGGCACCAAGTAAGCACACTAGCACATTTTGTTTTCCAGAACCTGTCCCAAGCCAAGTGTTACTGTCCAGCTTCACAGTGATGCCCAACCTACTTGGTTTCCTGAAGCAGAGTGAGTTATTTCCGTCCACTTCTTAAAAACCAAAAGAAGGGCAGAATAAGCATACAGAAGAGTTAGGCTACAAGCAGGTACCACAAATTGGTACAATCCAAGTTACAACATTTATAAAAATGGAGTTCCAGAAAATAGCTTTACCCAGGCTGCACAGGCAGAGCCAGGGGAAGGAGGTAGGAGCCTCTTCATCAATGCCTCATTAATTCCAGCTTCATCATAGGTCTGTGCTTAACATTTGCCACACCAAATTTCAGTCCAGGGGACAACTTACAAATCCTTTCAAATTGATTTTCCTGCTTCCTACCTGACACAGTTAATTCAAACGGAGATGCAAACTGAAGGCATTTTTTTCCAGATGTATCACCTCAAATGAGGAAGAACATAAAGGCTACTGGAAGACTGGCTCAGGTCCTAACTTGATAAATTTGTCTCAGAGGGTTTAAAATTTGTCATACAGCCCATGGAGACAGCGTAGCATTGGGGCATTCAGACCAGTTTTCAGCCCAGTGTTCCTCATCCAATCTATACTCACAGATACCCATATGCCTATAAATGCCAAAGGCAAGCTGGGTGGGACAACTTTGTTGCTGAAACCTCTTAACCACTGTAACTCACACAGGAAAGCTACCCCTTACACAGCTGGAGAGATTTTAGGCACATAGGGGTGCTACCTTCACTGATGATACATGAAGTACACTCTGAAGTCAGCAGTGCTTTCTGCACAGCAATCACTGCCAAACAGCAGTAGAAAAATGCTACATTTTGCAATAGTTTGCATGTAATGAATGAAAAAGGAAGCCATGGGTAATACACATGCTCTTTTGCATACACTGCTATTTTTAGACCCACATAAGCCAAAGGTGCATGTAAGACTACTCTGTACCAAATGCAGGCTACTTTTTATGTCTATAATCACTGTATGAATTACAGCAGCACCCAAGTCTTTTAGTCTAGGACAAGGTCTCTTCAGGCTCTAAAGTAAAAAAAACCCTGCTGCTCCAAGCCAAGCTAATTTAGAAACCAAATACGAATGAAAATAAAAAGGAAAAAGAGAGGGACAGGAAATATAACAGTAAAAGCGTGACATAAAGGAAATGTGTCATTGAGTAGCTTTTATGAATCCCAGCCACTGTCATCATGCTGTAAATATAAATAAGAAATACACATTACTATCCGTATGTCAGTCCTCTTAAATTTAAAAGCACTGCTGTCTCAACAAAAACTTATTCCAAGAAACAGGCAATAAACACAGGAGCATCTAGGAAGTATTCTTCAATCTGTGACAGCTTCTATCAAGTCAACCAAGAGCTTCCCCAATTAATGATACACTACTACTGTCAGAGCTGCTGGGTGTTCTGCAACCATTCAATTAGCGGACCGTTTTCCCAGCTGCACTCTCCAACTTTAGACCATGTTTACAGCCAGCACAGTGCACTGCACCTGCCAATTTTTGCCAATAACAGCTGATCCCATTTCAGATTCTTCAAGAACATCTATTATTTCCCACTTCATCATGCTCTAAATTGATACAACCTAATATTTGCCAGCAGGTTCCAAGTTGCAAAGAAACCATATGGCTTCCCTTGCTTAAGTAGGTGTTACAACTGCACTTAAGTTGATGGAGATAGAATTGCTGAATTATTTGAAATATTAAGGAGAAAAGGAGAAAGACATAAAATATTCTTGATTCTTTTATACAGCAGAAATACCTTGTTAATCAACAGCAAGGAAAAAAAGGCTATATTTTAACTCCTTGATATAGGACAATACAGAGTTTAAAAACCATAAAATTCAGAAATTCCTGATTTTACAAAAATGTTCCATAAGGACAATGAAGTGCTGCAGCTCTTAATATAAAGGCCCTGATTCTCTTGTAGGGATTAGATTATAAATCCCACTGGTTTAACATTGAATCTGTTTTTTAAATAAGAAAATCAAAATCTATTACTTTTTTTGCTCAAAGCAAAATCTAGTTAAAAGGTCAACAAGAGCTAGCATCTAAACACCAAGTGATAAAAAATAGCCCTGTATTGACATAAACAAAGAAGTTCCCAGTATCAGCAGAAGACTAAAGGCAAAAAGACATCCTCTCCTCAAGAGTCCAGCCAGTGTACTTCTGAATACCAGAGTCTTTCTGAAATAATGGGAAAATTTACTTTAGTCTGCCAAGATAAAACATCCTTTATAGCTTTATAGCTTTATCTTTGTAGAGAACTGCTTTTTAAAACAGCTTGGTCCACAGATGCTAGAAAACACTTCCCAACTAAGTTATAAATACCAGAGACAAGATTTTGCTTACTACTTTGTAGTAGTAAATGGTGCTGCCTCAACACAAAAAGATTTTAGAAATCCTTTTAAAATACATAAATATGACTATGAATTTCTTATTTTAAACTCAGAGTATGTAAACAAGTATTGCTTTCTGGTGTCTGTCATCTGATCTCCAGACAGATGTGCTTCCAGAGGAAATGCTTTATGGAAAGTTCTGACCCACAGTCAGTCTCAGGAATGTGACATTTCTGAGGGCTCTTACTACAAATCCTGATATCAAAACTCAACTCTATCATTTGTGTTTTCATCCCTCCTCTAGAAAGAAACTACATTTGGAATTCTGGTCTTGCTGATCCCAAATCACCGTTGACACTGCAGCAGGACTGATTTTACCTCAGATCAATTTCTTAACAAGTGATTGTCCTAGAAAACTTGATACATGTTTTAGAGGCTTAGATTTGAATGCCAAACTAGTCAAACATTTCCAGCAGCCCTGCAATTATGGGTCTGGGAATGCAAAACCTTGCAAGGGCAAGCCTTCTAATAGCTGTGAGGCCCTACCAAGCAAGAGGTGCAATAAAGCAGCACAGCAAGACTGCCCACAGTGTCTCAATGACTACTGACAGAGGGTGCTGCATGCTGAGATAAGGATGCAGCAGCCTCAGTTCATAGAGCAATTGTGCGTGTTTTTCAGGAAGGCATTCCCCAGCTGCAAGAAATCATGCTGGAAGCAGCTCCAGTGCATCTGGTTTTGAGAGCAAAGGAGGGGATGTGTGGAATCTCTCTGTGCACAGACTCTTGTTCACCTCCAAACAATGTTTTTCCACACAGGCAGCATAAACCAAGCTCTGTTCATTAAAAATTTGCTGACCTTGGTCAGAGAGCCACACTGCTTACACTGCCACAACCTAAGCTGTCATGACTTTGGCTTCCAGCCTGTGCAATATAAACTAAGGGAGAGGCTTTTATTCTGCCTTTTACATGTGACTATTTTAGATACTACACTTAAAGCCATCATATTCATGACAAAGGTACATTGATCTACCACTGCCAAATGGGGTTTTTTTTGGAGTCTCTAGGTAAATCTCTGTTTTCTGCAGAATGTGTTACGGTGACTTTCTCTCTTCCTCTGTCTCTGTTGTATGTGCTTGCACACACTCACACATATACACAGATGCAGTTCAGCCCAGTTCCTGATACATGTGTGTTAAAAGCAACTAGCTGTAGACAGTTTCAACATAATACTCTGTAAGTATGTGGGGAGACAGGAGAGAAACTGTGAATCTGTCATCTGCAACGAACATTCCTGCATGGGACTAAACATATCCTTTATATTCCAGTGTGACTTAATAAACTATAGTTTCGATGACCAACATTAAACACTTGCTTACATGACTCTGCTGCAATGAAAAGAGAGATAAAAAACAGTTCTTGTCCAGTGTGGGTCATAACTATTTCAAGTTCCAATCCAAATAACAAATTATTTCTGTAGGACTTACTGTAGTTATTATGGATCAAGACAGATGCTTAAGAAATATAGGTCAGATTTTAAAAACAAACCTTGGTTTCATCTCCCTTGTCAAATATACTGGTGTGTTTACTAATCCATGTGGCAGTGGCAAAATTGTTCCTGGTTTAGACCTCCAAGAGGCACCTTGATATTTAGAGTAGTCACCTCAGCAGCTTCTTGGTTGTTGTAGTTCACTGACAGTTCTGTTTTGTATAAGGTGGAGAGCAGTAAGTTTTATCCTGGTATTGAATACTCCTAACTTTCTAGTATTTTATTAAACGGCAGTCAATTTGAACCAGAACGTGCAGCTTCTTAGGACTTGAGGAAAACAAGGTTTGATTTGCTATGTAGCCTTTTCTTCCCTGTCATTGTGGACAGTATTGGCTGAAGAATGGTGCTGTTCAAATACAGATACGAGATCAGAAATATGTTACTTCAGGTCATTTTTAAATGTCAAAAGTTACAAACCCCCAAAAATCAACATATAGCTAATGAGAAGGAAAAACTGTGTGTAATGGTTTAGCAAGAAGGTCTAAATCAGTTTGGGTAGGTGCCTGTAATTCTAGCACAACAATCAGCTCTCACCGAGAGTTCAACAGGCAATGAAGTAACTTTGCTAGAAAGACAACAGTTTATTGAACCCATCATCCAGAAGAAAAGGAAAAAACTCAAATAAGTAAAAGAATCAAAAAGGTAGAACAGAAACTGTATCACAGTGCCTTCACACACACTCTGAGAGAAATGGGAGACAGCTAACACATCGGGTTTTGGCCTTAGATGAGAGCTCTGGGGTAACAGAGTGTACACAAACTCTCATAACCAACAGCCACCAACACACACACGCACTTGCACCCCACTTTTCAGAAGAGAAGGGGGGGGCAGGAATACAGCACACAATTACATTTGGTGCTTGTGGAAAAGTTCCTTTTCCTGATCCTCTTATAATCATCAGCACTCTGTGTCATCTCCAGCATACTTCTAGCTCCCATCGGCTTGGGGCTCTTCTTTGAGGCTATAGCAGTGTCAAATGTGGAGGATGCAGCAGAATTCCAGATTCTCTCTCTGTTTGCCAAAAGCNTTTAAAGATGAACACTGTAGAGCAGTTGTGTGGAGGGGTTGCCTTTATTCTGGTCCACTGCCAAGGACAGGAACAGGTTGGTGCAGCTTTTCTGTATCTGAGCCCTTGGTGAAAGAGGGGAGGGCTGCAGGTTCACCCTCATGGAAGGGGGTTTGCAGGTTGGAGATCGGCTTGCCTGTTCAGCCCCTCCGCGGTACAGCTCCCATGCAAAAGAGGGCCATGGCTACCCCCAAAGAATAGTCTCAGCCAGGCTGAGACTTTTTTTTGTCTTCCACCCTTCAGTGGCAGAAGGTTGAGAGGCATTGCTTGCCCCCACCCCACCACCCAAGGGTGGTAAGGGGAAGCCCTCTCCTAGAGGAGGTCCCGGTCTCTGAAGTCATGTCACAGCCGAAGACAATGAAGATGGCGATGAGNGGGTTTGCAGGTTGGAGATCGGCTTGCCTGTTCAGCCCCTCCGCGGTACAGCTCCCATGCAAAAGAGGGCCATGGCTACCCCCAAAGAATAGTCTCAGCCAGGCTGAGACTTTTTTTTGTCTTCCACCCTTCAGTGGCAGAAGGTTGAGAGGCATTGCTTGCCCCCACCCCACCACCCAAGGGTGGTAAGGGGAAGCCCTCTCCTAGAGGAGGTCCCGGTCTCTGAAGTCATGTCACAGCCGAAGACAATGAAGATGGCGATGAGAAGGAAGAGAAGAAGGAGGAAGTAATTTCCCTTTATGGACTCTGTCCACCAATCACCTGTAGAGTCCACACACTGACGCAGGAGGTCTGCTAGGAAAGCTACTTCCAGCTTCAAAATAGAATGCTTTTTTGGCATAAAAGCACCACAACTAATATTTGAAAAATTGGTAATTTTCAAACCAGAAAACCATGTAATAAAAAAAAGTCACATTCTAGGTTTGGAAACGAACCACTGAGCAGAGCATAAAGGAAAGCTAAAATTACAAATAGAATTTTTCACCATGTCCCCCTGAAAGACTGAACATATTTTCACCTTGGGACTGCTGATTTTTATATGTTACAGTTCATAAATATTGAGAAGTTCATGCACATCCTTAATTTATGCCTTGCAGAAACTTTGGCACTTGGAATTCTATAGCTGATTTTGTGATTAAAATAAACAGTCTGAATGTATTACTGCATTTTCACTCCTGAGTCACTACTTTCAGGAAATATTAAGCTCTTATGCCCTCATTAAATTAGTCTCAGTAGTTTTATAATCTGTGTTCTGAAGCATAGTGACGTTATTAAATAAGTAAGGGCATAACTATATAAGAGTCTCCTGCCTCTGCTAGGCTTCTGAGAGGACTACATCTGTGAAAGCATTTTCATTCATTAAAAAACAGCATTTCAGAAAGTTAAAGCAGCTTTTCCTTACTGTTATCCCTACCAGTAAATGCAGGATACATTTTTTTCTATTGTAGCCAAGTAGCGAAAACCCCTTTGACTCAAATTAGGACCAAATACATAATACTTTACCTAATACTTTGCACATTCATTGTTAGCACAGTGGACTCACAACAGTTCCAAGGGCTTCTAATGGCATATTTGCAGACAAAACTTGTGCCAAAGGCTCTTCAACTTACTCATATTCAATGCATCTATAATGTTAAGCTTTTGTAAGTTTTGTAAATTCTGATTTTAAAATGTTTGGAGAAAGACTCCCAAGTTCTGGATGGAGGGTTTAAATTCATTGGACAGATATTACAATTTTTATATCAATTATTCATTTAGGCACCATCTTCTAATGAAAAATCATAAGCAAATAGCAGAAAATATTATAGTTAAAACAGGGCATTATTTAATGGGTTTTGTGTTAATCTCTAACAATCTACTATTGCCTAATTTATTGCTGGGGAACAACAAGCAAATGTGGAACAGATTTTCTGCGAGTGGTTTGTCGATTATGGAAGATGGATTTCTGTGACTGAGAGTGGTTATTCCATGCACCCAACAAATATATGAAACACAGTGTATGTGCTTGCTTGAACACATTCATATGGAGCAGAAATATTTCATATAACTGCAGAAATACTTTGCTAGGACACATCTCAAACTTAAAAGTTTCTGTCCCTCCAGACACAGACTGAAGCATACATCTCATTCTCTTTTCTAAAAAACTGCTAAATGTTTTAGCATTTTCATAAGGAAGGAAGTCCCTAAAATGATAGAGCAGATTTCCTTTCTAATAAGGGTCATACAGGTACACAACTGTATATAGCCTGGAAAAAACAAGACAATTGTTTTTGTCTGCCACATAGTTCCCTGAAAGGCAGTGGTACTTAGCAATCTATTTCTCTGTCTTACAAGATCTTTCTCATCTAGCAGCAATACCACCTCTAATGCACTGAGAGGCTGAAGGAATGTCACATATGAGAACAGCATGTGCTTGCACGAGTATGTCATTGTGATCTTGCAGAATGAAAATAAATGATGGGTGCAGCAGAAGTAAACACTGAGCCTTGGGTGGTGAACTTCTTTTCCTTTTTTCCAAACAATTTGAATAAGGAAAAATGTTTCACAGTGATGGAGAACAAACACGTGGCTTGGTGAATCCCAGAAAAATATGCAGGCTGTTATAAATTCTGTTCAGGAGCAAAGCACAGCAAGTAACCTTATGGAAACTAAGGTCCAAGTCCCTGAGAAGAAACAAAATAAAACTAAATGCAATGGCTTTAAAAGTAGGTGAACTTGCTAAAAAGAAGTATGGTTTCTGCATTACTCTCCCCTCCTTGAAACAATGCTTGCTCTCTAGCGTTCAGCTTACAAGTGTGAGGACTACCTTACCCTGATCTCTCATCTCTGAATCTCAGATCTACTGTGTGTCTTCAATGTGCCTAAGAATTTCCTTCTTCTTTTTTTCCTATCTGTCCTCTGTGGACAGCCCTTTTCATAATGAGATGCTTATGACTGCCCCAAAGCTCTGTTGAAAGCAAGAAATGTAACCAAATACAGCTTTACTCAACATCAGAAAGAGTGGAAGAATCCAGCCTATTTTTACTCATAAATTATTCAGAAAGCAAAATAAAAAGTGCAGTCATCAATTCATGGGCTTGATCCTAATTCCTTTGAAGTCAGTGGCAAAACTCCAGCTTCCTTCAATGGTGGAAGGACTGATGCCCACCTGGCACCAACTTCAGTACCAGCAGAGTCCCTGTTGGAGCTTGTGAGTAGTTTACTGACAAACTAGTTTTTTATTAGAAAAACAGAACTCGTCGGAACTTAAGCACTTCCAAGGAACTGCTGCTTTTGACAACATGTCCATCAGGTAATCAGTTTTCAGCGAAGACACAGGAATGACCAAGGCTACAGT
This sequence comes from Upupa epops, assembly GCA_013397515.1. Lineage (NCBI taxonomy): Eukaryota > Metazoa > Chordata > Aves > Bucerotiformes > Upupidae > Upupa > Upupa epops. The sequence continues at coordinate 36,008 of VZRI01000257.1, forward strand.
GGTTTGGTTGTTCACCTTGGTACTCAGGCTCCGGGCTCAAAATCCCTGTGTAGAGAAAGAAGCCCTGGAAACTTTAAACAACATTGCCACTTTCCTAGTAGGCAGCCTCCAGCTTTCTGGCAATGCTGAGTCTCCTTCTCTCTTGTAAGATAGAAAACCTCTGTGACTTGGAGTCCAGGTGCCCACCTGTTCAGTGACAGAAGATGCTCATGCTGGCAGAAGTATGAGCAGCCTTTTGCTGGGCAGCAGCCTCAGGATGAATTTGGGAGGGTTCCAGAAGCAATTCAGATACAGGGTCTCATGCCTCACTGGCATCTAGCATCTGTAAGAGACCTGTACTGTTGCACCCAAGTACTGTAAGAAAGGGCAGCATTCTGTAGTGGCTTCTGCTGAAATCTAGAAACTCCTTCAGAAACTTCCACTTTGAGACAGATAGACCTCAAAACTTCACCATGGGCCAGGAAAGCTCTGAAGATCCTGAATCAGCTGTGTGAATCACAAGACATCTGTAAGCAGTATCTGCAGAGCCTATGTTCCTTAAAAAAAGCCAAGCCTCATGTTCTCAGGCAACTTTCTACCTCCTCTATGAATGTTTTACAAGTCTATTGTTGAGCGGGTGATCAATAATACAATACAATTGGCAATTAACTAAAAATTGACAATCCAAATACAACCAAATAAGTCATAGAATCTCTTCAGTCAATGCACACATCAAGTCTGGAAATATTAAAGTGAACGGTTTCCAAGTTATGGTTTGTGACTACAACTAATTGTATATGGGATTGTGAAACAGGCAATATCATGCTTATGTTTTTGCACAGACACTTGTCTTCTTGATAGCTGCACTACACACATACTAACACACATTAAATCATGCTCTTTTGTTTATTTTCTGAGATCCTTCTGGAAAAGCTGGCAGCCCATGGCTTAGATGGGTGCACCCTCTGCTGGGTTTAAAGCTGGCCGGATGACCAGGCACAGAGAGTGGTTGTGAATGGTGCCGCATCAAGTTGGTGCCCAGTGGCCAGTGGTGTCCCCCAGGGATCAGTGCTGGGCCTAGTTCTATTCCACATCTTTACTGATGACCTGGAGGAGGGGATCGAAACTACCTTTAGGAAGTTCACAGCTGACACCGAGTTGGGGGGGGAGTGTAGAGGGAAGGAAGATGCTGCAGAGAGATCTGTACAGGCTGGGTGAATGGACAGAGGCCAATGGGATGAGGTTTAACAAGGCCAAGTGCAGGGTCCTATATTGCCACAATGACCCCTGTCGTTACAGACTGGGGATAAGTGGCTGGAGAGGAGCCTGGCAGAAAGGGACCTGGGAGTACTGGTTGACTGCCTGTTGAACATGAGTCAGCAGTGCGTTCAGGTGGCATGAAAGACCAAGCATCCTGGCTTGTATCAGGAATGAGGTGGCTAGCAGAACTAGGGATGTAATTCTCCCCCTGTACTCAGCACTGATGAGGCCTCACCTCGAGTGCTGAGGGCAGTTCTAGGCCCCTCAGTTCAAGAAAGAAATTGAGGTACTGCAACGGGTCCAGAGGAGCAAAGAGGCTGGGGAAGGGACTGGAAGGAAAGTCTTATGAGGAGAGGCTGAGGGTTGTTTAACCTGGAAAAGACTCAGGGGGGACCTTGTCACTCTATATAACTACCTGAAGGAAAGTTGTAGACAGGTGGGTTTGGAGCTCTTCTTCCAGGCAACTAGCAATAGGCTAAGAGGGAATGGTCTGAAGCTGCACCAGGGGAGGATTAGGTTAGATGTTAGGAAGCACTTCCTCATGGAAAGGATGATCAGACCCTGGAATGGGCTTCTCAGAGATGTGGTGGAGTCCCTATCGCTGGAAGCATTTAAGAAAAGACTGGATGTGGCACTTGGTGCCATGGTCTAGGTAATTGTGGTGATGTTAGGTCATAGGCTGGGCTTGATGATCTCAAAAGTTTTTTCCAGTCTCAATCATTCTGTGATTCTGTGATTTGTACTGGAAAAGTGTTCTGGTGGACAATGAGAAAAAAGCCTACATGCACTTCACATCCTGTGTTATCTGCAGAAAGCATGAAATTGGATAAAGCCATGAAGCTCTTGGAAGCTCTTGGAAGTGTAGATCAGAGGGCACCTGGGAAAGGCAAAGCAATTCTCCAAATCCCACAAGGCTTTGCCTACGCCAAGCAAACAAGGATCCTTTGTTGCAGTGATTTTCAACCTTGTGTAAGAAATCCTGAGCAATTGGGGAAAATTACGTTTCATGTACTGCAGCTGAAGATTACCTCTGGGGAATTGCACACAAGTAAATGTACTGCTCTTGCAATGCCTGATAAAGCAGTGAATTGAAGAATGAAATCAAATACCAAGAAGTTGCTTTGGTTCAATTACTTGCAAAAGGAACCAAGGTATGCACACTTTAAGTAGATATTAGCACTAAAGGGTTGTGATAAACAGCTTTTCCCTGTGTTTGCTATATTTAGGAAAGAGTCATTTGTACTACATAGTCTTCTGCTCCTGCTTCCCAAATAGAAGACAAAGGACAGCTGGATGTGGTACAGTGTATTTCCAATAGGGCATTGTCCCAATGGACTGTATAGATAGATAGATATTGCATGCATGGAGCTCCTGCTTACAGTTGGCTATAAAGCAGGGTGGCTGACTGTGATAGAGAGTTGCAGTACAAGTTCTAGTGTCACATTGCATGTTTCACTGGAAGTAGCTGTCATCAAAGTATGTCTGCCACCAGCTGTGAAAGCTGCTGCTACATCACAGAGCTGTATCCAGACTTTGGGGTCAGTATTTGCCATGTGATCCTCTGCAGTATTTGTAAACAATTTTTACACAAGTTTGTCTTACCTTGGAGACATTTGTAATTCTGTCATATTTGTTAAAAGGTGGGCAACAGATTAGGATGGCATTACGAAGTAACAATGCTCTGAAAGCCAGTCTGTAAGATACAAAAAAGTGTTTTCCATGCTATATGGTGATGTAATTGGGTTCACAACCCTTCCCCCTTATTTTATGGAAGAAAAATCTGACAGGCCTGAACTGTGACAAATTCCCTTGACTTTGCAAATACTTGACTGAAAACAGCAGCATTCTGTCTCACACTCACAGCACATCTGACTGTTTTTTGCTTGGAGGAACCATTTGCAGCTTTCTTTGGAGAACCCAAGATGTTAAAACACCATTGGTTACAAGGCTGAGGTCAGAGTCAGATGACTTGTCAACAGCAGCAGACAAGGAGTTCATTGAACTTTCTGGTTATCAAACCAGAAAATTCTATTTGTTCAACTCCTTGAGTTTGATTTCTGGTTTGCAGCAGAAGACATACACCCAGTGTTATTGAGTCATGCAGTGAAGCAGCCAGTGCCCTTCCCTCTTGTGCATTCAACTAAAGCTCATGCTCCAGTTTGTGTAAAAAACTGCTCTGCTATGGGTGTCACAGTTAGATAAGGGGTGTGCCATTTCTTCAGCACCATGAGCTCTGAGCAGATCAGGATCCGCAGATGAGGATGCTCAAGCACATGTGTCACATTACTGCAATAAAGTATGATGACTGCTGGCATTAGTACTTTTATTACATCCATATGCAAATGTTTATGTTAGTATGCTACAATTGGAAGGAATTTGGAAAACCACTGCTCTAGGCCATGCTGTTTGAGTTCTGAGATGGGAAAATTAATGGACTAGCAAAAAATCTGCAAGTAGGAATCTTTCTGAAAGTGCAGAATACTGGGGTTGTTTTTTTTTTTCTGTTTGCAGAATTAGTCAATTTCAAATATTTTCCTAACACATTCATTTATATAAAATCGACTGCTCTGTGTTGCATCTCCATTCACAGAATGAGTTGTCCTAGGGAAACTGAAGTTTTGCAAGTGGCCACCAAACCATATGATGCGGTCACACAGGTTCATTTGTTAATTATACTTTTATTATTTTTTGCATTAAATGCTGAGGAAACTTCCATCACAAATCAAGACTTCATTGTGAGAAGCACTACTTTAACACAGAGCAACAAGAGAGGTTTTGGTACAAAGAAAGTACAATTTGAGATAAGGACAGAGGACAATATATAGATATATAGATACAGACAAAATATACAATGAGACACTCTGGATGTTTTTGAAGTATTCATCCCAACAATGAAGAGCAGAGTACTACAGAAGAAAATGGGAATTTGTAAAAACTGACAAATTGATTGGCACTGTTAGCTGATCAAAGACCAGGACTGATATTCTAGTAGTAAATAATAAACGATGGGTAGAGAGAGTAGTGAATAATCAAAGGCTTGCAAGTAAGGACAGAAAAGGAGTTCAGAGGGAAAGAAAGAAGTGGTAGCAGAGGAGCACCCTGGATGGTCATATGTGAGGCAGGTCTGCATTCACTAAGGATGTAAAATGGATGTAGCCATAACCAGGATAGGAAACAATTCGAGTTTGATCTTTGTGAACACTTAGACTAAGACTGACAGTCACATGGATAAATGAAGCCAGGCATGATGATATAATTCCCATTGGCAATGTCATTATTGCTTTCCATGAAAGTACATTGAATCCTCTTTAACCAGTCAATCCTCTTTATCCTGGCCAAACAGGAATGTAACACACTTAACTATGACTGCATACTGCACTGAGACCTCAGGTATGTATTGAGAGCTCCTCTATGCATAAGGAAGCATATATATTGCTGGAATGGGGTTGCCTTTTCTATAACATTAAACTCAGCCCTCAGCAGGACTTTCATGCCCTCAGGAACACCCATATGACAAAACCTTGTGCCTGAGACAGCTCATGGTCCCAAGCCATAACCAGCTAGGGTTAAACCATGATAGACCCCCAGGTGAGAAGCAGAGAAGGTCAGTGCCAAAACTTTGTGCCAAGCCTTGGCAATTTCCAGAAGTGTGGTACCTATGGAAGAAAAATTTTGGCTGGGAATAGGCAAGAGTTTAATCGCAAGACTGAAGCAAGTCTAGAAGATTCTGAGGTCACTATTTTTGCTGTCAAAAGGAAGGCGCAAAATCCTGCTTCTTGCACTAAGAAAAGAACACAAGACGTGCCTGTAAATTCCTTACTCAGCTGTTGCAGTAGAAACAGTTCAGAGAAAAGGGATCAAGAAGATGACCATCAAGAAACATGACACTGACCTTTACTTTCCCCACCAACAGCAAGGCACACAGGGTGTGCTTTCCCCTCTGTAGGTTTGTCTTCTCCTCAAGAAACCGTAACACATGGCAGAGCTGTCTCTTCCGTCAGTTTTCCACCCTAAGCCGCAGGGTAGAAGAAGCGTTATCTCCTGCATGAGTCCACCAGTGCATGAATGCTTTGGTGCCTCTCCTGCTTTGTTCCAACGTTTCTGTCTTGGGTTATGGAATCAAGAAGTTTGTATTCTATTTTCATCTGTTGAAAGCAGTTGAGAAGCTGTATGGTTTTGGTTTTTGTAACTCCAGGGGGATGGGGGGAGTGAATGCCTGACCCAATTGTTAAAACCAGGTGGGAGATATTTCTTGGGGTGGGGGAGTGAATGCCTAGCACTGACTCAATTGTTAAAACCAGGTGGGGCAATATTTTCTTAAGTATGGATCATTAAAGCTAATCTCATCCCATTGTGAGACGCTTCACCCAGTGTGGGGAGGTGGGGGGAGCTGACCGTTCCCAGTTGCATAAACTGGGACTCAGGAAAACGAGTGGGGCTCACTCTCTACTAGGGCTTGCTCTCTACGGGAGTTTCCTGTCCCCAGACCCTGCGATACCCAGCTGAAGCCGCTTCCCGTGCTTTCGGTGCCGCTTTTTCTCTCCACCGCTGCCCCTGCTGCTTCACGGCATCCAGCTTCTCTCCGAGACCTTCTGCTTCTCGCCCCCGGAGTTCCT
>VZRI01000263.1:3263-14210 GCA_013397515.1 Upupa epops
TCTGGACTCACTCCAGCACGTCCACATCCTTCTTGTAATAAGGGCTCCAGGACTGGACGCAGTGCTCCAGGTGGGGTCTTACCAGAGCAGAGTAGAGGGGGAGAATCACCTCCCTCAACCTGCTGGCCACACTTCTCCTGGTGCAGCCCTGGGAAATTTTCCCAGCCTCCTCTGATGGGGGATAGAAGACAGCAGGAGAACGGCAAGAAGCCAGGCAAGCAGGGGAAAAATAACTCTGCCTTGTTTGCTCCAAACCCATTTCATTGCAAGCATCCTGCTGTACAAACCATTTCATGCCCCATTCATCATATTCACAAACGAGCCCTTTACTCATGGAAGGGTTTGAAGAAAAGAAAGCTTAGCAGGAAAGGCTAGGTTGCCTAATTAGGTGGCTGCTCTGGGGTCGTTTACACATACAGTTGCCACTGTCATTGCAATATGTCCTTGGGCAGACATCCGTGCCTCAGTTGAGCACAGCCAGTGAGACGTGCCCTACCTGTGTGCAGTGCTTCCAAGCCTCCAGCCCTACCGTGTGGTCAGAGACACCTGTTGGGCTGTCATCTCTGTTGTGCCTCTGTGTGTGTGTTTGAACCTAAAATTTAAAACAACCGAACCCAGGAGTTGGTCCTCAGAACAAACAGAGCTCATATTTCAGTGCTGGAAGCGCTGTGTTGTGACTAGCTTCCTGGGGATTTTTCCAGGAGCTGGTTTAATCAGTCTTGCTGGTAGTCTGTCAGCCCCAGGCAGCATTTCACTAGTGTGTATCAGTGAAACATGGAGCTGGAACAACCTCAGAGGGCCATGGGCAGCAAACTGTGAGGCTGTCCCAGCTTGGCTGGTTCTGCAAAAGCATGAATCCACTGTTATTTCCTCCTTTCAGCCCTTCTCCAGTGAGCACACACTGAACGCAGGATGTACGTGGGGCATAAAAATTCTACCTTTTCTGTGTTTACTTGTCAACATCCAAGAGGGAGGGCTTGGGGATTCTTCGAGCTCTCTCAAGTAAGAGTATAAAAGCTTGAGAGATAACATGTGCAGACATTTACACATAGCTACAAACGTCACGTTGCCGACACCTGAGCAGACTGTGCTGCCATTCAGTGAGACCTGGACAGGCTGGAGAGCTGGGCAGAGAGAAACTTAATGAGGTACAGCAAGGGTCAGTGTAGGGTCTGGCATCTGGGCAAGAACATCCCCAGGGACCAGGATAGGTTGGGGACTGCCCTGTTGGACAGCAGTGTAGGAGAAAGGAACTTGGGGGTCCCAGTGGACAGCAGGATGACTGTGAGCCAGCAATGTGCTCTTGTGGCCAAGAGGGCCAAGAGCATCCTGGGGGTGATCAGAAAAGGGGTGGTTAGCAGATTGGGAGAGGTTCTTCTCCCTCTCTACTCTGCACTAGTGAGGCCACGTCTGTGTCCAGTTCTGGGCCTCTCAGTTCAAGAAGGACATAGAGCTGCTACAGGGTGTCCATTGTAGAGCAATGAAGATGATGAAGGAAGTAGAACAGCTCCTTTGTGAGGAAAGGCTGAGGAAGGTGGGCCCTCTTGAGCTTGGAGAAGAGAAGGCTGAGGGGGGACCTCATTCATGTCTATAAATATGTGAGGGGTGGGTGTCAGGAGGATGGAGCCAGGCTCTTCTCCAGGTCATCTGGTGATAGGACAAGGGGCACTGGGTGCCAGCTGGAACAGAGGAGGTTCCCTATCAATATCAGAAGGAACTTCTTCCCAGGGAGGGTAACGGAGCTTTGGAACAGGCTGCTCAGGGGGGTTGTGGAGTCTCCTTCTCTGGAGACATTCAAGACCTGCCTGGATGTGTTCCTGTGTGACTTGGTCTAGGTGATCCTGCTGTGGCAGGGGGATTGGACTATATGATCTTGCGAGGTCCTTCCCAATCCCTAGTGATTCTATGATTAAACTGTGTATTTTTAATGAAGGGCAGAATTTAGGGTCTAAATATTTTGACAAAACCTCTGTAAGTTGGAGCATCATTCAGTTTCTTTCATTAAATCGATATTCCTTCAGAACAACTCCCTTGGAGTTCATATCTGAGCATCTCCAGAGGAAATAGATGGCTTTAACTGAGTAATTTGGCTTCAGCACAAAAGCATGAAGATAGAAGTCAATCCAAATGAGAGCAATCATGGGAATACTCCACTCTTCTCTGTAGACAGAACATGAGGTTCTTCCTTGGACAGGTACTACCAAAACTGGATATAAGGAAGAAATTTTTATGATGAGGGTGGTGAGCACTGGGCCAAGCTGCCCGGTGTTCAGGGTCAGGCTGGACAGGGCTTTCAGCAGCCTGATCTACTGCAAGATGTCCTTGCCCATGCCAGGGGAGCTGAACTACACGACCTACAGTTGTTCCTTCCAACTCCAACCACATTGTGACGGTGTGATACTGTGACCTCTTTGCAGCCTTTCAGTACTTAAAGGGTGTCTATAAAAAAGGGACAATCTCTCTAGCGGTGCCTGCTGCTCCAGGGTGAGGAACAATGATATTAAGCTAAAAGAAGGTAGACTTTGACTACATCAAAGAAAGAATATTTTTTCTATATGGGTGGTGAAACGCTGGACCAGGTTGCCCAGACAGGTGGTTGAAGCCCGGAAGCTCCATCCCTGGGATTTACTTGCTTGTACAAAAGATCTCCTGGCATACATGGCACATCCCACATGTCACAACTCATCTGAGGCTGGGAGAATCGTTCTACAGTTTTAGATGTCTTTCCCCTGGTGTCATTGTTTAAATTGAGTGGGTTTCTTAGCTTCAGGCACTGGGGAGTAACTATGGCAACCTGTGATAAAGCAGCTTGGAATTAGAAGATGAATTTGTGACGCTACAAAGCTGCTATGGCTAGTTTGGAGCTTCCTGTGTCTGTACTTTTCATCTGGTCTTTGTTCAGAGAGGAGCACATGTCACTGGGCTGGAGAGAGCAGCCTTCTTGCCCTTGGCAGATGGTGAACGGAGAGAGTGGGAGTTTTGGAACCTCAGAGATCAGTGGAGGAAAGGTTTTTTGCCTGTAATCCATCGCTTGCTGAAATAGACAGAGTTCTTCCTGCATTGTCTGCAGGAATTAGTGTGGATGGAAGACTAACCTGGAGGCACACAGCACAGGGAACGGGCCCTTTGAAGACCCTTTGGTGCTGAGGGATGTATGCATGGGTTGAAAAGACAATACATTTCCATAAGGAAAAGAACTGATGGAGGTTTCTTCCTCCTGAGGGGGTAGAGGCAATAGCTCAGCCCAGTTACATAAGAACATAATGTCTGTATGTCTTTGTATTGGAGTCTTTACGTTGTGCAAATGGAATGTGACTTCTTGTTTTTACTCCCCAAATCAAGATAGACTTTGGGTTTGCCTCTGACTTTTATAAGTGGGTTTCAACCCTCCTTGTTTTGTTTTTATTTTGGCCTATGAGCACATTAACAAAATTAGTTGGTTAATCTCCTCTCAGACCTGATCAAATGATCAATCGATGACACCTGGTTTTGGACACTGCCAGAGACCAGACTGCAGAGTCAGTCTGGCACCAAATCTGATCTAGTATCTGCAGGCAATATAAATTCAGGAGTCCTCAAACCACACTAGTAACCCTTCTCTTCATGTTCTCCAAGTCTAATGGCATCTGTGCTTAGCCCACATCTGGAGCTAAATTACAGCAGCTGCTCCATCACCCAATGACCAGCAGAAAAGAAGGATATGGAACAGTCTTGTGATTTGAAATGCAGATGGATTTAATGAAACAGATGATCTGATATCAATACTAATAAAAGTATACAAAATTAGCCCACTGAATGTACCACAGTCACAATAAACAGGAGGGCATTCCTTAGGGGCAGAGTGGTAAGGAAGCCCATCTAGGGATGGGGAGAAACAGAAGGAGAAGAAGAAGAGCTGCAGGATCAGGAGGACCTCCTGCCACAGCAAACACCCTCCTTTATACCAAGCATGATATTTATGGCCTGACACAGACCTGTAGCCAGCTTGGGGCAGCTACCCTGGCCTTTGCCCCCAACTTAAGCTCCTGGCCAACTCGAAGCTGTTAATGGCTGGCATTCCACACCTGACCTATGACACTACCCCAGGGAAAGCAGGACAAACACATTGGCACAAGACTCAGCGGGTGCTGGAGAGGTCCCTGCTGAACTGTGATTGAATGTTAGTAAGCTCATAGCTGGAGGTAATTTTATTCGATGCTGACCACTTTACTTCCAGTTAAACTGTTCCGTTAAAAATAAATGTGCCCTTCAGTCAGCAAGCAGACCATCCTCACACCAGGCTGGCTTCAACGCGAAGCCCAGATTCTTGCAGAGCAGATCTGCAGGCTGTGCCTGGCTCAGCCCCAGCCCGGCTGGCTGGGAGCGTGGCTGTGGGCTGTCATGTGCCTGCAGCCAGCCCGGGTGGCTGCCTTGCCAGCTCAGGCACAGCAATGTCCTTTCACACTCGCAAGACCCTGACGTGCCTCTGTCCAAAGAGCTCTGCATTCTTTGGCAGCCAGCCTGCTTGTGATTTTCCAGGGGCACGTGTTCAGTGACTGCTGCTGTTAGCTTTGGCAGATGCAGGGAAAACATTTTGTAACCCTGGAAAATTCCCAGCGCTCACACTCCAGCTGACTGGTTAACAGCATCCTCCTCCAATGGCATCTCTGGACTGAGAAGCATCAGGGAGTATAGGCAACAGGCTAGAGCCTTAGAGAAGAAGGAAGAAGAGCAGGGAGAGAAGGAAAAGATCAGTATTTTTTCTCTCTTCAAGCATTTAATGATATCAAAAGTTAATAGTTGGTTCTCAAAACCATAGTGTTTTTAATCCATGCAGGTGGCTTAAAAATCAGGCTCTTGGTACAGCTGAGATGCCTTCTCATTTGTGTTCTGATGCTTTACCTTTAGGAGGTGACATTGACCAGCTTTTCTCTGCAGTCTCAGTGGCTAGAAACCTACTTTTCATTGTCATGAAAGCTGAGATTCTCACATGCTCATATGACTCACAAAGCTGTGGATAGAAGAAGTACATTGCATCCCACAGGACCAGACATCGCATGCTGGCAACGCTGCAAAATTTCCCTGGAGAGCTCATCCTGCTGTGCTTAATGTCCCAAAGATAATGTACAAGTCTCAGATGAGCTGGAAGGAGCAATCTAAAGGTCACATTCAGCCCTCTGCGATGAAGCAGCACAAGTCTACAGGTCACGTACCTCTCAGGCAGGATCTCCATCTAGGCAGCGCTGACATTCATGCTGACCTCAGGACTGTCACTCAAGATCCATTCAGAAAAGCCAGTAGCTCTGCTAGGGACTGTAAAATGAAGCACTGCAAGAGGGTTTGAGGTTTGAGTCTGGTTCATTCTGATAGCCAGTTTATATCCTCCAAACCTCTCTCCTGTTAACCAGACATTTTCTCTCTCTCATGAATTACCTTCTGTGTGAATGTAATGGTACAATAGAGGCAGAGAGGAAAAAGAAGTTCAATAGAAGTTTTAATTAGCGGGTAAGGATATGGAACATACATGAAAATACTTACCTTTTACATGTTTTTAATTGAAACACTGTAGTCTCTCATTTCCAAATCAGGCTTTATTCTGAAATTTGTCTTATTTAATAATGAGAATAGATTTTTAAGCAGAAACAGACACATTTTGGATCCAGGAAAATATTCCAGCTGTGTGTGAATAAAATAGGTTCTATTTCAAACCACACTACTAAGAAAATGAGTCCTCAGTATGAGACTTAGACTTTCTGACAAATATTGTCCAGAAGCCTATGGGCAGCCAGGGCTGGAGACAGCAGAGCCCCCAGAACTGCCCACACTGCTGTGAAATCATTAATGACTTCATTGCTGCAAGGACTGTGTTGCATGGAGGAGGTCACATCGCACCACTCTGCTGCCTTCTGCTCCAGCTGGTGCAAGGGCACATGGCTTTAAGCCAGAGCTTGTGCAAAAAAAATATGGTGGCATCTATCTGGACTACTGTCAGGCCTTGAATACAGTTCCCCACAACATTTACCTCCCTAAATTGAAGAGAGATGAATTTGAGGGATAAGGAATTTGTTAGATGGTTGCATCCAGAGATCAATGCCCAGGCAGAGATCAGTGAAGAGTGGTGTCCCTCAGGAGTACTTAGGTGGACCAGTTCTGTTTAATATCTTCATCACTCACACAGTGGGATCGAGTGCATCCTCAGCAAGTTTGCAGATGACACCAAACTGGTGTGGCAGACACACCTGAGGGATGGGATCCATCCAGAGAAACCTGCTAAGAGAAAGAAAAGTCAGACTCATTAGGGATCAGAAGGAACCTTGAAAGATCATCCAGTCCAATCCCCCTGCCACAGCAGAATCACCTAGACCAAGTCACACAGGAACACGTTCAGGCGGGTCTGGAACATTCAGGCGGGTTCCAGAGAAGGAGACTCCACAACCCCCCTGAGCAGCCTGTTCCAGTGCTCCGGTACCCTCACTGGGAAGAAGTTCCTGCTGATATTGATATGGAACCTCCTCTGTTCCAGCTTGCACCCACTGCCCCTTGTCCTGTCAACAGATGACCTTGAGAAGAGCCTGGCTCCTTCAAAACCACTGTGCTTAAACACTTCTAATAAATAGAACGTGGAGAGAAGAAGAAGTCTGGAGGCTTTTCTACATCTGAAGCAGATAATTCANGTCTGGAGGCTCGTAGCCCTCCGCTGCAGATAATTCAGTAGATCCTTGTCCCTCCTAACCCTAAGTCCTTGGAGCTTTTGGAGGAAATCCAGTCTGAACCCAAATAGCATCAATCACGGGTGTCTCTACCAATCATTTAATTAATCAATCATTGGATCATGAGGTTACTAATTCTTTTGTAGTTGGCATTTGACCTCTAGTTGGATTGTCTGTTCTCTGACCTCACACCGAAGCCCAGTGTCCTCCAATGTTCTTTGCCAAAAAGACAAAAGACTGGCTTCATCCTTCTCAGATGATAGCAAGGACATCTCAACCAGTGCAGTCCTGAGTCTGTGCTGCACCCCTGCAGCAGAGCCTTTATTCTCAGCAGCGGTTTTGCTCTCAGGCTGGTGATTCCTGGAGGATGGGACTTGCTGGAATAACGCTGTGAGAACACAGAGCACATGTCTTTTGACTCAGTGATTCTGTGATAAATGCCTTCACAACTGTGTTGAGCAGTATGTTTGAGCCAGGTTTCTTGTCTAACCTGGTCCACAGGATGGAATTGTGCACGGTGGATGAAGCCGGTATCAATCAATCTCAGTGTTTTTATCTCCAGCCTTAGTTATGTGAAGGACGATTTCATTCATGAACACTTTCCCCACACCCCATTATTGTCCAAGCAGGTTTCTTACCTGCCTCCTCACTCCTGCACTGGGGCAGTTGTGGGTGGAAGGGTTGAGGACATCGTCTCCCTCCGTCTGTGTTTCCAGGCTGGGTAACTGGACCCCAGCCGACAGCCAGCTGGTGGAGACAATGCTATCAGCATCCTCATCGTGAGGTTCCCTTGGAGAGTGCGTGACAGCACAGAGGACTGCACGCCAAGTGCATAAGACAGTCCCTGCACTGTGCATGTCACCATTCATCTCCACTGCTGCAGTGCAGTCTGGTCTCTCATTGATTGTCTTTAACGAAAGGAGATGGACTTTAAAGTCCCAGGGGAGCGATTTCAGGCAGGGTTAGGTTGATGTGTGACTCAGTCTTCCTGGGCAGCTTCATAACACCGAAGGGAAGCTGAATTTGATTAGCTATGTGTGGATATGTCTGCTCCAGGAGAGGTGTGTCTACCAACCCTACGTGGTCACTGGCTGTGATCTGCCCTATCTGCAACAGGATGCACGGCTGGGCTGGGCAGCGAGATGCAGGTTTTTGGCTGGCATAGCTGCAGGGAGGGATGTAATAAACAACCTGTGCTGGCAGGGAGCCGCCAGAATAAGACCAGGGGTTGTGGCAGCCTCCTGGAAAACAAATTGGCACAGATTGTCCACTGCCCATAAATTCACTGAGAGCACTGTAGCATGGGGGATTGGACTGGACGATCTTTTGAGGTCCCTTCCAATCCGTAATGTTCTGCTCTGTGACTTGGTCTGGGTGTCCTGCTGTGGCAGGGGGATTAGACTAGATGATCTTTTGAGTTCCCTTCTGATCCCTAATTATTCTAAGATTCTGTGTATGGGTTTGATGTGGGAGGCCAGGCATGGCTGGGGCAGATTCGAGGAAAGGACAAGGAAATCCCATGGAAGCAAACTGTAACAAATAGGACTTTTCCCCAAGAAAAGACCACATTTTTAAAGAATAAACAGGAAAACCTAGAGGAGGTGGAGATGCCGCTGCTGTTTCATCTATTGCTTCCATGAGCAAGGCAGAGAACTGCAAAGCAGTTACCAAAGAAACCCAGAGAATGTGAGTCCCAGAGACTGGTCAGCTAGAAAAGTCCAAACGGGCTTGAAACCCCTGGGCTTGAAACCTCCCAGAATGACTGTGCCTGATCCTGGTCTCATAAAAATCACGATAAATCAGACATAGGTCCTGTCAAGTCAGTAGAGGAGCATTACTGCCTCCTGTACCTCCTTTCTGAGTCTCTTGCATGCCATTTCACGTGGAACCCCCAGCTCCTTGGGGCAGGTATCCTTTTCCACATCTTTTACAGACAGTGAATTCACCCAAGCCTGTTAGTATGTTGAAGCATTTGCAGGTAAAACATAGAGCTTGGGCTGACAATGACAATGGGAAACATAACCAGAACAAAGTATAACATCTGGAAACAGAACAACTGGGGGTACCACGAGGCTACCGAGCTGGTTTGATGGGGAGCACTGATTTTCCTCTACACCCAATTGGTGCCACACTACTTCAAGAGTACCCTCTGCCACCACTTTGTTCACAAGTTAGAAATGCCCTGAAGTGCTGGAGAAGAAAGGGTTGATGATAAAGATGGCTGGTTTTGTCTTTTATCTCCTTAGGAAGACAGGAAAAGCAAATTGTGAAGGGAAAACGAAACAAACGGGTGTCTGCCAAAAAGAGGCTTTTCTTTTGGGTCAAAGGGCTAAGCAGGGAGCATCGTGTCTTTCTCAGAGGAATCTCAGATGAGCCGAGCCTGGTGCCAGGAAATCTGGTGTTTTCACACATGAAATGACCACAGAAGACTTTCTGGTCACTGAAGAATACTCCCTGCTTCCCCAAAGGCAGCACAGGAGTTAAGACTGCAAGCAGCTGCCCTCGAGTGACACAGCTATGCATCTGTGTCTCAAGGGCAATGGAGAACAAACTGCTTATTGGAAAATCCTTCCTTGTCTCTTACTGGGTTCAACTAATCAGAATTAAATCACATTTTCTTTCCTTACTCAGGGCTGTGCTTTTTGTAGATAAAGGAAGATAAATGTACAGTCACCCTCTCTGGTAGCTTGAGTGGTTGATGCCCTGAGCACAGGGGCAGCAGAGACCCATCTTCCAGAGGGAGGTGACGACTCATTGGTACAGAAATACAAGTCCTACTTTTGTTGAACACATTTTATTTTTCACCTAGCTAAGAGCCAACATCAACATCGCTGTCGTAACAGCTGCACGAGGAAATAAGTGATTTCCTGTCTGAGCATGTTCCATCGCTCTGCATCTTATTTTTGTGCTAAACCAAACCAGGCATGTCACCCCACCCTGTTCTGAGGGGCTCTACTCCATTCCCTGCCATGCGACAAGCACTGAGAAAACATCAGGGAGACAAAAGGTGCCACAAAATGCCCACTGGTACAGACACCAAACGCCTTCCCAAGAGCCACGCTGCCAAGTTAGTTTTCTACGAGCCAAGGGATCTCCTTGCAGGATATGCCCCTTTCTCCCAGACCTGTTAATCTAAACAGAGACAAGAAATCAAATCCTCAGCACAAGCTTCGGCCTAAACTTGTTCTTGAACCTAGAATATAAAACCCTGGCCATGCAGCACATACTGAAAAAGCACAGATGTCTGACCACCCTCAGTGCAGGAGATTTGTGCTTATATCTTATCTAAATCTACGCTCAGTTTAAGACCATTGCCCCTTGTCCTACTGCAACAGGATTTGCCAAAAAGTCCACCCCCATCTTTCTTTTAAGTGCTAAAGGGCAGCAACATCTCCCTGAAGCCTTATCTTCTCCAGGCTGAACAACCTCAGCTCTTGCAGCCTTTCTTCATAGCAGAGGTCTTGGGCCCTCTGATCAGTTCTGTGGCCCTTCTCCAGACACACTCCAACAGGTCAGCAGTAATTAAAACATCCCTGAGTTATCACCACTGTTTCCAGCAATAAATCCAAACCCCAGCCTTGTACCAGCTACTATGAAGAAAATTAACACTACCCCAGAAAGGAAGGAAAGGGAAGGGTGGCAGAGCAGTGGATGTGGTCTGTCTTGACTTCAGGAAGGCATCTGACACAGTCTCATACAGCATCCTCGTGGCCAAACTGAGGCAGTGTGGACTGGATGACTGCGGAGGGAGGTGGATTGTGAACTGGCTGCAGTTTGGAAGTCAGAGAGTGGTGGTCAATGGGACAGAGTCTAGTTGGAGGCCTGTATCTAGTGGGGTCCCCCAAGGATCAGTCCTCTTCAATCTATTCATTCATGAATTGGATGAGGGATTAGGGGGCACTGTCAGCAAGTTTGCTGGTGACACAAAGCTGGGTGGTGTTGCCGACACCCCAGCAGACTGTGCTGCCGTTCAGCGAGACCTGGACAGGCTGGAGAGCTGGGCAGAGAGAAATGGAATGAGGGACAACAAGGGTCAGGGGAGAGTCTGGCATCTGGGCAAGAACAACCCCAGGGACCAGGACAGGTTGGGGACTGACCTGTTGGAGAGCAGTGTAGGAGAAAGGGACCTGGGGGTCCCAGTGGACAGCAGGATGACTATGAGCCAGCAATGTGCTCTTGTGGCCAAGAGGGTCAACAGCATCCAGGGGAGGATCAGAAAGGGGGTGGCTAACAGATTGAGAGAGGTTCTTCTCCTCCT
>VZRI01000264.1:1548-13806 GCA_013397515.1 Upupa epops
GCCTTTCCTGGGATGGAGGTGAGGCTGACCAGTCTATAGTTACCTGGGTCCTCCTTCTTACCCTTGATTGGAGTGACATTTGCTAACCTCCTTTCCCTAGGCACCTCTCCTGATCCCCATGAGTTAGAAAAGATGACAGAGAGTGGCTTAGCAATGACTTCTGCCATCTCCCTTAGCAGGCGCAGGTGCATTCCTTCAGGGCCCATGGATTTATGTACATTCAGTTTGCTCAACACATCCCTAACCCAGTCCTCATCAACCAAGGCAGGCTTCTCTCTTGCCTTGACGGCCTCTGGAGCCTCAGCAGTCTGTGCTTTCATACCAGGACAGCTCCTAGAAGTACAGACAAAGGCAAATAAGGTGTTCAGTATGTCTGCTTTCTCTGTTTCCTCTGTCTTCAGGGCACCCAGCTCATTCAGCAGGGGTCCCACATTGCCTCTAGGTTTAGTTTTACTGCCACGTATTTGAAGAAGTACCTTCTGTTACCCTTGCCCTCTCTTGCAAGGTTGAATTCCAAGGAGGCCTTGGCATTTCTAGTTGCATCCCTACATTCTGTCAGCAGATCCTTATAATCATCCCAAGTGGCCACCCCCTCCTTCCATGACCTATAGACTTTGTTTTTGTAAGGAGTCTTTCTGTATAGTCTTCTTTGCTCACACTGTGCTCACTTGCCTGTTTTGTGGGGAACTCCTGACTTTCATTCCTAAACATTTCTTTAAAATGTTTTCTGTTAGACACAAAAAACTGAGGGAGAAAAGCGGGGGCAGTGGTGGTGTACATTAAAGAATAGCCTGTCCCTGACTATTTGTTCTTAACCACAGGGCTGTCTCCTGCTCTGTGCTGGCATAAAGGAGACTGATATAGCTGAAAAAAAACCCACCCTTTTTTTATGGTAACTATTTCTTGACTGAATCACTCTTTAGTACTCTACACCAAATGCCTATGTCAGCACAGTAGGGATTGGAAAGCAGATACCAACATTTAGGGACATGACCATTTGTTAAGTAACCTAACTGCAACCCGGAATGCTTAGAAGAAAAACTTACTTCTGAAATTATTCATTGTGTACAGTAATGAGACAATACTTCATAGTCAGAAAAAGAATCCTGTGGTGAGAATTCTGAGTATTAGTTGAGGTTCAGGGCAGCCATTCAGATTGAAGTGTCTTCTGTTGCCAAAGCAGTCTTTCCTCTCTGCTTAGCATATCAAACATCAGTGCAAGGGAATGGTGTAATGCTTTTGTTTTGCTTGAAATCACATACAGCTCCAGCTTTTCATAAATGTATTAGAAGCTTACACATTGTGGAAAGCAGAGAGCAGAGATTCATGTTCTTAGGGGCTGCTGAATTAAGAACTCTGGTTTCTTACAGAGTTGTATCATTTGTGCCATTTGCATCACTATCAAACTTTCAGTAGCTCCTGATACTGTTCTGTAGACCTCTTCACCACATGGTAGTCCTACTGCTTCATGTTTTTACCAGAAGAGAAGAGTGTCAGGATGGGTGCACTCTGCTGAATTTCTGCTATCTTTGTTGATTATCCAGCCAACAACTAATCAAGCATGTGCATGCTTGTCCAGTGTATGTTGAAGGCTTCTACCCAGTCGAATGCTTCACAAGAGATTGTATGATGTACATTGAAGCAAAACATAATTGTGACTTACTAAATTCAGCAAGATGCAATGAAATTTGCAATTTTGTTCAAACTTAATTAGAGATAGGAAGAAACTTGTGAAAAGCCAGTAAAAATAAATAAATAAATTATAAGCCTGGTGTCCTCAGGAAAAGAGTACAAGTGATTGCATTCCAGCAGGAGGGATTAATACTCTTTTTAGTATAACATGTTCTACTAGTATGATCAGTTGTAAAGGCTGTGCCCTTACTCCATACACTGAGTTCTTCAGTGCAGGGACAGTATTACTCCATTACATGTATCACAGAATCATAGAATCATCAGGAATGGAAAGGGACTTGGAAAGATCATCTAGTCCAATCACCCTGCCACAGCACAATCACCCAGACCAGATCCAGGTGGGTTTAAAACTTCTACAAAAAAGGAGACTCCATAAATCGCCCAGGCAGCCCCGTCCAGTGCTCCATCACCCTCACTGGGAAGAACTTATAGAATCGGTCAGGGTTGGAAGGGACCACAGGATCATCCAGTTCCAACCTCCCTGCCATGGCAGGGACAACTCACCCTAGAGCAGGCTGGCCAGAGCCTCATCCAGCCTGGCCTTAAACACCTCCAGGGACAGGGCCCCAACCACCTCCCTGGGCAAACCATTCCAGGCTCTCACCACTCCAACGGTGAAGAACTGCCTCCTCACATCAAGTCTAAATCTCCCCATTTCCAGGTTTGCTCCATTCCCCCTAGTCCTGTCACTACCTGAAATCCTAAAAAACCCCTCCCTAACTTTTTTTTAGCCCCTTTCAGATACTGGAAAGCCACAATAAGGTCACCTTGGAGCCTCCTCTTCTCCAGACTGAATAGCCCCAATTCTTTCAGTCTGGCCTCACAGGGGAGGTGCTCCTCTGGACTCATTCCAGCACATCCACATCCTTCTTGTAATATGGGCTCCAGAACTGGATGCAGTACTCCAGGTGGGGTCTCACCAGAGTGGAGTAGAGTGGGAGAATCACCTCCAGCAGATGTCAGGGTGGTTGAAATCCCCCATAAGAACCAGGGTCTGTGATCTGGAAGCTGCTACTATTTGCCTGTGAAGGGCCTCATCTGCTTGCTTCTGCTGGTTAGGTGGCCTGTAGCAGACTCCTACAGTAACATCACCCTCCCTGTCTTCCCTTTAATTTTGATCCATACACTCTCAACCAGTTTATCATCCTTCTCCAGGTGGAGCTCCACTGATTCCAGATGGTCACAGATACAGAGGGTGACACCTCCTCCTCTCCTTCTCTGCCTATCCTTCCTAAAGACCTTGTACCCATGTATCCCTACGTTCCAGTCATGGGAATCATCCTACCAAGTTTCAGTAATAGCCACTATGGCATGGCCTCCCAGGAGCACAATGGCCCTTAATTCATCCTGTTTGTTGCCCAAGCTCTGTGCATTTGCTTAGAGGCACTTCAGCTGGGCTGGCCCTGTCCTCCTCTTGTGCCAATTCCTCTTGATTTCCTCAGACTGTCTTTGTGTATCTTCCCTGCCTTGCCCCAGGACAAGAAGAGGGCCCTCACTGGTTCTCCATCCCTCTGCCTTTGGTGGGCTACCTCACTGTTTGTCACCAGAAAGCAGGAGACTATTAACCCCTTCCCAGATATTAATTACTGCATTGTTCGTACACCATCATTCACAGTAGGTATCTTCTTGTAGGTATGTGCTATTCACTTCAAAGCTAATGTTTAAAATATTTTTATTCCCTTTCTCTATGGTTATAAAATAAAAATCATCCATAGAGTAAATCGATATATATTATCAATATATATTTTCTGCTTATATTTGCTTTTTAAGAAGCAGAAGACATTTCTGATCTGTTTTGCATAAGGATTCAATATTGATGGTAACCACATTACATACAGTGGCTTTCTCTTCTTTTAGACTCATTACTGATCACTGGGGACAAAAAGTGCTGAAAATTCCTTGTTGTTTACTGGAGACACAGTTCACTCAGATGTCAGAGCTATTGTGTTTGACTCTAGAAAAAAGCAGTGAGATGAAATACATCTTCAAAGGGGACAAATTCATACTGGCTTAGCTGCCTAGGACATGTGACTGTTCTCTAAAAAGGCTGAAATATTTTTATCTCCTTTTCATGCTGTGCCTTTGGTTACCTATTCTGGACTAAGCACTCATGATTGTTATCTGTACAACCTCTCATATAGAACTGCATTCCAGATTTTTCAGGCATACACTAGTAACTAATTAATTTATAATAACACATTCATCTATTAAATACTGTTCCTTCTACCTAAATGGCTGCATCTGAAGATGACAGAAACACTCTTATTTTCATACAGTTCTTTTCAGTGTTGGACACAGACACTACACAGAACTTTTCTATGCTTGTTTTGCTTCGGTAATCAAATCACTAGGCACTCACAGCAAAAAAATATCAGTGTGAAATGACACAGGGGGGGATGCGGTAAATGATGACAGAACTTCAGAAGGACCATGTGACTGCACTCAGAGAAAAGGATGCATCTTTATCAGTAGAATTGTAGAAACGTTGGTAATACAACTTCCTGTCTTGTTCCAACATCCTGATGCTTGCAAACCACAATCAAGTGTTGCAAAGAGAAGGACCAACATTTTAATTTAGAAATAGAGTCCATTGGCTCTCCAGGCTCTCTGTTAAAATAGAAGATCGCTCTGTTACTTCTATGTATTGCAACACAGAGAATAACCATCTGAAACTGTACTTCATGCAGATGCTAAAAAAGGGAATGGGGTGAAGAGGCAGAACACAGGATTTCCAGACTAAGGGTCACACAGGAATTATTCCTCATGGATTGCTGTAGAGCTTTGTGTTTTCCCTTGCAGAAGGGAGCAGTTATTTTGCATGGTCACTGGGCATGTTTCACAAACAAATGTTGTGCCTGTGCAAGAAGTACAAAGCATTAATAATTTCTCTGTTCTCACTGCAAAATTTAGCTGTGCATTTCTGGAATTACAGGCCTCTTACTGGCATGGGAGAAATGGCCTGTCTAGATGGAAAGTTTGGACACCACTCACACACAGGGTTTTAACTACAAAAAGGCTCTTGGGCAAGTTTTATCAAATCATGACTATTTAAAAATTGCTTTAAATCTCTAAAGGACAGCTGTATTTGAAATTCAAGATATTTTAATAATGTCTAGCTGAAGGGTCTTCAGAAAATAAATATTAACCTTTTTCACAAGTGATAGCACAACAGGAATTGGCCTCAAGTTGCACCAGGTGAAGTTTAGATTAGACATTACGAAAAATAGCTTCATTCTGCGGGGAAGTGGTTGAATCACCACCCCTGAACACAATTACAAATCATGCAGGTATGGAGCTCAAAGACATGGTTTAGCAGTGGGCTTGGGACAGGGGGGTAATGGTTGGACTAGACAATCTCAAAGATCTTTTTCAACCTAAAAAATACTGTGATTCCACAACATATTGTCTGTACAGAATGTGACTCTGAGACTGCAACTATAGGCCACCTAGGGACACTGACCTTCCTTAAAAACGACATAAATTCAGTGACTATTCCAGGATCTAGAAGGATAGTGTGCTGTAACTACTGCTACAAAGACACCAGCCATTTTTTCTAGTTTATTCTGTAAAGCCTGTAATTTTCACTGCTGCTGAGTAATTAATATTTTCAGATACATCTCATTTTATTTTTCCAGTGTCATAGTGCAATAGTGTAGACCTTAGCAAAACATAACACAACTTCTGTAAACCAGTTTTTAATAATCTAGGTACATCCTTGGAAAGTGAGCAAAGTCTTATTATCAGGAAACTCTTTATTTTCAGAATCATCTGCACACGGGAACCCTCAATGCACAGATGGCAAGGGGGCACACTGAACAACAAAAATAGCAAGCAAATGCTTGACTTTCATGCTCCATTTGCTGTGCTTTTAATTTCTCATTATTGCAGTGGGGCACTGAGGCAGCAAGGCAATAACTGCTAATACCTGTTGAGACTACTCAGTCTGGGCTACTTGTTGACTGGAGTCTTTTATTCCTTCTTTCTTTAGATAGCCTGCTGCAATGTTCCAAGCATTGAATCACAGAATCACAGAATGCTAGGGACTGGAAGTGACCTTGAAAGATCACCTAGTTCAACTCCCCTGCCAGAGCAGAATCACCTAGATCAAGTCACACAGGAACATATCCAGGCAGGTTTTAAATGTTTCCAAAGAAGACGACTCCACAACTGCACTGGGCAGCGTGTTCCTGTGCTCTGTGACCCTCACAGTGAAGAAATTTCTTCACATACTCATGTGCAACCTCCTGCGTTCCAGCTTACACCCACTGCCCCTTGTCCTATCATTGCAATGACACTGAGAGGAGCCTGGCTCCTTCCTCCAGACAATTACCCTTTACATATTTATAAACGTTAATGAGGTCACTCCTCAGTCTTCTTTCTCCCAAGCTAAAGAAACCAAACTCCTTCAGCATTTCCTCATAAAGGAGATGCTCCACTCCTTTCTTCATCTTTGTGACTCTGCACTGGACTCTCTCAATCAGTTCCATAGTTCTCAGCCTGTTGAGAGTGAGTGAGGATGTGAAAGACCACTGTTTTGCAGTCTTGAGACTGTAATTGAACTCGTTCCAGTATTTACATTTTTTGTGTCTGCAGAGCTGTCTCGTGCTCCAAACACTTCAAGTGTGAGTGGTGCAGACAGTCTTTGGGTTAATATTGAAAATTGTATTTATGACTTACTGAGCTTCAGAGTTACTGTTGCAATGGTACAGTTAGATCATAGACAGGGCTTTTACTTGGAAAAGGTACTGGGGGGGGGGAGGGAACAGGAATACAATTGCTTTTGCATTCACACCTATATTCTCCATTTAGCTTATACCATCAAGTGTTTCTCTCCAAGATGTTGATAATTAGGGTAGCAACATGACAAAACAAAAGCAAGTGAGAATTTCTGTGGTGAACATAAAAGCCACTTAAGCACTTCTATCCAAGTCAGTTCAGGTCCAATCACAATCTCATCTCTACACTTGGGCAAAATTTTTATCTCTGCTCCCATATATGTGCCGTAAGTATCCAAGTATACTGTAGATTAAAATCAGATGAGGAGTACTTGATTAATTTTAGTCAAAAAACAAAAGTACAACTGTGCTTTACAGCAATTCAAAACCTGCTTTGCTTCAAATGCATTTGCTGCAGATTTATATGTGCTCATTGCTTTAGTCAGCTGGTCTGACAAGAGAACCAGACCATTTTTAATAACATAAACAGCAACTATAGGATAGATCAAAGTTGTTGTTCTCTGTGCTTTAATATAAATACTGCATTAGGTGGATATTATGAATTATAATACCTTGATGTTATTAAATACAGTTCCACTGTACCCTATTTTTACAGCATATCCTTAGCCACAATAAGAGAAAGACAAAATCATGCCAACAAACAGATTTCTGGGCAAGGACCGAAGCTTTGTGCTTCACAGGTCAAATTTAAATAAGTAAATTTCTGATTGCTTAGCTCTCTTTGGTAACATCAAAGTTTCTCTGACACAAATCAGTCAGTAAGAAATGGATGTCTTTTAGACACTAGTGTTTCGGTTTTTTCCACCAGTGATGAAACTGGCAGAATAAGATAGACTTATCTCGGAGTCTGAGGCCAGTATGGGGTGTCCTGTTCACGGCCTTGAGGCACAGTCATAAGAAGTGCACAGTCATGACGAGACCGGACCACAGTCACGATGAGGCTCGATGTCTTCAAACAGAGCTAACACATTCATTGTCTATAAGATAAGATCACCTGGGCGTGGTGGGGGTGGGGTGGTGGTGAAGGCCTCCCTAGGAAATCTGTTGATACAAGGATGTCTCTGGAATGGCTTGGAGCCTGAAATGCTGATAAGCCAATGACCCATCAGAAAGTACTTGTGCCTCTACTACACCTATTGTTTTGACTACAGACCCATGCTTCACACACACACTTAAAAATATAAAAATCAGTCAGTTACAGAGGGAAGCAAGCAAGCCAGCAAGCAAGTAAAGGGGAGACGTAAAGGGTACACCCCAGAACCTGACCCCAAAGACTGAAAGGGGGCATCGATGGATGATTTTTCTCTCTCTCTCCTCTCTGATCTACCTCCGTGGGTAAGAACTCTGCTTTTTTTCCCTGTAACCGTACCTCTTCTACGTTCTTTTGTTTATACAGGACCTTTAACGTCCCTGTAACTACAGTGCTTTTAACACCGTGTGTCTATTTTGGATCCCTTACTGACACACTGTTTCTGCAAATTAATTCTGTCCCCGACAATCCAAAGAATCTATGTAATGTTGCTTGTGAACAATAA
The DNA here is from genome assembly GCA_013397515.1 of Upupa epops. NCBI lineage: Eukaryota > Metazoa > Chordata > Aves > Bucerotiformes > Upupidae > Upupa > Upupa epops. The sequence continues at coordinate 9,512 of VZRI01000264.1, forward strand.
ATAATACTATTTTATAATAGTCATTGTCAATTGACATTTGTATTAAGGTGTAAACCCAGGCACCCCTAGCCCCTCCATCTGTGAGGAATCGGCTAGAAGGCAGCTTGTGAGCCGACACAGAAAAATACTTCGGCAGAATGAGTTATGGCAAGGACTTTGTTCCATGTCTTTTGTGATCTGGTTAGATCTTTTAGGGCAGTTTAGTCTGATCAGAATGTGTAGTGGATACCGCTTTGTTTCGCCCATTCACAGTGGCTGTCTGAAGATTTCTCTGAGAAACAGCCGCTCACTATCAAAGTTTAGCAGATGGAAATTGTGAAGCAAAGTATACTTATTAGCAGCATGCTAATAAATCCATGCACCATTCATAGACAGGTATGCACACCCAGTAAGTAGTGCTTAAAGTTTATATAGGATTTTAGTTTCGATTACTCTTTATGCCCACCCTTTTCCCTGAGATAATCCGCATTTTCCACAAACCCTGGTCCCTCTCCTTGAACATGCTTAGAGCAGCTTGGTGAGGGTCCTTGAAGGCCCGATGTCTTTCTCACTGTTGAACTCAGTTAACTTGTATGCTCTAGGTTTTTGGCATTCCTACAAGCCTTTCAGTTACATAAGGTAGCATATACCAGTCTACTACACATGGTACGTAATTTGCCTCACCAGAAATGTTCCCGGCAAGAGACCCACACCCCTGGGGCCTAGTGCCTTACAAACTCACCTGCTTGTGCCTACATCTCCCCCACAACAAACCTATTACATTTATCACATTCTCAATAGGTTAAAGTGTTAGGCTAGCTTCTTCTGAGGCCCACATCTGTGGATGATGTCTGGGCTGCCTGCAGCTCTGACCATGGCGAGTTTCAGCTCTATCCTTAAGAAGTCAGGTAAACAACTTCTGAAAAACGTGAACGCCAGAGGAATGAGCAACAGATAAGCATTTTGCAAGTTTGTGAAGAGCACGCAGAAGTCCCCCAATGACAATTGACAATAAAGGTTTACCTGTGTGAACAGGGTTCTGTCCAATGAGCAAAATACATGTATGGTATAACAGAAGAGATACAATGTAATAAAACACTTTTTGCTTGCTTGCTGAACATAATTCAATATCAAGTATGGAAGCAATAAAGGTGTTCAGTATGTCTGCTTTCTCTGTACCCTCTTGTCTTCAGGGCACCCAGCTCATTCAGCATGGGGCCTACATTGCCTCTAGGTTTAGTTTTACCTGCAATGTATTTGAAAAAGCCTTTTTTTGTTGCCCTTTACCTCTTTTGAAAGGTTTCAGCTTCTTCACAAAAGTATTTTAAGTGTTGATTCAAGTATGAATACTCTTTAGCACCCCTATTTATATTTATGCTCGCTTTTCCCCTCATGTCTGTTGTCTGGGCTACATCAGATGTGTGGCCAGCAGGCTGAGAGAGGTAATTCTGCCCTGAAGCTCTGGAGTCCTTGATACAGGACCTCGGGGTCCTTCTGGGGTCCAGAGGAAGCCACAGAGGGTTGTAACTGCTCCGCTTGCTCTGAGGGCAGGCTGAGAGCTGGGGTTGTTTAGCTTGGGGAAGATGAGGCTCCTGGGTGACCTTAGCTTTTCAGTACTTAAAGCAAGGAGCCTACAAAGAAGATAAAAACAGCCGTTATGCACATCTAATTTCAAGCTTGCATTCTCTAAATAAAAGACGGAAGGGCTCAGCCGCGCAGGGCACTTCCCGTCCCGCCCGCCTCTCAGCGTTCGCAGCAGCGGTGCTGTGCCGGGCTGGCCCAACCTCCACCGGGCAGCCATGTCTGGTGCGGGTGAGGGCAGCAGCGTCAGGCACCGTGGCAACGGCGGCCATGTCGAGCGCGGGCGTGCAGTGAGGCCCGGCGCCTCCATCACTGGTGAGGCCGCCGGAAGGGTCGGAATGTTGCCTGGCTGCGTGGTAGCCGCTTTCGGTGGAAAAGGGGAAAGGGATGTCATCTGGTGCTGGAGAGTCTGAATAGGTNCCGAAGGGACGGGACGTGCGGGCAGCGGTGGGGGCCCATGACGGTGTGCTTAGCGGTTCCCGCGGTGCTCCCAGAGCCCGTAGGGTTCTGCTGAAGGGCAGCACGCTGGGTCGTGGGGACCCAGCTCGATGGTGGTGGGTGGCTCTCAGACCTGTGGGATCAGTGGCGGGGTCAGTGGGANAGTGGCAGGATCGAGGGGTTCTCTGCTGGCGTTGGAGTCAGGAACAGATGCAGGGTTACGTCTCCCGGTGCTCATGGGCATAAGCAAAGGGTCTCGCCGCTTGTGTTTCCGGGGCCGGTATGGTTCGGAGTGGGTGTCTTGGTCAGAGTGGGTCCGGTGGGCGGTGTGGAGCTGTAAGTATCTTGTATGGGATGTCGGCTATCGGTGACATCTGTGGGGTCTGAATGAGTAGCCAGGACAGGTCTGTGGGGAGCTCCAAAAGGCTGTGGTTTGTCTGAACAAAACGCAGAAGTGTGGAGAGCAGCTGGTGTGTGTGAGAAGCAAAGGGGTGAGCTTGGAGAGGTTCTTGGCTGGAGGTCTCGGGAGTGTGTCAGACACGCTTGGTGGACACACACTGTTGGTGAGTGGCAGTAGGGGCTGGGGAAGTTGGCTCTCAGCAAGTGAGTGACGATGGTCACTTTTACTCAGTGGTAGGTGTGAGTACTGGTATTTTGTTCTTTATGTATCACAGAGTGTTTGGGTTTGGGACAGACCTCTGGAGATCATGTAATGCGACCTCTCTGCTAGTTCAGGGTAACTTTAGATCGGATCCCACAGAAACTCATCCAGGCAGGTTTTGAGTGTCTCCAGAGAAGGGAGAGTCCATGACCTCTCTGACTAGGCTGTGCCAGTTCTCTATTGATCTCTCTGTTAAGAAAGTTTATGCTTAGATGGAATCTCCTGTGTGCCTGTTTGTGCCCCTTGCTCCTTGTTCTGTCACAGGGCACCACTGAGAAGAACCTCATTCCATTTCTCTGACACTCACCCTTTAGATATTTCTAAGCATTGTGTATGAGGGTTTTAACCATAAGAGGGGGGATTAAGATGAAGCATTCCTCATTCTGTGGGATGACAGCCAATCTTTGAGTCTGTGTGATTGTTTTGGGGAGAGACAAATGTGAATGACCTGGGATAGAGAGCAAGATTGAGTTTCTAAAGGGAAGAGAGAGACTGTGATCATAAAAACTCAGAAGATTGGGTCCCCATGTAGATAGAGTATGTGAGGGAGTGAGTAGTGAGGAGAGAAGCAGCTACAACTGTGAAGAGTGGTGTTTAGGAGCCAATGGAAGAGATAGTTTGTTCATGGACAGGAAATGGCACTGGCACACTGATAGGTAGCAGATGTTCTTAACTGACAACTGTTCCCCCACGCCATTGAGCTTAATTTTAAAAATATAGTAGCCTTATTACTTTCAGTAAAAATGCTTAAGGAAAGTACCTAAGAACTGATGGATTATGTTTGCAACCCTTAGTTTAAATACCATTATCAATTTAAATAGAAAAATACTGATCTTGTATGCTCTGCATTTCATTTACTTCTAAGCTGTATTTAGTTCAGTGGTAGAGATCTGCAGTTTCAGCTGGCACTTCATCAGTGAATACAGAAAAAGAATGCTGCTTACATCTTAACAAAAGATATCAGTGTCCCACTGACCACTACTCTCTGGTTTCTGTCCTGCAGCCAGTTCACATCCACCTCACTACCCAATCATCCAGTCCACACTGCCTCAGTTTGATAGTGAGAATGCCATGGGAGACTGTGTCACATGCCTTCCTGAAGTCAAGACAGACCACATCCATTGCTTTGCCATCATATATCCACCTGGTTATGCCCTCATAAAAGGCTATCAGGTTCTTCAAGCATGACTTCCCCTTGGTGAAGCCATACTGACTGTCCCTAATGACCCTAATAGTGACAGTTTCTTTGATAGGAAGTGAACTGGACCCACTTATACACTATCACTTGCTTGTTAAGGTGTCAGATAGTTTTTGTTAATACAGAGAGAGATCAAAAAAGCAGAGAGGGAATCTGTATGAAGATTTCTATCTAGTGAGTGTGTAAATTGCTTCCATTTAAACGTTACAGAGCAGTGGAGTTTGTAGTGCTAACCCCACACTTATGTATTTTAAGACTATATATTTGACCAGTATTTTCCAAGACCTTTTGAGTGACATGGTCTGTATAGTTGTTGTCTTACCATGGTGGATCAGCAGGAGTTGGTCATGTGTGTATACGGTTGCTGGGTTTTTGTAATAGTGTTCTTTAATGTCAGAAAGAACTTTGATGGTGGTGGTTTCACAGTATCACAGTAAT
>VZRI01000277.1:818-20415 GCA_013397515.1 Upupa epops
GGTCCCCCAGGAGTGCCGGGAGCCGACGGCATCGACAGGAAAAGAGCTACATAGCTACCACTGAACCTTCTGAGGAGGAGCAGGCCCCTTTTCTACAGCATCACTGTTTTGACAGAGCCACACCCATCGCTCCAGGAGGACTGGAGGACTGCAGCCACATCACTGTTTTGAGCGAGAGCCACATCCACGGCCCCGGGAGGACTACAGCCACTACCCTGACTAACAGGGTGTCAGGTTGACTCTGTTGGGGTCCCCAGGACCTTCTTTTGTCTGGTTGTTTGTGTGTACTATTGGTGTTTTTAGTGTTCTTAGTAAAGAATTGTTGTTCCTTTTCCCAAATCTTTTGCCTGAAAGCCCTTAAATTGAAAAATTTTAATATTCTGGAGGGAGGGGGTTGACAGTCTCCATTCCGAGGGAGACTCCAGCTTTCCCTAACCGATAGCTGTCTTCCCAAACCGAGACACTTGCTCATTATTTAGACCATTAGGCATAGCACGTTAGGCATTAAGATACATGCTTCATGTGAATCTTTTTATGATGCATTTCCTTTTCTGTGTGTCATTGTAATTTCTTAAATGGTTTATTTAGTAAATAGATTTGCTTTCTGAACTAGTGATATCTGTTTTATGAAATTTACAAATATAAATATACACAGATTATCTTTGTAGAAACTCTGAGGGAAACTTTTCACCCCATGTAAATGTGCTTTCCCTTTTTCTGAATTTGAAAGCACTTAACTCTTTCACATTTAGGCTTTCTTGCTGTCATTTCACTTAAGGTTGTAAAATATGAATATTCTTCAAATAAAATAATAAAAATAAGAAGGATGTTCTTTAAGTGTTTAGCTCATTGTAAGCTTCTTTAAACTTTCTTCACTACTGGCTTTGGACATGTGATAATCATCTGAATGTTGTCTTACTTTGCTTAGTGTGACATTGATTGAGATTTTATTTAGCCTTCACCACTGTTTTTCACTGGGAGCAATTCTAAAGAGCATCACATACAAATATCAGGACTTGCCCACAGGTAAGGTCAGCTCTCCAGAGCAACAATTGCTTGCAAACGACATTAGGAAAAGAAAACTACAATTATAGAATGTAGGAAAGGTAACCCAAGAGCACCATATCTGAACACTTCTTAAAAATGAAACACGTTTTTCAGAATGACTTGATTAATATTTCTCTTTTTATATAGAATACAAACTCACATGCACTTCAGGTATGCTACTTTATGCTACTTCTAGTAATTTTCTTTCAAATAGTCATGTTAAGAAATATATATATATGTATAAATATATTCACAGATAAAACAAAACCTATGTTCTACATTTAAAAATTATTTTGCTAACAACAACAGTTTTGTTATTGACAGCTTCTGATTATTTCAGTCTGTCATTCACATAGAAGGCCAAGCATAAAACTCTGTAACCCAAAGCATTTCAGGGGAACAAATCTTGAGTTACAAGGAAAACACTGGGATAAGTTTCCAAGGCACATACATGAGTTCGACCTTGTCGCGACAAGTACTGACTGGCTTAGCTTAATCAATAGTGGCACCATCTTGAGCTTGCTCAATTATTTTTTTTTTCTTTATTACATATTGTTATTATTTTTTCATTACTTATAATTCCCTTTAAATACTTACTTGGTCCACATTGTTGCCAATGAGTCCAATTCACTGACAAGTGATTCCAACATTCTGAGGATGTGAGAAAAGAAAAAAAACCTAGACAGCACACAATATTATTTTTATATCCTTTTCTACTGTATAAAGAACTGTGGTTGAGGTTAATATTTCTTTTTTATAATTTATAAGTTTATAATTTAATAAAAAGCATTTTACAACTTTTTCCACCAGAATCAGATAAAAAATATAAACTTAGTTAAATTTTACTTTCACTTTATATATGAAAACTATAAATTAGAGGAAATACAACTAGTTTCATTATAATATTTATTGGATTAAAAGCATAATGTCTGTATGATAAAAAATAAATAGAAAGCATTCTGTGTGGGGAAAAATTGAATTAGTTATTATCGAGAAGAAATTCATTAATGCAATTAGCTTCCAGCCCTGTCAGCTTTTCCAGTGTTTTTGTCACTTTTTTATACTCTGCCATGTGGTAGATAGGCTCTGCTAAACCACTTCCATTTCTTATGCATATATCTGCATGTGTGTGTATTTTTGTCTGGTTGCACCACATTTATAGTTAAAGTTAGAATCTCATGGAACCACTAAGACAAAAATAATAATGCAGTTTGAATAAACAGTTTGAATTTTCGATCATACTAGAGGCAATAACAAAACCCAATTAATAAAACTGCAGGAAGAGTAATGCATTAAAGAAGAAATATGTGGCCTTGGGTTAAAAATGTTAAGCATGTGCATGTATATTAATTGTACTGTGAGCTGTTTGTATTATACTGGACTGTTTTGCTTCTGTTGTGGCAGTTTTTTACAAAAAAAGTATGTGACAGTTCAGAAAAATATTGTTTACTAATAAAACCAATCAGAATCTTAAAACTTGTTAGAATATTGAATATCTATTTCCTAGTCTGTTTTTCTTTATCTTATGTTACTAAATATACTTAAAGATACACAGATACTTGATAGTCTGTTACTACATATAGTTCCAATTAGTTTCAGCAGGGATTTCTTTTACCTTCTCAGCTACTTTGCTTTTTATTTCTTTTCATTTTAATTTACATATTTTTATATTATCTGGAAACAATGTCATGGTTTTGGATACATGCAATGCAATAAGCAAATATGTCAACCAAGAATTTACAGAAAGGTGATCATTGCTACAAATTATACTGAAATAAAACATTTATGTGATATACTTTGTTTTGTCATTGCAAAGCTGCATTTCAAGTATTACTGGTGAAGGAAAGTCTGTCACAGAGAATCTACACACATTTAAAAGGAAGTGGCAATCTAGTTAACAAAGATCCTTATATTTTATTCAACCACATTATTTCAAAGACTGTGAAACACCCACTTGCATGAAAATAAGAATCAGATATAGACAACACCTCCTTTATGAGGAAAGGCTGAGGAAGCTGGGTCTCTTTAGGGTGGAGGAGGCTGAGAGGTGACCTCATTAATGTAAACACATGAGTAGTGGGTGTCAGGAAGATGGATCCAGGCTCTTCTCAATGTCATCTAGTGATAGGACAAGGGTAATGGAGCATTGGAACAGGCTGACCAGGAGGGTTGTGGAGATGTTTAAGATCTGCCTGGATGTGTTCCTGTGCGACTTGGTGCAGGTGATCCTGCTGTGGCAGAGGGATTGGACTAGATGATCTTTCAAAGTCCCTTCCAATCTCTAATGATTCTCTGATTTCATTACAGAATAAATATCTGATCACCATCCAAAAAAACCAAAAAACAAAAAAAAATCAAAAACACCAAAACCAGACTTTTCACTCTATCATTCATTCTCACACAGATTTATGGCAAACTGAGAAGGAAAAAAATAGCAAAATATCTGAAATCTAATGTCTAATGATTACTGAATCTCATTTAATTGCTTTTGCTTAAATATTATCTTTTTGTGTATCTTGATTGGATATTTATATAGACTCTGACTACAATAAGCACTTTTGTACTGTGAGCATGACAGAACATTTACGAATTTTGTCAGAGATGTTGTAGAGTCTCCATCCTTAGAGACATTCAAAAGATGTCTGTATGTAGAATCACAAAATTACAGAGAATGTTTAAATAGAAGGGATTATCAAGATCATAAAGTACAAGCTTTAAACCAAAACAGATAGGGCACCTCTAAACCACATCTCTCACCATCAGGAACAAGGGGGTCATTAGGGACAGTCTGCATGGCTTCACCAAAGGGAAGTCATGCTTGACCAACCTGATTACCTTTTATGAGGGCATAAGTGGGTGGATAGATGATGGCAGCACAGTGGATGTGGTCTATCTTGACTTCAGTAAGGCATTGGACACAGTCTCACATCCTCAGGCCAAACTGAGGCAGTGTGGACTGGATGATTGGGTAGTGAGGCAGATTGTGAATTGGCTGCAGGACAGAAGCCAGAGAGTAGTGATTAATGGGACAGAATCCCAGAGTCTACTTGGTGGCCAGTACCAATCCTCTTCAATCTATTCATTAATTGCTTGGATGAGGGATTAGGGTGCACTGTCAGCAAGTTTGCTGATGACACAATGCTGAGTGGTGTCTCTGACACCCCAGCAGACTGTGCTGCTATTCAGCAAGACCTGGACAGGCTAGAGAGCTGGGCAGAGAAAAATGTAATGAGGTACAACAAGGGTAAGTGTAGAGTCTTGTATCAGGGTAAGAACAACCTCAGGTACCAGTATTGGTTGGGGACTAACCTGTTGGACAGCGGTGTAGGAGAAAGGGACCTGGGGTTCCTAGTGGACAGCAAGATGACCATGAGCCAATAGTGTGTTCTTGTGGCCAAAAGAGCCAACAGCATCCGGGGGGGGGATAAGAAGGGGCGTGGTTAGCGGATGGAGAGAGGTTCTTTTCCCCCTCTGCTCTGCACTGGTGAAGCTGCATCTGGAGTATTGCGTCCAGTTCTGGGCCCCTCAGTTCATGAGGGACACAGAGTTGTTGGAGGGTGTGTAGCACAGAGCAATGAAGATGATGAAGGGAGTAGAAGACCTCCTTTATGAGGAAAGATTGAGGGAGCTGGGTCTCTTTAGCATGAAGAGGAGGCTGAGGGGTGGCCTCATTAATGTCTACAAATATGTGAGGGGTGGGTGTCAGGAGGATGGAGCCAGTCTCCTCTCAAGGTCAACTCATGATAGGACAAGGGGCAATGGGTGCAAGATGGAACATAGGAGGTTCCGTAGAACCTTCTGTCAGAAAGAACTTCTTCCAAGTGAGGGTAACAGAGCATTGGAACAGGGTGCACAGAGGGGTTGTAGAGTTTCCTTCTCTGGAGATGTTCAAGACCTGCCTGGATGTGTTCCTGTGTGACTTGATCTAGGTGATCCTGCTGTGGCTGGGGGGTTGGACTAGATGATCTTTCAAAGTGCCTTCCAATCCCTAATGATTGTATGATCTATATACCCTTTCATTACCTCCAGAGATGGTGACTCTATCACTGCCTGGGCAGCCTATTCTCATGTTTGATAACTCTTTTGGTGAAGACATTATTCCTAACATCAAGTGTAAGCCTCTCTTGGTGCAGCTTGCAAACGTTTCCTCTGGTCCTATTGTTTACCATCAGGGAACTCTAACTAAGAGTGTGTGTAAACATCCAAAAAAATGCCGCTTTGTCTTGTCTTATCTCCCCTTCCTCCAAATCCAGAGCAGCAGGAGTTACTCAGCCCACCCCACCACAGTGTTCTCAGTCTTGAGACTGAGACCTGGCTCTACCTAGGATGTCAATTACATTAAAACATCAACTACATTAAAACAGCAATACTGATTTTTCAATGTTACAAAGCAACAGACGCCTCCTTTCTCTGGCTGCTTAATGAGGCAAGCTGGTAAGGCAACAGTACCAATCTCTACAAAGATTTACAAGATTCTGCATTCTGGAAGCTATGAGATCACTAAATGGAACAGAGAGCTCTCTTCTAAGCACTGACTAATTACAGAGAAGTCACCGGCCAGTATCATCTAAACTGATGTTTTGACAAAGGCCTTGAAAAATGAGAACAGAGAATTCAGCTATGAAGAAGATCCCCAAACCCCCCTTCTCAGGAAAGAAGGAGGGGAGAATGAGGGACAAAGACTAAGATTAACTCACAGAAACTGCACAGGGAGCCCACCCCACTAAAGACTAATCTATCATCAGAGAAGACCAGCTGGCCACTGTTGGTTCTCCAGGAGCCTGAGGACATCTTGGAAAGAGATTCCATCCCTCTTTTCCCTCGTATCTTTATGCTACCTCTCTTTCCCTTTTCTTTTCTTGTCTTGCTTCACCATTCTCTTTTACTTCTATCATAGGCTGTTGAACAATAAAACTGTGTTAATGCATGCCTCTGGGTGCATTTTAAGAATTGCATATTGATTGGACCTCCCCCAAATCCACTTTAATGTACAGATTGTGACTGTGTGATGAAGTTTACACTCAGCTTTCTTTTGTCTAGGCTAAACTCCTTCACTGCTCCTTCTCTGAACATGCTTCTGCACTTCAGTGTCCTCATTGTGAGCTGAACATGATATTTGAGTTGCATGCTGTCTAGTGCTAAGTACAGAGTTGATGATCACCTCACTTCTGCTGACCAGGCAATTTCTAATACAAACCAGAAAGCGATTAGCCTTCTTTGACATCTGGACACATTGCTGGCTCATGTTGAGGTGAGTCAGTCAATACTCCTGGATCGTTTTTTCTGATGTACAGCTTTCCAACCACACATCCCCAGTCCTGTAGCATATCATGAGGTTGTTAGGAATCAGTTACAAGAGCCAATACTTGACCTTGTCGAACCTCATATAATTAACCTTGGTTATCTCTCCAGCCTGGCTAGATCACTCTGTAGAGCCTCTCTACATTTCACCAGGTGGACACACCCATCCAGATGGTGTGATATACAAACTTACAAAGAGGTTCCAATCAAACCCCTTATTCAGAACATTAATAAAGATATTAAAGAGAACAGACCCCAACACTGAACCCTGGGGAACACTACTTGTGACCAGGTAAGTTTAACTCCATTCACTGTCACCGTTTGGGCCTGGCCTTGTATCCAGTTTTATATCCAGGGCATCATGAACTTATCCATTTCTGAAGGAGAACATGTGGAAACAGAAGTCCAGCTAGATAACATCCACAGCCTTTCCTACATCCTCTGATCTTATCAGCTTGTTGTATAAGATGATCAAGTTTAGTAAAGCAGGACTGGCTTTTTAGGCCTTCTCATCTATATGTACCATCTGATGGCACTCAGGATGGCCTGCTCCATAAGCGTCCCTGTTACTGAGGTCAGACTAACAGGCCTCTAGTTTGCAGCACCCTCCTTCAGCCCTTCTTGCAAATAAGTGTCACCTTTGGTAATCCCCAGTCTACTGGGACCTCCCCAGTTAATCAGGACTGTTGATAAATGATGGACTGGAGCGTTGCTTGATGACTTCTACCAGCTCTTCTTACTACACTTGAGTGGATCCCATGTGGCCCCACAAACTTGTCCACATCTAAGTGGCATAATATGTCACCGATCATTTCATGTCAGACTACGCGGGCTCTATTCTGTTTCCCATCCCTGTGTTCCAGTTTAGAGAGCTGGGAACTCAGGGAGTAAATTGCATTACTGGTGAAGGTTGATGCAAAGAAGATATGTAGTAGCTCAGCCTTTTTCTTGTATTGGAACACCAGATTTTCCCCCACATCCAGTAAAGGATGGAGGCTCTCCTTAGTTACCCTTTCACTGTAAACATATTCATAGAATAAGTTTTTATGGTCTTTGATGATGCTGGACAGATTGTGTTCTGGTTGAAATTTGGTCTTTGTAATTTTTATCCCACATTCCCTTGCAAGAACCTTATGCTTTTCCTGAGTTGTCTGCTCTTTCTTCCATGGGCAACAGATTTTCCTTTTCTTCTTGAGTTTCAGCCAAACCTCCCTGTTTAACTAGGTTTGTCTTCCACCCCACCAGGTCATTTTACAGTAGTACATAGGGACAATTTGTTCCTATGCTTTCAAGATTTGCCTCTTTTCTGATCAGAGCAGGGAGATCACTCAGCACCCATCCTCTGCATACTTTCCTGCAAGCTGTCCTGCAACTGACAGACTCTATCCTGTTTTCTGGGAGGCAGAGACCTCCATCTATTGTTTAATTGGCATATAGTGTTGGTAAAGCAACAAATGCTACCCTCTGTAACAGGCACAATGTTATTAACACTTCCCAAACACCTGTACAACTGATGCACTGTTAATTTTTGGACAATGGCTGTGGGTAGGCTATGACCTCAGGAAACACATCCAAGGTTCCTGAATGAGACATTTTGCCTCAGAGTTGCCACCCAGAAATGAGATATTGCCTGTATCTGGGTTACCAACTAAAGGGTTCACCCAGCCATTCTTTGAATATGTGGCTGATGACAGGGGGTACTACCATATGTTAGTAACTTTGAATGGAGGAAAAGGTATAGATATTTCTAGCAAATTAATATTCTTAGATTCACTTAGCGTCATAAAAATACATACTTCATTAGATTAGTTTGAAGGTTTCCATAATCTGCCATACAATAGAATGAAATTCTAATGTTATTTTTAGCAGCTCCCACTAGGACATCAGCTCTGATCAGGCTCTTTTTGCTAGGGAACCACAAAATAGGTTTTGTTGTTGGCGATTTCTTTATAATTCCATCTATTCTTGTAACAGCTGTTTTGCAGCAGCCAGGTTTCACATTTTAATATTCTAACAGTTCCGTAGTAATGACTGATATTTGAGTGTCTGTATCAAAGAGAAGACTTATATAATTTTTCTTGGTACAGTTGAAGTATGAGCAATCAGTTCAAGAAGTCTCTTTCACAGCCACTGTAAAGCCAGATAAGGCGGCTCATTGTCCTACCCAGAAGTGCAAGGGGTTTGTTTTTTTTTTGGGAGGTACTTTACATCAATCAAGCCCTGCCATGGCCTGGAAGGTACAGCTCTGTAGGGCTAACCAAATGGCTTCTTTTATCTCAGTCTGGGTTCCATTTTAATAACCACATTAAAGCTTAGAGGTCAGTTGTAGCCGTATCATGCATAAAGTGCCATGGTGTTCCTAAAGCAAGAGCTTTGCACAGTAAAGCATTTTGATAAGGGTGAATTATGGTTTAGATTCATAGATTCATGGAATGGTTCAGGTTGGAAGGGACCTTAAAGACCATCTAGTTCCAAACCCTCTGCCTTAAGCAGAGACAACCCACACTAGACAAGGTTGCTCAAGGTCCCATCCAATCTGCTCTTGAACACTTTCTTGAACACTTCCAGGGAGGGAGCGTCCACAACCTTCCTGGTCTATGTTTACCAGTATACATCTGATCAACTCACTGGGGAAATAATCCTCCTTCTAGGGGTTCAAGTGACCTCCTAGAAGATGTTGCAGCCCAGCACATATAGCATTCATAATTAACTATTTCCCAGACAAATTCAGTCCAACTTGGTTAGTGAATTTGCTCTCTCTGTGGGTGAAGCCACTGCAGCAGCATTCATAGTGTGATTCACATGTAAGTGATATTGTGTATTTACTACAAATATTTTTAGACAATTGGGAAGGACACAAAAGAGAGGCATTAATCTGTCTTGATCAATAGGGGCTGACATAGGATTTTGCATTAATGCATTTCTGTCATACATTGCCTGTATGCAGTTTGCCTTTTGCACAAAGGCCATCAGGTCTGAGTCCTGCCTTGTAACAGGAAGATCTCCTTACTCCTGTGGGTCTATGGCCCCAGCCAAATAAATGGCTGAAGCAGTTCACGAGTAGTTGTTGTCACCTGAATTGGTAGTTAAAAATACTCCAGGTCCCGAGTATCTTTATACCTCACTCTTAACTCAGCAAAATCTGATCTTCAGCTCTAAGGGAAATTTTCCACACATACGTCATTTCTGTCTCCTCTGAGTACTTGTAATATTGTTTCATCAAGTTAGCTAGCTAGGTGGGAGACCAAGAGATGATGTCTACTGTAGAGCTAGTTTCTCTATGCCATTCATCAGTAACTTTGGTCTTAATTTACTGGCTCAACCTGTACTGGCTCTTTGATAGAGTCAAGGTTTTTCTCTAGATTACTACCCTTATCCCAAATATCCCTGTCACTTGCATCAGCATACTTACAGTGCAACAGTCTATGGACATGCTGTATCATATTTCAAAACAGTCTTCATTGTATTCAATCAAGCAATATAGCTAATCTTTTTTTCTGTTTCTCTCCTTTCTCAGCTGCAGATAGTGAGTTTCCTAGGTGCTTATTTTTATGCAAAAGGACACCTACACATCTTTTGATTTTGCCCCACTTTTCATTTTCAAAGCCAAAGCTGCTTTATACACATCATTCTCTGACTTCAGAGATGCATATACTACACCCACAATCTTTTCAAGGAGTGGATATCTCTTGATTTCATTTTCCATACATGATAATCAAGTCCCTAAGATTGCATGAACATTTCCTTTACCATCCATTAATTTATTTTTAATTTTACATTGCCTTATTTGTTCTACTACCTTGTCCTCACCTTTCCAAAATTTCTGGGGCCACTTCATTCCTGCTTGGGATGGAACACAATTATTTTCCTGCACCAAATTTTCCATGACAGTCCTGTCAACTATGCCAATTTAATGTTGTATTTTAGCAATTATGAGACATACATCAGGTGCATGAACAGCCTGTTTGCTGTAATCCAAGCTGCTTTTACAAAGGAAGTCAAGGTACACAAATATTTACATGCACGTTTATTTACATGCAACATATACAGTTTCTTTTAGATTGCAAATCATATATTCATGAACTGCAAGACAACTGTAATTTCTACAAACAGAAGTCATGATTGCAAATACAAGCTTTATTTCCCAGGTAAACACTCAGCATAACTGAGTTCACAAATCTTACCAAAAGGCATTCTTTCTGGGGCAGGAAAGTGCAAACAGAATACAATATATCCCTGGAGCGTCAACTTTCCCAGATTCATCCCCCAAATTATGTGGGTTATAGGGGTAATATTTGCACTTCATTAGTTATAGTTAAGTGTTTGGGTGGGACTGTTGTCAAAATGCCACTCACTCTATCAGTAGTCATCAAAACCAAAACTAGCATTGAAACCAACACCCTTTTTGCTATAGTCTGTAATGGGCCATTACAACATTTGTCAGCAGCCCTTCAGGCTTCCTGATGCAAAGACTGTCAAAGCAACTCTAGACACTCAAAAGTCTTACTGTTTCCAAGGACTGCTGATTGTTGGTATTATTTTGCAGATAGAAGGTACAAACTAGATATTTCACGCTATGCTACATGTACAGATTTAAATACTTTATTAAGGGCAATAGGTAGATATCAACTTTAATTTAAATTTACTGGTTCCTTGTTTGTACAAAAGAATTAATTGAAAGGGGATGTGCTTGGTAACATGATATCAAATAAACACTTTATGTAGTTCACAAAATGTCTATACAAGAATACCACAAAAACCATGATTTAAGGACTTTTATAAAAAGCATCTTATCAAATCCCTGTTTATATTTTTCTATTATCAATGAATTTTACCATTTTCTCCACTATTTATTCTAGGAATACATAATTAATTTATCACAATACATTCATAAAAAATTAGTGAACTTTAGAATCCTATTCTGTGACTTTCTAGCAGGGAGCAGAATTCTTAACATTTATTACATTAATTAATAAAGAACTACTTTAAATCAGATATTCACATATTGTGAACTTGAACATTGAAGAGATATACACTACTAATTCAAATACGAATATCTGACTTAACACATCCTGACACGAAACAATCCATTTAAATAGTAATTTCATATGGAGACTTTACTGTGCAAGAATAAGGCTCTGCATGTTTTTTCAGTGACAAAAGAGTAGCTGTTAAAGTTATTCCTTGATCCTATTTATTAATATCAAATTACATCTTGGGTAATTTTTTTTAAATTCCATGGTGAGTGGACCAGAAGTGTATGGTTCCCTTTTATTCCTCTATTTCTAGTGCGATTAAATGAAGTAGAAAAAAAAAAAAAAGTTATGCCATATGGAGGGTGTTTACTAGTATTTTTTTAAATAGAAAATTCTCTGTGATAAGACTGCAGTTAATAAAATTATCTTGAGTGTTTTCATATTGAGAGTGTCTATAGTTTTAAAAATAAGTTTGTTCACACGAAGTATTAAATTAAATCTAGAGTAAATTCCCCCAGCCTCAAACCATCTCAAACCACAACTCAGTGTATGTTTACTTTTAAATTTTCCACTTCATATATGATAATAAAATATACAGAATCATTATATTTAAATATACTATCTATCAGCTACTGATAGAACAGTAACACTGTGAATGAAAATTACAACGAATAAAGATTAGTGAGGCAGTTAAAGTTAATAACAAGGAACCAGGAAATACACTGAAGAAATACACATGTGGTATTATGTTTCAGCTAATCAATTAGCACAATATACTTTTTAAAAAAAAAAAACAGATGTGTTGTTGTTATCCATGTTTTGTGTTTATCCATATAACATCTCTCTTGTTTCTTTGAACTATTACCCATCTAGATAGATGAAAATATTTGGAGTTTTAATTTGCTGACAAAATATGATGGAATTCATACTATACCAAATAGTCTATGGTCTCTTTTTCTCTTCTTCACTCATTTATCACTCTTATATTTGTATCTGAAAAACTAGAAAAATAGCTTTTTTTTTCTCATAGAAAGAAAAGTGGCCATCCATTGGAACAAATGTATTAAATATAGATAAGTAATGGTTTTTGCTATGACATTATTGGCTAAAGGAAAGATAGAATCTCATTTCTGTTATGATTCTGACTGTTTATATAAGGGTTTCCTTCTTCAAAGGCCTTCAAAAATATTTATTCTACACTTAGGATCTAGAAGTTAATGAGGTTTCCTCAAGACCGTTCACTCAAGAGTTGGTTAGGGACTCTTGAGCAGTTCAGACCTCAGTCCACACACATCTGTTATTTGGGAAAGTGCAGAAAATCTGTTAATTATTGAAATAATTTATAAACAGGCATCCATTAATGAATGTATATTATGTGCTGATAGATGATTTTGCAACTTTTTTATTATGGCTGCTGAAATTTACTTTGGTCTTATGAATTGCTTTTCAAAATGAAAAATCAACAGTTTATGGGTTCCAAAAAGATTACACGGGCTAGAAAAAATAAGTTCTTGCATACGTATCAGAATAGGCTAGAAGACCCAAAGCCTATATTGTTCTAAAAAGTAAAGCATTTGAAGATTACCAAGACCTGTCTGGTATCTGAATAATAAATGTGTTATTTTCTTTTTTTACACTGTTTCACTAGGTTCTTGGTAAAACATAGTCGTGAAATGTAATGTGACTCTGATAATTCCTCTTTAATTTTCATACACTTCAAAAGGATTTTGAATAGCAGTTTTGGGTTTTTTTTAGGAGTCTTTCATGGATGATCATCACCTCACCTCATCTAAAAACTTGAGTTCCTGTGCTTCCTAAAAGCCAGACAAATTAGTTGGAGTACTAAACTTCAAGCCAATTGGTAGAGTATATAATAGCTAGTTAAAAGATTATTATTTTGTGCTTTTCCAAAGCACATAATGAATTAACACAAAGGGAAACCTACTACAGCATTGTCTGTATGAGAGATGCTATGAACTTCCAATCAGATGTTTGTTTTTCTACCTTTTACTGTTTTACCCTGTTATTTACAATGGTTATTGCAACTTTAGTTTGCTTAGTTTGTTTTTTATTTTCTTGAAAAACACCCCACAAAACCTTAAATATTTTATGAAATGGTTTGGACAGTTTTATTAAATTTGTGAAGGTGATGCTTCTGAAATATGGAGTGTTTTTCACAAGGAAAAGTCTAAAGTCTAAATGATCCTAGCTTTAACTACATAGCTCATTTACGTGTGTGTGTGTGTGTGTGTGTGTGTGTGCACTCTCTTGCTTCTGTGTTGAGATTTGTATCATGAGTTTACCACACCATTTAATAACACTTTTAGACATGATTTATTCAGCATTATTGATATAAAATATTAGCAGCATCAGATTTTTATCATAGACAAATTTAGACATTTGTGTTAAATGATATGAATTTTTTATGTCAGTGTTTGAAATAAAATAATCCATATTCCTGAATTGCAGTTGTGATCTTTTATTTTTTTCTTAATAATGGCAAGATAAAGATTAAAAGGTTTGGCAACATATAAAAAGAATGGTGACCATGCTTGTCAAAGATTATTTTTCAGATGGACCTTTGAGCATGAGTATGAGCATGGCTTCTTAGCAAGTACTGCTTTGTTGTTCCCATTCCTTGTATTAGTAGCTGTAGTGGGTCTTGTATAAAAAACCCCATTGAATTCTTTCTTCCCATTCTCCCAAAAAAGCCCAAGAGAAGGTTCTGAACAGAGAAGTTCCTTTATTTTTATTATTCTTTTATGCATATTCCTCTGTGTATGTAAAAAAACCCACTAAAATTACTTCAGTAGCTTCATACCTGTGCCTCATTAAATGATCAGAAAGAGTATGGATTCATTATACTTCTGGGTGCATATTTATGAGATTTATTTAATAAAATTATGAGGCATTGTTGCATGTCCACTCCAAACAATGTTCATTGCACCCCAGAGACCAGGGCACATGCTTTTTCATCATTAAGTTTTCTCACTTAACAAATATTCTTATGTTTTAAGTAACATTCTTCTCTTATGCCATCAGGTGGTTTATACATCTAAAATTCTACCTTGAATGCAAAGTGTTATAAGCACTTATCAGGGTAATTATTTCAACATGTTATCAATCCTCTAGTGACACTGAATAGTTACATCTTTTGATTTTGTCTCATACTGCTTCTGCATGCTTCCTGGAATCCAAATCTAAATATATTTCCAATCTACACAGCAATTCCTCCTGGGAATTCTGTTTTGTCATTTACACTCATTCTTCTTTCCTTGTACTTCACTGCTGTGCATATTGGCACTGTATATTTATTTTGACTTGGTACATTTAATGTTAAATTTTGTACTTAGCTTATTATGTTTTCTTCATCTATGTAACAGTGGATGTATTAGAAAATGTTTTCTCAACCTAAGTCATATTTATGCATTAAATGTTAAAAGTACATAAATAATTATAAGTTCTTTGTAGCTAGTGCGCATTCAAACTTTTAAAAATGTACTAGTCTCCATGCTGCTATTTATGTTGGAATGCACTTAAGAAAATTTATATTGGCCATGCAAAATATGTTGGTGCATAGTAAATACATTACAAGAGCACTCAATAAACTCTATAAATAACCACACTCACCACTATGTTATGTGCACTTCTACATACTTTTACTGTTTAAAAAAAAAGTCAATATATTGTCAATTTTAGTAATTTTAATACAAATTTTTAAAAAAATATTTTCCTCACTTTATTTTAAAAAGTTTTTATTAACAGATAAGTGAAAGGTTACACACTGGAATAGAGAATCAAAAAAGGAACAGCACAATGTTGTATGACGTCTCAGCACATATCTGTGCCAGCAGCTTTTTGTATCCATAGAAACGCAGCAAGTAACAAAGCATGCTGCTTCAATGACTATGAAGCTGTGTATTTTGGATTCAGGTGACAAACATACAATCACTCTTCCTAGACATAAAAAAGGCCATTTGTATTTTCAGATAGACAATTGTTGTGTGCTACAAATCTGCAGATAAGTGTGAATTCAACAAAACCCATTTCTGTTTTTTGCCTTGGAATCTTTCATATGACACATCGCCTTAAAAGTTATTTGAATGAAACAAAGTGTAATTCACACAGGCATTATTTAATTTGTCTAATAATGGGTTTATTCAGCCTCACCCTTCCTGCTGATTTTCAAAATTGTAAGGAATAGAGAAAAAAATAATTATTTATTTGGAAGAAAACAAAGTAAAGAAGAGAACTTTTTGCATCAAGACACACATTAAAATTTAACAAGGAAATAGAAGTAAAAGCCAGTGATTGAAAGTTATGCTTGTATTTGTCCAACTTGTCCTGGTGTGGGTACCCTTTATGTTTTATGAGGTTAATATCAGGGTAACTGACATGAATACTCTGACTTTGTAATCATTCAAATAAAATGTTGATTTTTGTCATCTAATTTCTAAGAATGAACCTGGTCTTCCAAGTTTTGTCCCATATGGTATCTGTCCCATGTCTATAGAAATGGAGTTGACTGTGACTCATCATTGCTGATGGAAGTGTCACAAATAGATGGACATTGAAATATCTGTCATGGGCAAGTTTGAGTTACAGAGAAGACCATGGGAGGTCTCTTTTTGAATTCAATGTAATTGAGAAAAGAACTCATAACCTTCACTTGAAAGCTACTATTTAGACTGAGAGGGTCCCAAGTAGCAAATATAGCAAACAATTCAAGATCTTCTCTGGACCCATGTGAAGTTTTCATTTTTCCCACTCAACCATCCACTAAATAGTATTCTTGTCCATATCACTTATGACTCACAGACCAGTGTCATTCCCTTGCCTATTTCTGTCATTTCTAACGGTGACCTATTGACAGGGACCAAACCATTTCAGCATATAGATGACATGGATACTCAGTTATGGATCCTGGGTCCTCAACCTACTTATCTACCAAAGATGAATTTAGAATTGCAAAAATGAGAAGAATAAAATGGTGCACGTTAATATAAACAATTCCTGAGAACAAAGTCTCCAGACACCAAAATAATGAAATAATTTTTCCTAACAATGAAATAAAGCAGAAAAGGAATTGCAGAATTATGAAACTATTAAGTGAACATTTGTGGAAGAAAATAAGTTCTAAAAGACAATATCTGCCAGATATTTATATTTACAACTACCACATATGTAAAGAAATTTATATATAAAAGATTTTGGCACAACATGTTTTGATATCTTTATAATGTTCTTGGGTATGTATGATAAATATTTTCTAAAATTCACAGTCTAGGGTCTATCTTTGCTTCTCCCTAAAAGAGAAGAAAAGAAATTACTGTTATAATGTCTTTCAATGGGAGGAGATATAAATCATTTCTGAAAGCTGTTGAATTTTAAACACAGAATTCCCAATTCTTCAGCTCTAAGCTCTAGCACGCAGTCTTCTGTCTGGGAAAAAAATAAAAAATATTCAATGCATGCAACTAAGTAGTGGTATCGTGTTATTTTCAAGGTCTTTGGGTATTCTACCTGATTCTCAGATATCTTTTCCAAAAGATACATACTTTCTGTAGAATGTGTCACAGCTCCACCAGACCACATGAGTATTTTGGATACTATACAATATCTAAAGAAACCTTACAGGCTTCTATTTAGACAATTTAAATTTATCCTTAATATCTGATAATATGTTTATACAACATCATAGACAGTTCATTTAACCTGTCAGGCATTAAGCATCAACTTTGAGTGGTATAAGTGAACCTAATCTTGCAGAGGGATAGTAGGTACTATTAAAGGTGAAGAATGAAAGTATTCAAGTAGCAGCTACTATACTACACCATAAACATTATACTTCTGCATCATAATCATCATAAACATTTAGAACAACTAAATCTTGAGGTCTAGAGCAGGTAATAGATATAAAGTTTTTTAATAATGCATCCCAGACAGTGCACAGAGCATTAATTGACAGAAAAGCAATTTCCAGGGACAATCATCTTGATCATCTTTTTCACTTACGTTTTCACTCACGATAATGTAACTATGATTAATATATTCCTTGATCTCTCCAAGCAGAAATCTTGCCTTTTGTGGTCTCAATTTTACTTAGAATGTCTAGAATGTGCATGAGTGTCTTGGTACCATCACTTGAGAACTTGTGAAAAACTGTGGCAAAAGTGATTTTACAGAATTTGAATATATTGTACATAATTCAGTTTCAAGTCCTGCTAAACTTGCCAAAAACAGGAAATAGTGATCACATTGGTCACATCTCAGAGGAAAGACGTACTCTTTGTTTTGAACACCAAACTCCATGGCTCATAAGCAGACACTGACATCAGCCAACACCAGCTCAAAAGGCATTTTTACTTGGAGAAAGTAAAAGGGATCACTATAATGTAATACAACAGAGTTCCTTTAGTAACCTAAAGTACCAGAACCAACCTTTCACCTTGAACAAATTTCCAGAGTCAAATTTTAAAGAAAAGGATAGGAATAGCTTCATAACAATTTTCCCATTCAAAAATCATATTTAGTGTGTACGTTAACTTCAGTCGTAGAAGGTCACATCAGAACAGTCGGAAAGTACCAACAATGAAATTGGTTACAATATATAATTCACTGTTACATAAAATCCATTTACGTTATAATAGCTAAGGAATGCATGTAATGTAAAGAGGCCCCCTATAGCAACCACTGAGACTAAACATATGCAATATAATTGTCTCAAATCCATCGTATTTACTGTAGAGTGCAAGAGCTTTTTCTGTCCATTGAGAGCCCCTGGCTTAGCAAGTTGTGATATCAATAAATTAAATTAAGCCATGAGTGCCAATCAGAAGAAATATTCTTTTTGAGTTTCATTGGCTGTGTTTTGCATGTTGAGCTCATTTTTCAGTGCAGATTCAGCACTGTCTTCATTTTCACATCCTTTTGCCTCATTTTTTGAATATATGCCTTTTTTTTTGCAAATGCGTATGGCTATGGCAGTGATGCAAAGTAGGATGAATATCACGACTGCTATCACACCTAGGAGAAGCAAAGAGAAAAAAAAGTCAAGAGAAATGACTCACAAGTAATTCTACTCTCCTGGGCCAGAGAGCAGAACAAAGGAGTGAATTCTCAGAAATAAGGTGTTTGCAGAGAAATCCAGAAGGTAAAAGTGCTGCTTCGAACAAAAAATAGAACTCCAGTATAAGCATCATGGCAATTTGTTTTGAAATTCTGCACCCTACTCATAAAAAAAAAATAAATCCACAGAATAATATAATTTTGAAAATTTTGAATGGCATACCAGTAGGCACCTTAGGCTACTCCAGGTAAGAGGGTGTGTTTTCTTCCTTCACCATCACCTCCCAGCTCTTTGCCAGGCTAGGAACTCATGGCACTAAAGATTTGAGAAGCTGAGCTTCAAAGACATTCCTCACCGAAGTGCTGCATTATGACTTTCTCCTTTTCCTAGACTCCTTGGGATAAAGTATTGGATAAGTACTCTCCCTTTACTCAGTCATTCATGTCATTCAGAATGCTTTCTCATGCCATACATCATCAGGAGGGAAGTGTACATATGTTCTATTATCTAGTCCAATCCCGCTGCCGCAGCAGAATCACCCAGACCAAGTTGCACAGGAACATATCCAGGCAGGTCCAATTAAGAAGATTCCACAACACCCCTAGGCAGCCTGTTCCAATGCTCGTTACCCTCACCATGAAGAATTTCCTTCTGATATTTATATAGAACCTCCTATGTTCCAGCTTGCACCCATTGCCCCTTGTCCTATCACCAGATGACTTTGAGAAGAGCCTGGCTCCATCCTCCTGACACCCATGCCTCAGATATTTGCAGACATTAACGAGATCGATCCTCAACTTCATCCAAGCTCAAGAGACCCAGCTCTATCAGCATCTCCTTAGAAGGGAGGTGTTCTACTTCCTTCATCATCTTTGTTGCTCTATGCTGGACATCCTCCAGCAGCTTCATGTCCCTCTTGAACTGAGGGTCCCAAAGCTGCACACAATACTCCAGATGCAGCCTCTTGTTGTATGTTGTTTACCAGATGTTTACCCTTGTTGTATCTCTTTAAGTTTCTCTCTGCCCAGCTCTCCAGCCTGTCCAGGTCTCACTGGATGGCAGCACAGTCTGATGGGGTGTCGGTGACACCAACCAGCTTTGCACCATCACCATGCTTGCTAACAGTGCACCCTAATCGCTCATCCAAGTCATTAATGAATAGACTGCAGAGGACTGGTCCAAATACTGATCCTTGGGAGACACC
>VZRI01000298.1:0-14636 GCA_013397515.1 Upupa epops
GGGGCATTGTGGAGCCTCCTTCTGTAGATGCATTCAAGACCCTCCTGGATGTGTTCCTGTGCAACTTGATATAGGTGATCCTGCTGTGGGAAGGGGATTGGACTAGATGATCTTTTGAGGTCCCTTCTGATCCCTAATAATTCTATTATTCTATGTTCACCAGTTTATCCTAATGCAAGTCTGATATGATGAGAGAATTCTCAAATGTAATGTTAATCGTTGCTTGTGAAAGAGATAAGATGTCATGCATAGAGAGATATATGTAATATAGAAAAGATGGTTGCCATCTACTGCAGTTACATTAAGGGTTTCACATACTAAAACACATTTCTTGTGTAAATACAAAGCACTGTGACCTGATTTTACCGATCTTACTCAAGCTTTATGCTTTGGATGTCCCCCTGAAAACAGTGAGATCAGCTTGGAGCAGGTAGCAAGCACTTAGAATCATTTTATGTTCTACTACTGATGTGGAAACAGGGATTTTTCAGTGACCCCATCTCCATGAGTGTAGTCTGTGGTATCTACAAGGTATGATTTGGTTTGGGTTGGGTTTTTTTCCCACAAGTTTTTCTTTGGATTACTTCAAACTTGCTTCTTCACATTGTGAAATGGCATCTCACAGTGGTGAGATCTGGAGTTACTGGATAACTCCACTGGATCTTAAGTTAATAATGTAATAATACCCTGCTGCAGAAGCCAAGGGTGCAAGGCTGAGGCTGTATAGCATTTGTCTCTGTTAGTGAACTCTGCAGATGAGAGAACTCACTCTTACCAGTATATCTAATCATGAGTTTACATGTGGCTGTGAACCAGAGTCAGACTTCATTTTTAAATCCTAATAATTCTGTGCTCTCAGTACTCGCAGCAAAGGTTTGAGTCCCTTGTGTGGTTAATGTTAACCACAATCCTCCCTACTTGCTCTTCCCTGCTTCCTCCACATCTTTGGAAACTCAACAGTGGTAGCACTTGAATGTAGCCAGGAAACCAATTTTGAATGACTACCAGAGGCGAGGGAAGGGGGAACAGCTTTCATAATACCTCTCCTTGACCTGTAATTCTTAAAGCACTGACAGTGATCTTCAGTTGACCCTTCTGTACAGGCCATTGGCATGCCAAGTTTTATGATGATAAGCAGGAAGAAAATTGTCTTTCCAGCAATTCAGCATGAAATGTCTGTGACTACAGAGTAAACCAGTGACACATGTTCAGGCTTGAAACTAATATTCAGAAGTCAAGAAGTGCTCTGTTGCAAAATCTGTTGACTTTGCTGTGCGAGGAAGTGTGGTGACAAATCCTTACCAGACCCTGCTCTCTCTTGTATCTGATATTGATACCAATGCCTACACAATTATAAAGAGAGAATCAAGCAAGCCAAAGCATAAATAAAGGCAATTACAAGAAGCAGTTGCCAACAGCCAGTTAAATTATGATATTGAGTGTGTCTTAGACAGTAAGTGAAAAAGAGGGAAAACACTAAGAGAAGTTTAGGGTTTGGTTTTTCAGGAGGAATGGGATACATGTGAGTGGAGCTCTCAGCTCAAACCTGCACCTTGCAAACCAGGTGTTTGAGTTGGGGCACTGTTAGCACCCTGTTGTCTTTTCTCTTTTTGTTTAAACCCTAGCAGTACTACCTAAGGACTACCTTATCGCAGCTCTTCTGTAGATAGCAAGCTTTTTGTTTGTTTCGTTTTGTTATTGTTGTTGTTTGGGTTTTTTTTTAAGATAAGTATATTTTGTAGTAAGTCTACAGTAATCTACAGTAGCTATTTCATCTAGGCAGTCTTCTAAAACATGGGGCTCATTTGCAGAGAGAGTTTGAAACGAACAAACACCTGAGAGACCTTCTGACTAGACTTTGTGCAGCAGGAGAGCTCTATAGACCATCAAATTGAGTTGTTTGTCTCTTATAAAGATGGGATGGATGCAAAAATGTTCAAGTCTTGTCAGTTCAGGCCAATTATTGCTCGACTCAGTGGCACAAAGAGTTTGTACTTGTTGTTTGTTTTGATACGAAAATTCAACTTCAAAAACCAAGTGGGCAGTGAATCCTGACTAAAATGGGGCAAAAGAGCTGAAACCAGTATGTGATAGCAGTTCCAGTATAGTAAGGCTATATGTTTCCATTCAGAAGCAATGAGAAAAGAAACATTTTCTTGCCACTTTTCAGAATCTTTGCAGTTTAAAACCTGGAATAAGCTACTGTCAACCAGCTTTAAAGACTATTTCTCATAATGATTTAAGGAAGATATTCCTGTAATCTGAATACAGGCCAAAAGACCTGTAAGAGGAACTTGAGTTTTAAAGATTTGCTAACTGATGGGCCATTTTTTGGCTGAATTTGCATAATACTTGAGAGAATTTGCTCTCAGGGTAGTACCTTGATGCCACCTGTACACTTGTCAGTAAACTCTGTGTTACAGACTTCATCACCTGTAAAAAGCACGGGATGATAATCAAAAGCATATCATTCCAAAGAAATGAGAAACTCTTTACACACCTGAATTTAGCAATTGCTTTCCTTAAGTTTGCAGTTGTCGTAGTTCTTCAAAGATGATTTGCAGCGCATTGCTGCATGATCACATCTCTGTGCTTCTGTTTGACTTTGCATTGTAAACGTCTTTCATATAGACTTATAGAATGGTTCAGGTTGGAAGGAACCTTCAAGATCATCCAGTTCCAACCCCACTGCCATCAGACACCCCCTACTAAACCAGGTGGCTCAAGGCCCCATCCGATCTGGCCTTGAACACTTCCAGGGAGAGAACAGACACAACCTTCCTGGGCAACCTGTTCCACTGTCTCAGCAGCCTCATTGTGAAGACTTTCCTGCGGACTTCCAGTCTGAACCTCTCCTCTTCCAGCTTGAAAGCATTACCCGATGTCCTAACACTGCAAGCCCTTGGAGACAGCCTCTCCTCAGCTTTCCTGTAGCCCTCTTCAGGTACTAGAAGGCCACTCTAAGATCTCACAGTATCACAGTATCACAGTAACAATGAGGTTGGAAAAGACCTTAAAGATCATCCAGTCCAACCTAAATCCAAATAAACCAAGTAAACCTAACATCTGACATCTAGATCATGCCACTCAGCA
Organism: Upupa epops; assembly: GCA_013397515.1. Taxonomy (NCBI): domain Eukaryota; kingdom Metazoa; phylum Chordata; class Aves; order Bucerotiformes; family Upupidae; genus Upupa; species Upupa epops. The sequence continues at coordinate 3,094 of VZRI01000298.1, forward strand.
CTTCATCCACACTAACCTTAAACACCTCCAGAGACGATGACCCAACCACCTCGGTGGACAGCCTGTTCCAAAATCTGATCACTCCTTCAGTGAAAAACCTTTTCCTAATGTCAAGTCTAAACCTCCCCCGATGGAGCTTAAGACTATGATCCCTTGTCCTGTCTCCAGTGTCCAGGAAGAAAAGACCGAACCCCTGCCTGACTACAACCACCTTTAAGATAGTTACAGACAGCAATAAGGTCCCCCTTGAGCCTCCTCTTTTCCAGACTAAACACANAGCCTTCTTGGCTGCCTGGGCACATTGCTGACTCATGCTAAGTTACTGTCCACCAGTACCCCTAAGTCTCTTTCCACCTGAGTACTCTCCAAGAACTCCATTCCCAGCCTATAGTTCTGCCTGGGGTTGTTATAACCAAAATGCACAACCTGACACTTAGACTTGTTAAAACTCATCCTATTAGTATGAGTCTGCCCATCTCTCCATTCTGTCCAAGTCCCTCTGCAGGGCCCTCCCACCCTCCAACAGATCAATATGGGCTTCAAGCTTGGTGTCACAACCCAATACTTAAGACTTGTTAAAATATGGTACATAGAGGAACAAACCAGCTCCACAAAGCTAAGGGAAAGTTAGCTCATGGCATCACAGAGCAGTTCAGCTTGGAACGGACCTGTTGTGGCCCTCAGAGATCATCTACTCCACCCCCCCCTTCCATGAGCAGTGATTCCTCCCAACTAGACTTGGTTGTTCAAGGCCTCGTCCAACCTGGCCTTGAACACCTTCAGGGAGCGAGAAACCACAACCTTTCTGAGCAATCAATTCCAGAGTCTCTCTATCCTTGCATTAAAGAACTTCTTCCTAAGATCTAAGCTAAACCTACTCTCCGTCAGTTTAAAACCATTTCCCCTTGTCCTATCACTAGATCCTCCTGGGAAGAGTCCCTCTCTAACCTTCCTGTAGATTCCCTTCAGGCCCTGGAAGGCAGCTCCAAGGTGCCCCCCGAGTCTTCTCTTCTCTTGGCTGAACCCCAGTTTCCTCATCCTTATCCTGACAGCAGAAGTACTCCAACCTTTAGATAATCTGTGTGGCTCCTCTGGACTTTCCCCAGCAGTTCTATGCCCTTATTTGTTGGGGACACCAGAAGTGAACACAATATAAGCACTGGGTAGGTTGCCTTTCTGTTTTTTTTTAGAAAGCCCAGGAATACAAAAGGATAGGGTTCTAAGACCTCTAAGACTTTTCTCTGATTATCTTTTTTTAATTCATCCAGCGTATGATGACCTGTACTGCATGCAGACAGGATGTGTGCTTGTTTTCGTTGGTTTTCAGAAATTCCTGTTAAATCCAAACATCATGTTGGCCTCCAAAAGACTAAAAAGTACTCTGTGAACTTGCCTCTGTCCTCTGCTGAACTGTAATTTCTGTACATTTTGCCCACAACACTGGATAGACATTGAACTGTTCAAACGTGTCCAGAGGAGGACCACAAGGATGAGTGGGCGGCTAGAGCACCTCTCCTACAGGGACAGGCTGAGAGACTAGGGGCTGTTCAGCCTGGAAAATAGCAGACTTCAGGGCATGAGTCAGCAATGTGCCCAGGTGGCCAAGAGGGTTAATGGCATCCTGACCTGCATCAAGAATGGTATGGCCAGCAGGCCAGGCACAAGCTTTTCTAAGGTGTCATCGTGGACATGTGTATTGATTTGAGAAGACCCACTGGTGCTACAGGCTATCAGAGTGTCCTTCTGGATGCAGCTTGTATGATTAATGTGTTTAAGCCCTAGAGGACTGGACCCTCTTTAGTAGATTATTTTTTCAACACGTAATCTTGTCATAGTGGGTCCTTTTCCTCCTAGGAGATTGTTTAGCTATTCAGCCAAATTTTGAAGCCTTTTTTATGTTGGAGTTGTGTTTCTCACATGCTTGCTCATTCAGTGGTTGGCTCAGATTAATGGTCTAGGGCCAGTCTGTTCTAATGTTAAATGAAAAAAGCGTTCCAGTGGCTATGGCATTTGGTGATAAGTAGTTATACTAAATGCAAGATGTACTGTGCATCCCTTGGCTACAGAGTGATGATTAGATTCGACTCAGCCAGCAGAATGCTACTGAGGATATTGTTACTCCGCTGAAGTGATAGAGCAGCCCCTATCGAAACAGCATGTGTTGCTACTTATCTTGCGTTGTACTCTGTGGCATTCTAAATGCAATGGGAGTATGAAATAGGATGGTCTTTTTTTTATCCTTAGGCTTCATAAAGAGGGAAAGGGAGTAGATAAGTCTTTCTTCCCACCAAATGGTTGTAGTACCTGAAGCAAGTGTTAAAAGCCACTAATTTATTTTTTTATATTCCAATTTATTTTTGTAAACTGTTTGTTGAAGCCTTCAGACAATGTGCTTTGCAGAGTTCATATTGAGTCACCCTTCTGCTGAGACAGAACAATGCCACTGGTTATCCTCATGATGTGCTTTGAAAAAATCACTTCCTTTGCACACACACATGCACACAGAGAGAATTTTTATTTTGCAGTGCCTAGCTGGACATTCAGGACCGCATTTTTAATATTACAAATGTATGGTAAGGTGAGGGATTCACTAATATGTCATAAAGCACAGAGTATTAGATGAAGGAATTAATTTGATTGAGAAAGCAAATATTTAAGGTAAAACACAGTGTCTTGATTGCAAATGTAAACAGAGCTGGATCTTTCCAGCTCTGAGCTGTACAGAACATTTCTTCTACTAGGACAACTGCCAACAACAAGGTTTAAAGTCATTATTGTATAAAATGCCTTGGTACTTGCAAGAATTAATTTCAAGGGCACTTAACTCAGTTGTTCATCTTGCCTATTAATAGGCTTAGCAAACAATAATTAATTATTATGAAATTATTGAATAATATAAGGGCAAATTTCTTAGGTGTAATGATAATCATTTTTCAGTCGTCTATGGCAAGGCAACATCTAGACCAGCATATTGTTCTCCATGCCTGAACTAAAGCGTCCTTGCTTTTGGGAGCCATGTAGTCCTGCAATTCAACATCATCCAATTCAAGTTACCAAAGCTTTGTTGCTGCGACCTGGGACTTCTGTCACTCTGCCAGACATTGCTGTTTCTTGTGACACTTGTTCTGCTGCTTCATTTTTCTGCTCACCACCTTCTCATCTTTTAGTTCACTTTCCTTACCACTGTGTTGCTTGGTAGGAGGTTTGTTGTTCCAGACTTTAAGAAGAGCTTATGAAGTACTGTTGAGTCCTTAATGTGTACAGAATGATGGTGATAGCTTCTCCCAGAAGTCTTAAAAAATCCTTGTTGCATTTCTTTCCTCGCAGTCTGACACAGATGTTACCATCTTTGGTTAACGTGGAGAATCAGCCTGGGCCTGGTTAGTCTATGGAAACCTGGAAATTGTGGCTAATGCAGTTAAAAAGCTGTATTTTACAGTTCACTTATTTTTTCATTTTGAGATGCATTTCTTTTTAGAGAACTTGTTCTCAGATGTTTGTAAAACAAATACATTTCAGAGGTGCCCACTTGTGTCCCATCTCTCCAGAAAATACTCTTCTTTTATCTGCCTCTACCTAGTATGTGATTTATTGTGTTGAAGGGTGAAGGAGCACATCACTGCTATAAATATAGATCTCATTGCAATATTAGCAACAGGTTCCATTCATTTTTATCCCATGTGAATGAAAAGAGAACTCTACTGTAAAGATCCAACTACAGTACTACAGTGGCTTTTTGGATTTTTTAAGAAGGATGTTCTTTTCGCTTTTCTTTAGTTCCTGTGGTTTGGGTTTTTTTTTCTGTTCTGGTTGTAAGCAGGCAGTCAAATAAATATGTTTAGTTATATCTTCTCCCTTTTCCTTCCCATTTGATGCTATTTGTATAAAGCCATTCCTGAAGAGAGAAGCAATTTAGTTCATATTTCTCCAGCTGACCATCATGGAGCTGTAGCAGCAATCTGGAAGGACAAGACCTCTTATTTGCTCCCGATAGCACTTGTAAACCACTTACTGAGGAGTACATGCTCCTTGAAAACCGTATCTGTATAAGCTACTGGTGTGTGAAGGTTAATAAAGTAGTAGCAGTTTGAATGCTTTCTGCTGGAAAAGTGGGGTGAATTTTGGTTTGTTTGCTCTACTAGCTTCATATTGAAACAGAAAGAAATATATTCTGTTATATATTTATAAAGAAATTATTTATTCTTGCTTGAAAGAATATTGTTCAAGATTTCCTTGAGAGGGTTTGTATATTTCCCTGTTGTATGAGTAAAATCTGATTGCAGATGTGTCTCTGATGCTAAGGAAAACAGCCTTTTAGATTCATAGAATTGTAGAATTCTCAAGGTTGGAAAAGACCTTCAAGATTGTCTCAGACCTTGAAAGATTTATATAATAAATAATTAAAGCATTTTAAATCTTACTGCAATGGCTTTCCAAGCTGATACTAGGTTGAGTAGTAAAACTGAAATAAAACAATGCCAATAGTTATTTTTGATCCTGTTTCCATAGACATAAAATCAGTTAAATTGTCTTCTGAAGAAATTTATCAGACATGGAAGGAACCTCAAGATATCATTGAGTCAAACACCCCTGCCAAAGCAGTGCTGCCTAGAGGACATTGCACCAGGTGGGGTTGGACTGTCTACAGAGAAGGAGACTCCACCACCTCTCTGGGCAGCCTGTGCTGGATGAAACTTCTTGTGTTCCACAATTAGGCTCATGACGTGCAACTGGTAGCCTACTGTGGGAAGTTTGGAAAAAACACAATTGACTACTGATAAATGGATTTCAGTTTCTCATGCTAGTTTTATTGAATCTGAGGAGTTAAATTTTTTAATTTTATCAACTAATCCTCAGTCCTTTTTCTGTTTCTCATAGAATTCTTAGAAATTTAAGATGGAGGTTAACTTCAATAGATGACCAAGGTTCATTTCTCTGATGCATAATGTCGCTTCTTGTTTGTCTGTTTATGGATTCCTAGTTTCCTGGATTGCTTATCCAGTTGTTTCACTAGTCATGCAGTTAGGAAAATGTTAGTCTCCATCTGAAAAGCTGTAAGATAACTCTGTTGTATCTGTATGTGTGTATGGTTGTCGGACTGATCAGGTCAGGGACTAATCAGTTTAATTAACAAAGTGCTAATAAACTGAAACAACAGACAGGGAGTGCCTAACTGGCTCCTTCTGAGTTTGCAGGCAAAAAAAGAATGAAGCAACTTCAGTTGGGAGAAGCACTTTTAATTCTACCAACAAATACTCTATCACCTATTCATTGCTTAATACATGAAAATGCAAGGGAGGTGGTTTCCACAGCCAAGGCACTAGCAAACTGCTATCGAGCACGGGTCTCTCAGTCATGGCTTCTCTTTCTTTGTTGCTACTTCCCTGCTATGGCTTTTCTTCCCCCAGTCCCAAACAAAAACTGGAGCTCTCCAAAGGAAAAAAAACCAAACTTTCCCAAAGCATATAAAACGAAACTCAAAAGCCTGCAAAACCAAGTTTCTCTGCCTAAATATAGTAATTTGCAGAGGTGCTGGTTGGTTGAGCCCAGGCAGATTTATGCCCAAAGCTGGGGAGAGTTTTCTTATTTCTAGAAACTTCTCACATGTACCATTTTAGCTCTTATCCCCATTTACCAGACCCCTGCTTGGCTCAAACCACAACAACACATAAAAAGAAATAGATGTACACAAGCTTTACTACTTTGTTAGTCCCATTTAGAAGGCAGTTTCTTTTACACAAATCTTATGCAGTTATAATTGTCTCTCTCCATAGCAAGCAAGCAGATAAAATTCCATCATATGTTTATAGAATTAAAGTTTACATGCTCTTTACTGGAAATTAATTCAAGACCATAAACAGCAATTGTTTTCAAAGCAAGTTGATCCTTTCCTAATGACAACTTCACCAAATGTAAGAAGCTGAGACATTTTAGGAAGCCCTTCCTCACGGAAAGAGTGATCAGACCCTGGAATGGACTGCCCAAGGAGGTAGTAGAGTCCTCATCTTTGGAGGTGTTTAAGGACAGACTGGCTGTGGCACTTAGTGCCCTGCTCTAGGTGATTGTGGTGATGTTAGGCCATAGGCTAGGCTTGATGATCTTAGAGGTCTTTTCCAGCCACAACAGTTCTGTGATTTTGTGATTTTTCTGTCCAGAAATCCATAAAATAAACAAATAAAAAATCCTATTTATCACATCACCTCTCTGTTCATGGCAATGTAACCCTCATTTTACTGGTTATGCTACATCTTGTCCTCCTGTCAGCGAGGGTAAGGAAGAATAAGGATGATAACTGTTTTGTTTGTACTCAGATGAAAATTTACTTCCCAAAGAAACAGAAAGTGGCAGCAGTTTGAATGGATAATCTCTTAGAATAAACATAACGATGATGACAGTCTGATGATCTTTTGATACTGATTTCCCCTTTTACTTTTTACGATTTTTTTTTTTAGTTAACTTCATGTTTTGAATTTGTGTTCCTCTGTCTACCATGATAAGAAGCACAATCCCTCTCCCTCCATGGGCTGCAATTCTGTCTTGATATATTGCTCTTGGATAGGATGAGATATCTGTTCTCCTTGGGAGAACTTCTGTGGGAGAGGATGGGCTTTTGAGTTTACAGACAGTAATGTGCTGGATTCTAGATGGAGCATTTATGGGTAGAGGATAAAATTCCTAATATACTTTGTAAAAAACGGCAGATCTATTCAAAATAATAAGATGCACAGTAAGCATGCTGAATTGTTTGTTTATCTAACCCTAATCATCTTCCTTTCATGTCATCTTGTGAACATGAGGGTTTATTCTCCCTTATAGATTCATAGAATGGTTCAAGTTGGGAGGGACCTCAAAGATCATCTAGTTCCAATCCCCCTGCCATCAGCAGGGACACCCCCCCACTAAACCACGTTGCTCAAGACCCCATATAATCTGGCCTTGAGCAATGCCAGGGAGGGGGCAGCCACAACCTCCCTGGACAACCTGTTCCAGTGTCTCAGCACCCTCATTGTGAAAAACCTCCTCCTGACTTCCAGTCTAAACCTCCCCTCTTCCAGCTGAAAACCATTTCCCCTGCTCCTACCACTCCAAGCTCTTGGAAACAGTCCCTCCCCAGCTTTCCTATAGCCTTCTTCAGGTACTGGAAAGCTGCTAGAAATTCTCCCCTGAATTCTCCAGGCTGAACAGCCCCAACTGTCTCAGTCTGTCCCCATAGGAGAGGTGCTCCAGCCCTCCACTCATCCTCGTAGCCCTCCTCTGGACACATTCCAACAGTTCCTATCCTTCCTGTGTTGGGGGCTCCATAACTGGATGCAATTCTTCTGCATCTGTATTTAATCTAAGTAGAAGGTGCTGGGTTTTTCTTGAACTGTTGGTTATTACAAGTTCTCAAGCATAAACCCTGGTCCTAAAGGGTTTAGGTTTAGAGTGTATTGAGGTTTAGAGTGTATTTTTAGGAGAGAGTAACATCCTTGAGTAAGGCTAAACAATCCTTATAAGAGCATCTCCTATTTGCCCAATCTATTACTTTTATCTGAATGGCTGTAACATCTCAGTTTTTATCTGAATTCCTTATGGAGAACCGTTTTGAGATAGTCTGTTAAAACCCTTAGAATAACATAATGCTAAGCAGTGTAGAGATGTCAACTCCAAACTCATCATGTTTTTTAAGAAGAAATCTGGCATATTTTCAAGATGTTGTTTACATTAAGTACTGAGTTAAAAACCAGTGTAATAACTGTAATCACAAAGGTTATACAACACTGTATGAATTAAACAGTGCTGTTAGGGCTTGCACACAGTGGAACATTCTGATGAGGCTCAGACTGAATGTATGCATCATTCTGATAGTTTTGCGCTCACAGAATCATTAAGGTTGGAAAGGATCTCTAGGATCATCAAGTCCAACGTTCAATACACCACCTCCATGACTTTAAATCATATAAATGCATTAAAATTCCTGATGATTCTTAGTTTCTGAGGTTATTTATGCGGCAATTGTAAACCAGCTTGCCATAGGTTTAGTATCAAATCTTAGGGCCAGGTGGTTTTATCTGTCACATGTGAACAAGACTCTTCTAAACCCAAAAAGGCCAAAACATCATTATACTCTTTCATTCTGTTCCCTGCAATACTTTATGGCTCTGATACACTGCTTAAAATAGCTGTTTTGCCTTCAGGCAATGAAAAATGACATAAGATGGCATCTGTTTACCTGATAGAATCTTAGGGGTTGGAAGGGACCTCTAGATATCATCTAGTCCAATCCCCCTGTCAAAACAGGATGACCTAGGGCAGGTCACACAGGATGGCATTCAGACAGCCTTGATAAGTTGTGATGCCAAAGAGTCTCAATACGTGGCAATTTCCTGTACAAAGGACAAAGCCCTTAGGCCTCTCTATTATCCCAAAGTTGTATTTCATTTTTTTTCAGTACTTATCTTTTAAGCTGTTTCTTTCCTCCCAAGGTCACTCACAAGGAATGATCTCTTTCTACATGAACTCTTCTAGAGAACTTAGCCAACTGCTTTCAGTTGAATCGGCTAGATGACCACCCTAGTTAATCAGGAGGAGCTGTAGGGTGAGAGAACAAGAAGATAGGAGAAATATTAATGGAATTCACACACACCCACAAACCTCTGTTAATACAAATATACACGTTAAACCTCATGTATATTTCAATATAAGTGTCACTCCTCACTACTTACGGTGTTCCTCGTGGCCCGACTCTGCATAATTGCAAAAGTAATTGATAGACTGGTCATACACATTCTGCAGCACAATATGAGAGCATTCACCTTATCCATCAGTTGTTCTAGATAACAGCCATGTCTGTTCTGTTGACTTATGCACAGTAATGGTTCTTCATATTTGTTAGGAAGAATTGAAGACTAAAAGGACTTGTCTTCAGTTTCAATAGCAGTGGAAAATAAGAAGAAGCAGTAGTACTATGAAAAATATTAAGTTCCTGTATAGCTAAGGAGACTCCATTAAGAAAAGAAAAACAGAGTCCAGCTTTCTAAATCAGGGTGAATAGCTGTACTATACAGAAATTATATTGTAAAAAAATCAATTAGCAATAATGGCTCTTAATATCTAGGTGTTTTTTTCTGGAATTTCCATTGTATTAACAACTGTAAATTGTAAAAGCAAATTAAAATAGTTACTTCAGGTCTATCTGAAAGCTATGCTGAAAGGGAGGGGCTAAAGTTCCCAGGTTTTGGAGGTTGAGTGATGTCAGTTTATTGTTAGTGTATTGTGAATCAGATTTGATATAATTGTACTTCTGAATTTTGACTTCAGAGAGTCCAGCACAGAGCCACAAAGATGATAAAGGGAGCAGAGAATCTCCCTGATGAGGAAGGACTGAAGGAGTTGAGTCTCTTTAGCTTGGGAAAAAAAAGGAGACTGAGGGGTACACTTATAAATGTTGATCAATATGGAAAGGGCTGGTGTCAGGAGAAGGGAGCCAGGCTCTTCTCAATATCATCTGATTATAAGACTAGGGGAAATGGGTGTCAGCTGGAACAGAGGACGTTCCATGCAAACACTAGAAGAAACTTCTTCCTGGTGAGGGTGTCAGAGCCCTGGAAGGGGCTGCTCAGGGGGGTTGTGGAGTCTCCTTCTCTGGAGATATTTAAAACCTGCCTGGACATGTTCCTGTGCGACTGGATCTAGGGGATTGAACTAGATGGTCTTTCAGGGTCTTTCCTCCTTAACTTAGTAAGAAATCACAAGAGCTCACATGGAAGCTTAATCTTCGTTATTATTTTGGTGTGTTGTGTGCATTAGGAGATGTTTTAAAACAAAAATGGCAATATTCCTGATAGTAATTAAACAGCATAAATGGTATTTCATAATGAAAAATAACTTCTTCCCCTCATAAGTAACAATTATTATTGTGGAGAATTTAAATGCAATGACAATTGTTTGCACAAAATTTGGGAATAAAGTATAATTTATGTGAAAAAAATTAAGTAACTGCAGCATCTTTACTACTTTGGATGCAGCAATATAGCACTGTCAGAGCTCATGGGCTTTGAGGATACTGCTGACTGTTTTTCTCGGTCTCTTTCATTCTCTATCCCGTCCTGCAGCTGTTCCTGATGAGTTGAGGATCAGGTGGCCTCAGTCACTGATCAAATCCACCTGGGAAATTTAATTTCTCTGAGAGAGCTCAGGTACAAGGAGGCATTTTCTTCTTGAGGTCTTGGAGGAAAATAGACAAGGAGGTTGTAAGCTTGTCAGTTAGATGCAGAGGCAAGTGTATCTCCTTAAGGAGGTGAGTAGGCAGGTAAGGCTTAGAAACTCTGAGGACTTCATTCCCTGCACGAATGAGAAAAAGGAAAATAATTGAAAGAAGTGAAGGCTTTTATGTTCTGACTTTCTGTGAAGTGTTTTTGTTTGTTTTCTGCTCTCTGACTGGATGAGATAGAGGTATAGTTGCCTTGGGTAGGAAGTAAGCAAGCCAAGTGACTGATGATGAGAAATTAATTTGAGAATAAAAACTGGAATAGAAAGCCTGTTCTTTGCCAGAGAACTAGCAGATTATTTCCTTAGGGAACCACAGTGACCGGTTCCTGAAAACCAAATAGGTAGTGCTCAGACATTAAAAGTACTGAGTATGTTTGGCTGATCCCTTGGAGCGCAAGAGTTGTTCAAGGAGCCTGGAGCAAAACATTTGGTTTCCTCACTTGTTCTGGAAAGTTGGATGCTTTAAGCATCAATGCTGAAGTTGTTTTTGGAAAAGATGAATGGTGGGAAGGTGTGTTGTGACTTCAGAAATACAGAGTAACAGATAATCTGGTTCCTCATATCAATCAAATGTTGTGTTGCTGGAATTGGTCCATTTACTCATATGAGAGCTTGAATCAGATGCAAAATGTTCTTAGGTTAATTTTTTTAAAATCAATTTTTCATGTATAGAAAGGCTTTAAGCTGATTGTGTCTCCAGATAGAAGAAAAACTTGTTGAATTGAGTAAATGCAGAGGGAATTCTGAGTCCCCATATTTACATCTATTTATATTTGGCAATGGAGGGTTTAGTAATAGTTTAGCTACAATGTCACAAGAAACTCCTTAGAGATGTTCCAGGCACAGTGTATTAATTGTAGTTCTGTCTAACTTATTTTTGGGGTTTACAGTGGAATTTGTACTGTCAGTTTGAGGCAAATAATTGTTTTGTTTCATTGCAGGAAAAGGCGAACACGGAAAGCCATACCCTCTTACAGAGGAAGACCATGATGACTCTGCTTATAGAGAAAATGGCTTCAACATATTTGTTAGCAACAACATAGCACTGGAACGGTCCCTGCCAGACATCCGACATCCTAAGTATGTAAATTGTTTCCTAGTCTGTTTCTAAATTTGAATCTGTCTGTGTGTCTGTCACCTTTTTGTTCTGTGAAGGTCAAATGGGAATAAGCAGACTAGATAAAGTGACTGTTCCACAAAGCAGATCACTGAAAAGTTACGGCTGATGTTTAATCTTTGGCAGTATTACAGTATCACATTAATGATGCAGCTGGAAAAGATCTTAAAGATCG
>VZRI01000300.1:0-38056 GCA_013397515.1 Upupa epops
TAATGTTCACTGCAACATTTCAGGTGACCTGTTATTGTCAACTTCTTTTAAAGTCAGCAATACCTATTTGACTCACGTTTCCTCTAAGCTGATACATGTGCTCAGAGCAGTTAGATGACCAAATCAAGAGCATGGGATACCCTAATTGTTTTTTTTATTTCCTGAGCTAACTTCTGTTTCTGTCTGGGTGTGCCACAGGGCCTCAGAGATTGCTGGAGGCTTGAAGATCAATCTGCCTTTGGTGCTGCTGCTGCCACCATTCCAAGAGATGTGATCTCACTGATGTTCCCTGGGCTCTCTGTCATGGGAGGGATGCAATATTGGACTTTTTGCCTGTTCAGCCATGGCAATCCCTCTAGTCCAAGGCAGCAGTCTGATCTCCCTCTGTGGAGAGGGGCACCTTCAAAGGCTGCTTCTCCCTCCCTCAGAAATCTTTGGGGTGACATGAGGTGCTGTCTGAACACATCTCTTTCTGTGGCTATAGGGAAAACCTCATCCAGATTCTGGCAACTGTCACATCGGTGACATTAAAGCCTGCCTTTTTTGCAGAAGGAAAAAAGTGATCTTGTGTGCCAGATTTCTATATCCAGTGGTAGAAACAGTAACTTCTGGAGCTGTTTCCTCCTCTGAGTGGTGACAGTATAATTTCTGGGAATTTCAGTGATCAAAGGGCAGGTTCCACCCCTCTTCTTCAAACAGCACAATTCCCTATTTCCCAGGAAGTACCTTTTTGGTGGAACCTGTTTTCCACAAGCACATGTTGGCGTACTCAGCATCCCCCACGCACCACAAACACTCCTACCTTTGCTTTCCTGCAAAGCTGTTCTGGCTGAGTGGGGCCTGGCAGCTGCCTTAAATGAACCATTTCCTTCAGACCTCATTCACCTATAATAATCCTGAACTTGTTGACCTATGTGTCTGTTAAGTATTGATAGAATATTGCATTATTTAGGCTCATTTCAGCAGACAGACACATTACAACCAGCCAGACATTTGCCAGACAGGCTGATAGATAACATCCTGAAAAAAGTCTCAAGTTGCTTCAGTACCATAAAGGTTTGTAACTTCATTATTCCTCCCCACCCCCTCCTCTGGCTGGTAAACTAGTACTACACTAGCCATGATAAACTGGTACTACACTAACCATGAAACCTTAATAGAAATCAAAGTGTAATAATGATCTTTTTAGACAATGGGCTGAATCTTGACTGTTGGCTTTGTGACCTTGATGCTGGTCAGTCCTCAGAAACACAGAGGAAGTCTCCTGAACCAATCCACTGCAGCTGGTTTTTCTTGAGACACAAGAAATTGCTTTGTTTTTCAAAGCCTTGCTGTGGAAAGAAGAACCGATTTCTCCCTGGTTGCTACAGGCTGTATTGCAACACACCAGAGACACAGGCAGAGCTCCATGTGTATCTCCTGGGAAACCTGCCTTGGATTTTTTTCCAGACCCCACTGCAGTCACTCTGTTCTGCAAGATCTGATCCAAGAAAAAGGAGCATCACAATGTAATTTCAAACATATACAGAGCCTTTCTGAGCCTTGGTAAGTGTGACACACCTTCAGCTGAAGCATGACTGCGGAACACAGACAATGAATCAGGAGCAGAGTGTGCAGTCACAGCTGACAAACAGCCAAGTACCTGGAGTGCTTGTCAGTGTCTTCATGTCACCCTCACTGCTCTTCCTCTGCTCGTCATGCTGCTCTCTGTTGTAACCAGATTCTCCTGTGATGTCAAAATCCCACTGCTCGGTAATGCAAATGAAGAGGAAGGGAAGAAGATGAAGGATGAAGAGAACAAGAAGTGCGGTCCCAAGGGTTACAAATCTAACAGCTTTGTTTTCCTGGGACTTCTTCAGGAGAAAGTTTGAGGAAAACAATTTTAGGGAGGCTCAGCTGCCATTTTCAAAAGGACTAGCTTCTTAATGTTGTGTGGGTATTTACAGCTGGATACATGGGAGGGTTTTCAGGGCTGTGTAGTCTCCTGCTTCCGTTTTTCCTGTGAGTCGTTTCTGTCTCATTTCTGATTCACTGCTATAGCAGAGTTGTGCCCCTGTACCTGGGGACACTCCCTTAGTTCAGCCCCAATTTAACTGGTGTGTTTGACCCCATCATACAGCACTGTCTCTCTCTTAGACTTCCCTACTAAGCGGCTGCACTTGTGCTCTCCCTGGCTTCCAGGAACGCCAGCCACATGTGCTGCTGTACAAAAACAGAACCTCACTCTCAAAGCCTGTGTAACCCCTTCATCAGCCCTTGGTCAAGCACAGTCTTTTCAAGAGGTCCAACCTTTGGAAAACCAAAAGAGATCCTTTTGGTATGTGCAAATCTACTAGCAACAAACCTGGACAAAACAATATATCAGCTTTAGTTTCCTCACTGCTCTCCCTATTGTGTATTGGGGGTCTTGGTCAGCACTTTTGAGATGCCCAGATTTCCCCCAGCTTGTGGTTTCTCCCCCACAGCCCTCTTACTTCTGCCAACATGTCATTCTTTGTCCAACCTGAACAGTGGGGCCTGTTCCCTCCCATTTCCTTTGTCACGTATCTCCTTTGCCTGGTGTGTCCATCAGTGCTGTCAGGCAATCCCAGCCTTCCACCAGACGATGTTTCCTCCTTTCTGAAGTCTACACTTGAAAAATGTTTTTCTGAAAGATAACCATAAACTTCTTCCCAGACAGAGTGGGGAGGCTTTGGAACAGGCTGCCCAGAGTGGGGGGGAAAGGCATCATCCCTGAAGGGGTTCAACAAACAGGCAAATCTAGTGTTTCAGGAGGTGTTTGGGGGTTGGAGGGATGACAGTTGGATCTTTTGCAGCTGTGATTTTCTTTGAGTAGTCCTACATTTGAGTAGATGAGTGTCAGGGTTTAGCAGCCCTCAAGTATCTCATCCTGGGTAAGACAGAAGGTTTTATCCTGTCACTCAATGTGGATTTCATCTTCATGTAGGGATAGGAAAGCAACAAACTCCCAAACTCAGACTGAATTTTAAGACCCACACAAGCAAATGGATAAACTGCAAGTCCCTAGCACTGAATTCACTAAATTATCCCAGGCTAGTTTACTGAAATTAAATTACACAAAAGTAATCCAAACCAACATGTTATTATGTAAAACCCTACAAAACAAGTGCTGCAAGTGCAACTGAATTGAACAAATCAAACATGAAATGTAACTTTTGTTCAGAGCTTGTGTGTTTTCTTTTGAAAACAAGAAGGAAAGAAACGAACCAAATCACCTAAAACATATGTGTACAGAATACTGATATAACTTATACCCTATCTGGGCATCATGGAAGTGTGGTTTTAATTCTTGCTGCTGTTGTGGCTACAGGCTTTTTTTCTGTGTGAAAAGGCTATTTTATGTTATATTACAGTACAGAGTTGTTATCATTCCTTCTGCATCAGGAATAATGTAATTTACCTGGAATAAGGTAGTGGATTCTGAGTCCTTCAGCTGAGACACCTATCTGGGAACTGCTGGAAACTCGTAGAAAGACACCATTCAGCCCTGCTGACTTGCTATGTTGCACCTATCAACTCATCCTGGATAGAGACTCATAGAATCATTTAGGTCAGAAAAGACATTCAAGCTCATTGAGTCCAACCCTGAACCCAACTGTCCCAAGGCCACTGCTAAATCCTGTACTTAAGCTCCAGATCTCCACAACTTTGACACACATCCATGGATGGCAATTCAATGATCCCTGAGAGGCCTGTGCCAAGGCCTGAGAACCCATCTCATGAAGGAAGAATTCCAAGAAGGAAGACCTAGTAAGAAGTGCAAAGGAAAAGGCAGTATGTGACCAGCATGTAGACAGTCTCATACCAGAATGTCTTCTGCTTTGCTCTCAAAGGTGCGTTGTTAAAACAGCCAAAAGAGAAGTGTATTTCTGTTCTCCGGGGGTGGGGGGGGGGGGGGGGCTGGTGGTGCAGGGCTGCATTTTGGGAAGAGAGTGGTGGTGGGTCTTAGCATGCAAGATGACTCCATGGGAATGTATGGGATAGAAAGGCTCTTGGTGTTTTATGATTCATATCAGGATTCACCAAAGATGTGTGCTCAGAGGTGATAACAAGGGCCCTTTGGAAGCTACAGATCTGTCTAGTGCCCACATTCATCCATTATCCCATCATCTGCTTAAATGTGTCTTCTACAGAAGCTGCTGCAGCTTGAGTTTTAGCTTCTGTGGGTTGCTGATGAAACACAAGAAACCAAATCTTGGTCTCTGCTGTGATCTCTTTGGCACTGACAGGGCACTGCAGTCGTGGAGCATTTCTGCCACTGGTCAGAGCAGGGGCCAGGAGTGTAACACCCTAGTGAGCTTTTACTTGTGGAGTGTGATTTCAGGTTGTAGTTACTCATGCAACAAAAGGCAAAACAAAGCAGCAATAAGTAGAGAAGTTGCATAAGCCCACCTGTAAATAATGGCATTGGGTGGAACACGAGAAATTAGAGCTATGGCTACAAAGCAGATTACTGCTTCCTATTCCTCCTGTGAGTGGGGTAGAAATTACGGCTGTTTAAACTGATGTGGCAATCGAGGACAGTTTTGAAAGCCCAAAAATATCTCTGCATCCCTCCTACTTCTCTTTAAGATTTGTAGACCCAGAAGTGAAGAACCGAGCTCCAAGCCTTGTTCTCATCCCTTGGAGGCTGCTTTAGTACCAGTACACTGAGCAAACGCACTGCAAATCTCCGCTTGTATTTCCTGATGTGGCAGCCACTGATACTGAATAAGGCTATGAGATTCCCAGTCCTGAAGAACTGAGTAATAAGGCACTAACTTTTCAAGTCTTTTTTTTTAATGACTGGGAAAGGATTTCAACATTTCTAAACACTTAGAGCAGCCAAATTGCAAAAATGGGGGCATAGAAATAAAAAAATATGGGAGGGTGGCTTCTAAAAATCTTCTAAAGGTCTTGGTTAGCTGTGGAAGGTAATGACTCATTTTTGCAGCATTTCTTTGTATCACATGAAATAGTTTCTTCGGTGAAGGTGGGTTAATGGGACTAGTAGTTGCATACCTGCCAGTACCTTTGTATTTTAGGCAGTGAGCAGCTTAAATTATTAACACCTTTCCAGATTTCTTCAAACAACATCATTTAACATGAAGCAACAAGTACCTTCTGTTTAAAAAAAAGACATTTCTTCAGATGTTTTGTTTTGAAAATGTGGTGGTATCAAGTACCTGAAATACAAACACATTTAGGGTGGCAGAACATACTTGTAGTGTAGTAATCACTTAATATAAAATCCAAATTTTGAAGATCTGAATCGCATCAGGATCCCTACTGATCTGGACAGAAAGAATACTGAATTTTGGTCTTTCTTACAGAAGTCACTGACGCAACTTTTTCTAACTTCATTGTTTACATGTCAATATCACAAACCGCTGGAAAGAATGAGAAAAATGGGTTCTTTGGGACAGAGGTAAGAGATGCCTGAAGACTGGGTGCCAGAGCAACAATCCTGAGCCCCCCCCCAGCTCACTCTTTGCCATACTTCTTCCTGGGAAATCCTCTGACTTGAGCAGTGAGCTGTCATGATGAATTATTGTGATGCCCTACAGCTGACCCCAAGTTCTCCTCTTTCTGGAAAGCCTCAAGTGGTGCCCTCCCTTGTCAGATTACAGGAGCATGTAAGAACAACCTTCTTGCCTCAGTGCAGAAAGAGACAGAAATACCAAGCATTGTGGGTATACAAGATAAACCGAGTTTCAAAACCAAAAGATCTTTGTCTGCTTTAGGGTATTTCAGCTCACTAGACCTGTGTATGTACTGCTGCAGAAGCGCCCTGCCCTTAGTGATAGCTCAGTAGTAATCCCTAGGAGTTTCTTCCTTCACAGATTGACGTTCTAACATCATATTGATATTCTAACATCATATTGCTTGTGAATGAACTTGGATCATCCTCTAGGGTGAATAATGCTCTTGATAAAAATGTTACCAACAGATTTGTTTACTGAAATCTGGATATAAATGTGACCTTTTGACCTTTCTATGGAAGAAGCTTCTTTCTCACATTAATTTTTCCCCAGAAAAGCAAAACTACTCGGATTATTTTATCCACAATTGTTTGTTTCTTTTGCTTTAGTGAAATAGTAGTGTTTTGTGGGTGGAAATGGTTGGAACTAGATGATATTTAAGGTCCTGTCCAACCCAAACCATTCAGTGAGTCTATGAGAGAGAAATAATCTTCTGGGCAGTTCTGTTCTAAACCCATCTGACATAGAGATACAATCAAGATTTTACAACTGCTTACATGGATCAGTGCAAGAGGGAGTCATTTTACACTCCCCTGGAGGTGGGGAGTGGTGCATGTGCACCACCAGCAGTGATACTTGATTGAACCTCCAGAAGAATGTTAATAAGCATTTGGCATTCATTATGAGCTAAAAACATCCCTGTAGTGATACTGGAACTCATTTTTAGCTGATCTACTTCAATTAAGTCCTTCATGGACAAGGATTTTTTCACTGTAAAGTAATTTTTGCACACAGTCTCTCTCAGAGAACACAGGCTCATACTGCTCCATCAACAGGCAGGTAGGTGCAGAAGAGGAGCAGTTTCAGTTTTTGTCAGGGACGACAGAGTGGAGAGCCTATGGACAGAGTGGAGAGCCTATAGGGTCAGATTACAGGGTTAGCTAATAAGACCGACATTGTGTTAGGAGTGTGCTACAGACCACCCAATTAGAATGACTAGGCTGACCAAATATTCTTTAAACAACTGGAGGACATCTCAAGATCGTCTACCCTGATTCTCTTGGGTGATTTCAACCTCCCACATATTCGCTGGGATCTTAACACAGCAGTTAGGAGGCAGTCTGGAAGGTTTGTCAAGTGTGTTGAGGAGTGTTTTTTGTCTCAATTGGTCGGTGAACCTACCAGGGGTGAGGCTTTTCTTGATTTGCTGTTTGCAAATAGGGTAGACCTGGTGGGTGATGTGGTCGTCGGAGGCTGTCTGGGAGGCAGTGATCATGAAATGATTAAGTTTTGAATTAACAGTGGATCAATAAAAGGGCTCAACAAAACATCTAAACTAGATTTCTGAAGGGCAGATTTCAGTTTATTTAAGGAATTGATTAGGAAAGTTCCTTGGGAGGCAGCCCTTTACAAGAAGGGGGTTCAGGAGAGCTGGGTATACTTCAGGAATGTATTAGTGAAGGCACAAAACCAGGCTGTCCCTCTGTGTCGCAAGACAAGCTGTAGAGGAAAAAGACCAGCCTGGATGAGTAAGGAAATTTTTAAAAAAAATAAGAGAGAAAAAGAGGATGTAACACCTGGAAAAAAGGGAGAGGCCAATCGAGTGGGAGAGGCCAATCGAGTCATGTACCGAGGAATTGTCAGGTTGTGTAGGAGAAAAATTAGGGAGGCTAATGCCCAACTCAAACTCAGGCTGGCCACCACTGTGTAAGGATAATATGAAGACCTTTTATACATATATCAATGAAAAAAAGAGGGGTAGTAATCCCCTCCACTCCTTACTGGACATGGAGGGAAATTTAGTAACTAGAGATGAGGATAAGGCAGAGGTACTTAATGCCTCCTTTGCCTCTGTCTTCAANAACTATAGACCTGTTAGCCTCACCTCAGTTCCGGGCAAAGTTATGGAATGGTTACTGCTGAGTGCTATCATGCAACAACTGAGTGATGGCCAAGAGATTAAGTATTTTAATGAAACATTTCATCATGGTTATAATACATTACTTTTGTCAGATGAAGTTTTCTCAGTGAGGCAAAGTTGTTGTCACTATTAAATTTATGGGGAGGAATTGATTGAATCTCTTTGACAGTAGAGTTATCAGGTGTCAGATGAAGTGCATTTTATATCCTGGGCTGTATCAAAGGAAGTGTCACTAGCAAGTCATGGGAGGTAATTCTCTCCCTCTGCTCTGCTCTTGTGAGACGTCACTTGGACCTCTGTGTCCAGTTCTGGAACCATCAATATCAGAAGGATATGGAACTGTTGGAGCAAGTTCAGAGGGGGCCATGAGGTTGAACAGAGGGCTGGAGCCCCTCTGCTATAAAATAGGCTGAGGGGATCATAGAATCATAGAATTCTTAGGGATTGGAAGGGACCTCGAAAGATCATCTAGTTCAATCCCCCTAGATTGAGGATCACCTAGGCCAAGTTGCANAGACGTCACTTGGACCTCTGTGTCCAGTTCTGGAACCATCAATATCAGAAGGATATGGAACTGTTGGAGCAAGTTCAGAGGGGGCCATGAGGTTGAACAGAGGGCTGGAGCCCCTCTGCTATAAAATAGGCTGAGGGGATCATAGAATCATAGAATTCTTAGGGATTGGAAGGGACCTCGAAAGATCATCTAGTTCAATCCCCCTAGATTGAGGATCACCTAGGCCAAGTTGCACAGGAACTCATCGAGGTGGGTCCAAGGCTCCATTACCCTCACTGGGAAGAAGTTCTTCTGANGGGCCATGAGGTTGAACAGAGGGCTGGAGCCCCTCTGCTATAAAATAGGCTGAGGGGATCATAGAATCATAGAATTCTTAGGGATTGGAAGGGACCTCGAAAGATCATCTAGTTCAATCCCCCTAGATTGAGGATCACCTAGGCCAAGTTGCACAGGAACTCATCGAGGTGGGTCCAAGGCTCCATTACCCTCACTGGGAAGAAGTTCTTCTGATATTTATATGGAACCTCCTCTGTTCCAGCTTGCACCCATTGTCCCTCGTCCTATCACCAGATGACCTTGAGAAGAGCCTGGCTCCATCCTCCTGACACCCACCCCTCACATATTTATAGACATTAATGAGGTCACTCTCCACCTCCTTTTCTCCAAACTAAAGAAACTCGGCTCCCTCAGCCTTTCCTCATAAGGGAGGTGTTCTACTTCTGTCATCATCTTTGTTGCTCTATGCTGGACACCCTCCAGCAGCTCTGTGTCCTTCTTGAACTGAGGGGCCCAGAACTGGACACAATGCTCCACATGCCGTCTCACTAATAGTCATCCTGCTGTCCACTAGGACCCCCAGGTCCCTTTCTCCTACACTGCTCTCCAACAGGACAGTCCCCAACCTATACTGGTACCCGGGATTGTTCTTGCCCAGATGCAAGACTCTGCACTNCAGGCCTCCAACTAGGTGCTGTCCCATTAACCACTATTCTCTGGGGGCTGTTCAGCCTTGAAAAATCTCAGGGGGACCTTATATGCTGTCCCTTTCAGTACCTGAAGGGTACTGAAAGCTGGAGAGGGACCTTTTGTGAGGGACTCTAGTGGAAGTGCAAAAAGCATGGTTTCAGACTAAAAGAGGGGAGATTTCAATTAGAACTTAAGAAGAAATTGCTAATTTTGAGGGTGCTAAGGCATAGGAACAGGTTGCCCAGAGAAGTTGTGGCTGCTCTGTCCCTGGAAGTGTTCAAGGTCAGGCTGGATGGTTTTCTGGGCAACCTGGTCTGGTAAGAGGCAAGTAATCATAGAATGATAGAATGCGTTGAGCTGTAAAGGACCCTTAAAAATCATCAACCCTTGGCAGGCAACAGAAACATCTTCAACTAGATCAGATTGCTCAGTGCCTGACCTTCAGCCCCATCTGGATGATCTTGGTGGTCCCTTCCAGAATAAATCATTCTATGATTCTATAATGTTTCTGAAATATCTCTCTGTCTGTGTTAATGAGGAGTTTCTCTAGGCAGAGAGATGCTACAGCTGTGATAGGGCAGTGGTTGTCCAATGAGGGATGCTCTTCAGATCTCCCGTTGGAACCAAATGAACTGTAGTGTTGTTGTTGTATTGGTTTTAGAGCAACTCCCATGTGAAATCAGGTAGCAGCGCATTAGGTGTTGAAGAGATAAGGAGAGCATAGCCTCTGCACTAAAGATTAACACCCCAGACAGAAACAGGTTAGAAGAATAAAAGGATTAGTGAAAAACTGTAATATATGCAGCCAGAGCATTTTTCCTGCCAGATGAATTCCAGCAGTGAGATCAAATACTGAGGCTTCAGTCCTGCCATCCTCATTCAAGTAGGTATCCACTTGTATTTCCGATGAAGCTGATCTGGCACAAAAGCTGATAGATTATTAAATGAAGAATTGGATGTATTTAGTATTTATTTCTATCTATATTATTAGAATCGGATGTATTTGAGTATTTATTTCCATCTGTATTATTCCAGTGGGTGAAGAGCTCACTGAGACAGTGTCAGCTCTGAGCAATCTGTGTGAGATTTGTTGAAAGCCTGACTAAGTCTGCTGGGAGAAAAATAAAATCTGCCCAACAACAATCCCAATGAATGAAGTCAGGAGATCTCAGTTCATTTTTCAGCCTGTCTAGAGATTTTCCTATGTCCCTGGATTAGCTGTTCAACCCCATTCTTTCTCAATTTACCATCTGCCAACCAGGAATATTTTTCCTCACTGACAAGAAACAGTCCTCTGCTCAGGTACTACCCTAAACTGTAGGCTAGATCTGGGTTGCATTCAGGGACTGTTTTGTCTCAAGCAAATAGGGTCTCCTATGTGCAAGTTAAATGGGCTATATCTCATAACAGTCACATTTTGAGGGACACCTGGATTAGGGAAGAAAAGTAAAAGGACCTTCATCTCTTAAGTGATTTCTATGCTGCAGATCAGTTTAAGTGCTTTGAAGTTATATAAGATCATCCCCTGCTGACATTGGACAGAAGGAGTCAGATTATTTAGTTTTGAAGTACATCAGAAAATGCCTTCTCCCTCTTCCTTCCCCAGCAACTGCTATAATATTTCCTCCATCCCTCAAGGAAAATTTAGCTTCTAGTTCAGGCTACCCTTGGAGCACCCAGAAGTGCATCTCTAATAGGGACATGGAGATTCTGTGGTATATAATTCATAACCAGAAACACTTCCCTCATGGACAGGTTCCTTGACACATCCCAGGCTGAGGACAGACAGCTGTGGTTTTCCTTCAGCTTCAGGAGTCAGGATTCAACATCCTTCTGCAAGTCATTACCAGAGGTGTTTATCTCTTGTCACCCCTGCTACTGTGATGGTGAGCGGAAAATAGAAGTTGCTGAACATCAGATGGGCAGAAATCAAGCAGAGGAAGCACAAGATGCCCCTTGGATCTTAGCTTTACCATTTAAAACACATCCAGTCTTTCACCTCTGCACTGAAGGTAGCAGTTAGGATAATGGGGTTTGCCTGGAAATATGGTAGAAGCAAAGGCCATCCAGCCACAGTCAGCCAGTCGCTGGTTGTTGGTCAGTACCACAGTGGTCTGGATGTTAATCCATTGCTGTTGTAGCAGGAGAGGAAATAAAAGATCTGTTCCCTCCTGGAGGACTCTGAAAGTATTTGGGATCCCCACACCAGGAGAACAGTTTAGCAAGGAATGTGGAGCTGCACCAAGGTGCCCAGGGAGTCCCCATTCCTGGAAGTGCTTAAGAAAAGATTGGATGTGGCACTTAGTGCCATGGTGTAGCTGATGTGCTGATGTTAGGTCATAGGCTAGGCTGGATGAGCTCAGAGGTCTTTTCCAACCTCAATAATTCTTTGATTCTGTGACACAGAGCCCAGAAAAAGCTGCAGCTATTTGTGAATGTCAGAAAGAAACCAAACCCAGTCTACCACCCCCTCTCCATTGACTGAGCCCTGACAGCCTCCTTGAAGGGGGCCCCAGACACTGCTCTGTCATGTGAGGTCTGCGCTGGGAATTCCTACCTGCTCACTTGTTTACAGCTCCCTGGTTCAGACCTCATGTCTGCTCTTTCCTTTCAGCTAATGTGCAAATAGAGGCCTGGAGGAGTTTGGTTTGGTGCCATCAGACTCCTGCTAGCTCTGATAGTGATGTTCTTCCCAGACAATGACTTCAGGAGCCTCTGGGCATCCCAGAAACTCCTAACAAACATCTTCCATAACTGCCTTATTAACTGATTGCTATAGTGAGATAATAACTTAATACCCTTGCTTGTGCTCAGCCAAAAATATACTCTAGTAGACTTCGAAATGGATAAATGATTGATGTTTACTATTTTTAATGGAACTGCTTATTAGCAATGCTTACTAGCAATTAGCAATATAGAGCAGTGTAAAAACAATCCTGGTTTTGCTCAGCATTTAGAAGGTGGTAACGAAAAGCTAGAGGAATAAAACAGGGAAACATTATCTGAGCCAAATTCAGCTCTCAGTTGTATTTGAAGACCTTGCTGAGCTGAATCCTGGAGAGGATCAGAAAAGCACTGAGGTGGGGAGAAAACTCATCCCAGCTGGGATGAGTTCCTTGATATGTAAGAGCTGGGCATGTGAACTCTTCACAATGGTGAGTTTACTCTAATTTAGGCCTTCAGCCACAAACATTCCTGAAAAGGTGGGAGCCCACTGCTAACTATTGTGACACAACATACACAATTCCCATGCTCATTTGACCAGCCGTTTGAGTCAGGTTGACTTATTCCACCTCAAAAGTCCTCAAGTCCTACTTAATTTTTAAGAGCTTCTACTGGTTTCTCTTCAGTGAAGATGGGATGCAGACACCTATCTACCTTGTGCGTTTATCCTGAGATACACATCTAGTATTTAGGACATTTCTTTTTGTTTGTGCTTTATCCTGCAAGTGCTAATAGAAGACTTTTGCAAATGCCATCATACACCTGCAAAACTGCTTTTGATGTCTTTGTGACTGAATAATGGTCACTGGCTGAAGTTCCCCAACAAATTGGCGGTGCCTGGCTAGCAGCAGCATTAAAAGCATTTGATTTTTCTTCTAGAGGGACAGAATTTCAGCACGGTCTGAAAAATCAGGTGCTAGAAGGGTTAGAACATCAGTCTCTGGAGATACTAGAGAATTTTCAAGAGTAGCATTTTTTCACTCATGTGTAAAGGAAGCATCCTCTGGATATTACCAGCATTTCTCAGGCAATCCTATCTGTCGGCCACATACAAGTCAAAGGCTACAGACCCAGACTTGTCATGAAGAAATACAGTGTTTTTTTAGATAACTACTGTAACGGACTTCTGGGATTTTTCTTAAAATGATCTATTTCTCCATTGTTTTACATTTCCAGAAATAAAAAAGAGTTTGCTTCAGGGCAGCGACAGTCTAAAAGCTTGTGCTAATAAATCTATGCAAGTTTAGTAGCACTTAATACATATTCTGCTCCAAGTGCTTTTTAAATGCATTATCACCTTTAAGTAAATACTGTGGAAGGCTGCCAAGTGTCTAGATGCTGTTCTCTGTAAATTTATGCCACAAAATGTTTAAATTTTCATTGAATTTTGCTAACTGATTTGCAGTCTGAATGCTCATAACTTGATGCATTTATCAATTACAATTTAAGTAGTTGCTCTAATATTTCTGTTTAGGCAGGCAAAGCACACTCATCAAAATACTTCTCATCAAAATTGGACTTGGAATGAGATGTTCAAGTAATCACAAAACAGAGGACATATCCAAGGTATAAATAGTTCAGAGCTGCTCACTCCTCAGCCTGAGGAGGTTTTGTGCAGGGCTCCCATCTCAGTGTCCCAGCTACTGCTAGTGTTAGAAGTGGTTGGTCATGAAGAGCTGCTCCATAGCAGCATGACGCAAGTGGATGGGACTTTGCCCCATCTCCTTCCACCACCTGGGTGGAACAAAAGACGCCACAGATCACATCTGTGTGAACCCACCTCTTCCCATGGTATTGGCCTGTGGGGCTTTAGTTGCTAATACCAGAGGAAGAAGGCAAAGTTGCAGTGGTATTAAGATGAGGATCCTTTGGTAAAGTGTTTCACCAACTATTTTCGGCAGTGAGTTATGCAAATTGTGTTTTCAACTGTTCCTTGTCCAGCTGGGCAACCTCACAGGTTTCCTGTGGGTTATGTGTACGTAGCTAAGAGATTAACCTACAGAATGGCAGCAAATCTGAGGAGCAGCAGTTTGAGCACATGCAACTCCAACAGCTGCCAGTACACAGCAGCAGAGTACATTTACAGTTATTTAAAATCAAGCCCTACCTCTTCAGGAGTCTACCTGGAAGTAGACATCACAGCAAAAACAATACCTAGCATTCTATTGAATTTATGCTAATGTACTGCAAGTTTTAGGAAAACATTAATCTATATGTTAAAACATCTGCAATTTATAAGTGAGTTGGTCCACCTTAGAGGATGACAGTTCCTCTTGAATTTTTGCTATGAGGAACAAAAAAGGTCATGTACTGATGTTGCATCTTTTCTGCCTGTTTTGCTCAAGTTCAAGAACAGATCAAGTGCTTTATTTGAAGATACAGGAAAACATTTTTCAGCTCCCACTTGGGTTTGGTTTTCACGGGTGACTAATAAGAAGGTGGTGATTGCTTCATTAGTACATGCTGAACCGAACGCACCATATAATTATAGATTTCAGTTGTAATTAGAACATTTAATTGATTTGTTGTAACTAAATTAACAGATATTGGGGAAAAAAAAGATTTCTGGCAGATTTGGAAGTGTTTTCCACACAGCCAGCTGGGTTCAGCTGAGCAGAAGTATCTGTCTTATTTCTGGATAATGTTTTGAAGATCACCAACCTCGCTGTTGAGAAACTGTTGTGAAATAATCTTGAATTTCCTTCATATGACCAAACATTTACCAGTTCACAGCATGCTTGTGAGAGTAAAAAATTAGTCGGGCAAGAGATGTTTCCATGCAATGCCGTAAGAAACAGGGTTGAAATGCAGATTCTCTTTTATTAGACAGGTTAATTGGTTACTCTGCAACCCAGTTAGGCAAATGCAAATATTATTTAGAGAACATCTTCTTCCTCCTTTTTAGTCACCTACTTCCCTCTGATTTTTTTCCTGGTTTTGCAGCCCATCGCCATGCTTCTTGATTCTGGGTAATTCTAGCAAGAGGCTTCTCACTTCTAGTTTTTAGAGTGGAAGGAGAAATGCTGATACAGCATGAGAGAGGCTCAACATCCACTACAATTGCTAGAGGCTGCTGCTGCAAATATTACACGGCGTCTTCCATAGTTTTCTAACAGCCTTCTGTCTTGGAGGAGAGGGAGGTTATTTAAAGGAAAGCTCAGAAAATCTGTAAGTAAAAATCTATCTACATCATTTGCATCCAGCCACATGTTTTCTTTACCTGGGCCACTTCATCTGTATGACGGTTGTCAAAACTCTCCATTAACCCCAACGCTGAGAAGGCCAGACATCCTGACCCAAAAAGCATCAACATTATTGAGTTTACAGGCCATGAGAGTTGGGGCTGTTCAGCCTAGAGAAGAGGAGGCTCTGGGGAGACCTTACAGCAGCCTTCCAGTACCTTAAGTGAGGGCTATAAGGAAGCTGGGGAAGGAGTTTTTACAATAATTTGTATGATGATGAGGGGAAATGGCTTTAAACTAGTAGAGGGGGGATTTAGTTTAGATAACAGGAGGAAATCCTTTTTAGTGAGGCACTGGAATAGATTTCCCAGGGAGGTTGTGGCTGCTCCATCACTTGCAGTGTTCAAGGCCAGGTTGGATGGAGCTCTGGGCAACCTGATCTAGAGAGAGATGTCCCTGCCCATGGCAGGGGGGTTGAAACTGGATGATTTTTAAGGTCCCTTTCAACCTAAACCAGTCTGTGATTCTATGTGAAACTTGCTTGGCTTTTCAGTCCTGTTTCTGTTGATCAGGTGTGATTTTGAATTTTACACTATATTTTTGAATTTGAAGTTTTGGATTCCAGTATGCCCACAATGCAAAAATAAATAAGAACCTCAGAATTGACCCCATGCAGCTTGTCCTGAGAAAAATGCTGAAAATATGCTTGAAGATATGACATGCTTTCACAGAATCACAGGATCACAGAATCATTCAGGTGGGAAAAGACCCTTTGGTTCATCAAGTCCAACAATTAACTCTACTCTACATCTTCACCCCTGAACTCTATCTATAACACCACTTCTAAGTGACTCTTGCACACATCTAGCGATGGTAACTCAACCACCCAGACTATTCCAGTGCCTCCTTGGGGGCAGCAGTGGGCTGCTGTTCATACTAATCTGTAGTAGCTGACTGTAAAGAGCAGTACAGAAAGCTCTGGTGTGAGCATGAGGCGGGGCAGCTGAAAGTGCTGTGGTTCCTAAATTTATTCTGCTCTTAGATTTGCAGGATATGTGGAATTGAGTGTGTAGCTACACACACAGAACAGGCTGGATCAAAACTGTAAAACTTGTGTAAAAACTTCTTGTAAAACCTGTGTTGATGTTTAGGAACAGCTCACAATCAACTGTTTACAAACAGCACTAACATCGGTGTACAGCACAGATGACTCAGGTTGAGAAAAAAACAAAAGAAAAAAGCAAAATCCCCCAAGCGCTGCTGAGTTCTGACACAGGTCACTAAAAATAGGCCAATTCAGAATGAAAGTTACAGCCCAGCAAAGAGCTCAGCTCTCTCTTCCTGAATCGTGCAGGGACTCGGCACTAAGTGGGTGAGACATAGATTTTTCTCCAAAATGTTGTCCTTCAAAAATATTTTGTTTGAATGAAGAATTTCTTCAGGAACTTGTCAGAAACAATTATATTTCATTTGGGTATCTTGAGGCAATGAGATCCTTTGATAATGTCAATCACTTCATGTGAGTGTTTTCAGAACATGCAGTGCATGGTTTTATTCCAAAGGGTTGTTTGTATTTACATATTTTCCAGTTCCTTCCAGAAATGTTTTAAAATCAAAGTTGAAAATCATGGTGAGATGGCTTCATTTGCTCCGATGGAAATAATTCACATGACACATGCTACCTTTCTGGTTTTAATGTCTTTATATGGAGAATCACAAAATGTATTGCAACCTTGATAACACAGACTGGAAACCCATGGAAAAATATTTAACAGCTGTAAATATATTACCAGAAAGTCTTGAAATGTATAGTGTGTCCTAAAAACCAGTTTGTGTTAAACATGTTTGCATTGGGGATGTTGGCTGAATCAGTATGGTTCTGTTTAGGAATGTAAAGAGGTTTTGAAATAACAGCTTCTAATGAAACAGTAAATTAGTTTTTTTCCAGGCTGGAAGAGAAAGCAGAGTTCCCAAACACCCTTTAAAGCACAGGACATTCTGAATTCTACAGTCAAACAGAATGGAAATCACAGGGGTCCTGCAGAGAAAACTCATCCATGTGCTGTTGATTTGCACATGGACCACAACTCTATCTTGCTCTGCTATATACAGCTTGACATTTACAACTTGCCAAAGTGCACCGGGAGCAAAGGTGTGCCCTGGCTTGGGCAGGGCCAGCAGCTGCATGAGGGCTTCGGGTACAGCAGGGACATGCTGTGTGGATGCAGTTGCATCTGCACTGAGATTCAGAAAGCTGCTCATCCCTGAGATTTGGGTCCTGGGGCTGCTGCTCCTTTCCTGTCTGTTTTTCAGACATTGAGAATACTTGTTACTATATATAGTACAACAACAGGAAGCACAGCAGTTTAGTATAGTGAAGCTAGAAAAGGGCAGATTGAGGCTGGACAGGAGGCAAAAGCTCTTTAATCTGAGGGTGGGGAATCACTGGAACAGGCTGCCTAGACAGGTGGTGGAGGCCCCATCCCTGGAGCCATTCACAGTCAGGCTGCATGGGGCTCTGAGCAATCTGGTCTGGTGATGGCCCTGCTTGGTGTAGGGGGGTTGGAATAGATGGTCTTTCAAGGTCCCTTCCAACCCTATGATTCTATGATCCTATGATCCTATGATCTTTGAAAGCATAACCTTATAGATGATGTCATAGTCTTCCATTTGCAACAGTAAGGAAGGAGACGGAAAATTCTATTGTTCCTTGCCCTCTCCCATCCCATCAGACTATTGGCTAT
Organism: Upupa epops; assembly: GCA_013397515.1. Lineage (NCBI taxonomy): Eukaryota > Metazoa > Chordata > Aves > Bucerotiformes > Upupidae > Upupa > Upupa epops. Next base: position 17,754 of record VZRI01000300.1, read on the forward strand.
CTCATGCTGGCTATTACAAATTCAATCTCCATTTAGGTCTATAACTTAATGTCATTACTTTTATTATTAACATATATTATACTAATGTAGGAGAAAAGCAAAACAGGGAAGGAACTACATCTCTGGATCATCACCACAATAGGGTGATTCACTGCAAGGAAAAAGCTGTTACAGTTTGCTACTCTTTCTATCATGTAGTTTACAAAATACTGAAAGTAGTTTACATGCTTAATGTAATATGGCTGTAAAGAATTTTTCTGAAGGGCAATACTTAGAGTTAATTGCTTGCTTCTTGGAGCTCTAGGAAACCCAAATTTTGCATTTTGGTGCTACTTTGCAAAAGGAAGTAAAAAGGTCTAAAAATGCACAAAGCACATCAGCCCATTTTGCTTTTCCTTTTGGGGGGTAGAAATACAAACTTTCAAAGCACAAATAGTCATCAGATTTCAACTTTCACTTTTAATGTGTATAGATTCCACAGATAAGGAGTAAAATTAAAAATAGCCCCATTTACAATCTCTTATCTTTTTACTGTAGAAAGTCAATAATTTGTTTATTATCTGTTTATTATAAGGCAAAAACACTTTCAAATGAAATGCCTTTGAAACAGAAGACTAAACCACACATTAAAGGGGAGAGCTGAACGCACTATTGAACTCTTGCTTTCTATTAGCCAGATACTGGAGTTTCTCAAATCGATACAGGAGTAACTGCAGTAGTAGTAAATGACTTGGGTGTAGAGCTATAAAAATGTGCGCAGAGTGTTAGAGAAGCCAGTGAAGCTGGATGAAGTGAGAGTCCTCTTCTGGAAGGAGCATCAAACACATCAAACACATTCAATGGTTTCTTTAGCCACGCAGGCAGACCTGGGGAAACACACTACCGCATCAGTCAGTTGCAACTTCAGCAGTGAAACACCGGTTTGTGTGTCATTGATTGTCAGCTCTCAATATTTTTATACTTCTAGAGAAAGATAGACTTAAATTAGTTGTTAGGAAGAAGTTCTTTAGCAGGATTGGGGTTGAATACTGGAACAGGTTGCCTAGGGAGGTAGTTGAGGCCCCATCCCTGGAGATATTCAAGGTGAGGCTCAACAAGGCTCTGGGCAATGTGATCTAGTTGTCCCTGCTCACTGCAGGGGAGTTGGACTAGGTGACCTTTGGAGGTCTCTTCCAAGCCAGGTGATTCTACAATGTGGTGGTTTGTCCAAAACATTGAAGGAACAATGAAGATGGGCAAGAGCAAGGGATTTGATGGGGTAGTAGGGAGACACATGACATCATAGCACTTTAGCAGAGAGCTCTCACAGGCAGCTTTATGAGCCACTGAATCCTTCATTACTTACAACATATGGACCATGGATGCACTTAAATGAAGCCTGAGCAGTCGTACTTGCAGCTTCCAGGCCCTCAAGTTCTCCTCAGACCAGAACTGATAGGGGTTAATTAATGGCCTGTGATGTGTCCTCTCTTATTGCTGTTGAGGTGGGGTGGGATGTGTTTTGACTTTCATTTGCAACTTCTACCTGGTCATGCATACTTTGTAGGCTGAGGAGAGTGTGCTGAGAGATTTGATCTTCTTATAACTTATTCATGTTGTTCAGAGTAGTCTGAGAAATGAAAAACTCTAATGAGAACATTATACGGCCACACTACCAAAGGGTACAACCTGGGTGTGGTTTAACAGCTGGGAGGAGGTGGTTCTCTTTGTGTTGGCTTTGGATTGACATGTAAGCAGGTAGGAAAAGAAACAGCCTGGATATAGTTGTCTCTGCAATGACTGGGTTTTTCACAGTTCTCCTTTATGTCATCAGCTTGGTGTGGATTTTTGGTCCATTTTGTCATGAATTCCACTGAGTTATGTTGAATGGAAATGCATAAAGCAATCAACTATGAAATACCAGAGTGGATGGAAGCCCTACGGTTTATAGTCCCAGTGAGGTTTGTTAGTCACTGAGATAGCGTTTGGTGGGCAGAGAGGTATATCCCAGAGCTGTCTGAGATTTCCCAGAACAATTTGTGTAGATTTCTACTACCTGGAACCAATGCCATACTTTCCCCATCAGCTGTGTTACAGTTTTCTAGTTCAAATGAAGGTTAAGTTTTAATTGGGGTGTGTGTGTGTGCATGTGTGTGAGAATGAAAACTTCTCAGATAATAAAAATATCTGCAATTACTTTGTAATGAGAAGGTAGCCTCAACAAAACCCTGGTCAGAGTGGTTGCGAGAGTGGGAGAATGTTCTGTCACTCTTATTGGTGAAGAGGTGGTTGGTAGAGCTGGCAGATCTAAGAAAAGATGTGTCTTCAGCCAAACTTGGGCTGAAGGCACACAGAGGTAAGAGACTATTGATGAGGGTCTTTACTCTGTCTAATGCCAAAGATGAGACCATTTAACATCCATTTCCTGGCACAAGAGTAGTGTGTTCTTTAGAAGATACACCAGAATGTTGAACTCCACTACTGCGAAAAGCAAACCGTGAGTTGAATTTTGCAGACTCTTCATGGTAAATACGACTATGTATTATCACTTCTGCTAGAGAAATGCTAAGGTGTCATTTCCTTTCTCCAAGAAAATGGTATTTGTTTCCAAGCCCTTGGGTTTGGTGCTTCAGAAAGGAAAAGTGCTTGTCCACAAGTGGACTTAGTTGAGGTAACTCAGTTTTCTGAGGTCTTTGGATAAAGGCTTAATTCATTTTTCAGAGAATCTCTTTAGCAATTATTTTAGAAGGCTTCCAATAGCACCTGGCACAAGACTTACTGGAAAATGCTTAACTTTCAGTTAGCCCTGCTCATTTCCAGGGAAATGTTGAGTTTCCCTGTTATTGTAGTACAACTTAGTACAACAGTAATGTCTGATTTCAAGCCCTTTGGTAGTTAATGGTATCAAATCGTCATATCAAATACTTGAATCTGAGAGAAAAAGTGCCTTTCTTGAGAAGAGAGAGACTACTGAGAGGCACAAATATTTACATTTAGAGGAATATTATTAACAATTCATATTTTCCCAAGAAACATTACATTTCCATGCCTGCTCGATTTTGTTGTTTACATCAGTAGGAATCCACATGTATTACACTTCCTAACTAAAATATGAAGTGTGATTAAACTACAAAATGGATAGCCAAAGACCCCAAATTGTAATGAGAGGTAAATGGGGTCTGTAGAAGAGAAAAAATAGACTTTACAGTGAGGGTGGCTGGTGAGGTATTTAGCATGAACAGTCTCCTGGCTGCTCTACTGTATAGATTCCTAATCTCATTTAAAGCTATTTACTTTCCTCTCGTAGCTATAGCACCTTTTGCACTGCCTTTAAAGGCTATAAATCCTGCATTCTTACAGCTACTGTCGCAAGGGGCTTGAGGGAAAATTTATTTCTTAGAGCACACAAAAAGGGGTGCTTTTACCTAAGCTGTAGAATTAATCTGATGAAAACTTGAGCGCGGTCTGAGCTAAGCTCTGGTCAGCTGTGGTGGTGTTGAGCCAGAGAAGGCCCAAGCAAATGAGCATATTCTGGCCTCTGGGGTCTCAGAGGTTACAAGAACCTTATGTATCACTTTATGTATTTTCTTTTCATGTGTATATAATCTATTTTAGTGGCAACGCTTGTGTTTTGATTCACACAGCCAAGCCAGGCAATTGACTTGGCTCCATTTTCCAACCTCTTGGCTTGCTATATGTCAGCGCCTAACTAAGCAGGTCTTCTCTTTGTACTCCAACCCCATGTGATTTGCCCTGCATTCTGTGTGTTCGCACACACAGTACGTGCACAGCCCTGAATACAAATCAAACCCAGTCAGGAGCCAAACACAAAGGTCAGCAAAGCAAATAGCTTTGTCTCCCCAAACTACCTTCCTCGCCTCCTGACACAGCTTGGCAAGGCCCTAGCTTGAGAAGTCTTCGAAGTCCTACATGCCAGGAATTGAAAATGAAATGAAGTAATGATGCTGATAGTGTAAACGCATCAACAGTCTCTGTTACAGTTCCCCAGTGACTTACTACATTCTTGCAGTTTGGCACCTAAGGGAAACAATAAATTCTCTGGAAGAGGTGTTTTCTGCGATGGTTTCTTCAGAGTCATCTTAGATCTCTTGCAATCTAGCAGAACACAGACTCCTGCAACAAATGGGGATTGGTTCACTGCAAGACATTGAGATTTCCAGTAATACCTAGGAAATGGTGAGATACGGAATAGAAGAAAGTTTAGAAAATTAATATTAAAACCATGATCTTTCACTGAAGAGAATGACAGATGCAATTTTGCAGCAGTTCTATTAGAGCATGATCAGAGATGCCATTCCAGTTGCAGCAGCACCAAGTCAAGAAGTGACTCTCAAGATGAGCTAGTGCAAAACAAATTAAATCAAAAAGCCTAAACAATAAACTTACTCAGAAGTATTTTAAGCAAAGTTGGATATGTCTGACAGGGCCAGATTTGGGAGTGTCCACACATGAGGTTACGTGGCTCATGGAAAAGGGTGGTAACCTCTAATGGAGGGCAGTGGATAAACAGCTGTGGGCAAGCTGGAGATGGTGGTAACCTCTTAACCTGTCTCAGCTGTTGCTGAAGCAGCACTTATACAATACTGGGATTTCTGAGTATGTGAATTCTTAGATCAAAGAGCAAGCAGCTGTCCAAGTTCGTGCTGGGCTGTGCTGCATCCCAAAATCTATGCGAAATATACATTCCCCAAACGTGTGTGCTGAGTGAACATTCAGTCCTTAGGAGCACCAGCACAGAAAACTGGCTGCGATTCCTCTTGTAGCCATCATGGTTGGAGTACAATTTGTTCCAAACAGCACATTTTGCTGCCTTAGTCTGGGTTGTAGATCTCAAGCAGAGAGAGGTTTCTATTAAATGCATCTGTACATGTGCTTCTTTGGTCTGTATCAGATTCTCCTTAGGTTACTTAAACTGCTTCCAGACTAAATTCTCCTCTCTTCCCACTGCTCCACGGTGCACTTAACCCTCTCACCTACCATCCATCCATCAGGACATGCCACTTGCCTGACCCTGGTGCAGACCCTGGCACTGCTTTGCCTTGGAGAGTTATTAACTGGTCAAGCATAAAGCACCCAAGCTGAAACAAAGGCTAAGCTCCAGCAGCAGAACAAAGAGCTGTGCTTTGCTGAAAGGTCATGGTTAGCTCAGGCCAACAGGAGGACAGCAATTTGGGCAGGACTGTAGCTGGATGGAGGGAGCGTATGAATGGTTCCAGGGCTGAACTGGCTGCGCAGAGGGGAAAGCCTGACCACACCAAAAGAAAAAAGGGTGGGGGGGAAAACTGGATCCAAGGGCTCCAAGCTTTGGGTTGGTGTAGGTTTGATGCAAAGTGATGGGAAGATGTGGTCTACCACAGTTAATACCTTTATTTCATTCATTTGCCCTCAATCATCTAGAAAGCTGAGACAGAGTAATGATGCAACCAACCCTATGCTTTATCATGAGGCTTTTCCTCAGGCTTTGTGTCCCATACACCCTCAATCTTTGCTGCACCACAGGACTGCAATGCCTGTGATTATGCAGATCTCAGGTCCTGTAGCAAAAAGCCCTATCCCAGCTCCTAGCAGTTCCTTATAGGAGGAATACTTGCTGCCAGGCCCTAGGCTCTCCTCATGCACTCTGCATGAGCTATGTGCTTTCCTGCCTTGTGCTGTGTCCAGGAGAAGGTGGGGTAGAGAAGGCCCTGGTGGCCTTCAGACATCTCTCTTTGTCTGTTGGGCTGCTTTTAGTGCCCTATTAGGATGGAATACCTGCAGCACTCTGGCATTACCTTGAGGTGCAGCCACTGGCATCATGTCCAGAGTGTAGCAAGTCTTTAAAATTCACAAGATTTGGAATCCATGTAGTCTTCAAAACCTACAGCCCCTCTGTGGTGGAGTCTGTCCATAAAAAAACATTGTGATTCTTCAAAGTTCTCCTAGGGACTAGCGATAGGACAAGCAGGGGTAGTTCAGATTGGATCTTAGGAAAGAATTCTTCCCAGAAAGAGTGGGGAGGCCTTGGAGCAGGCTGTGCAGGGAGGCAGTGGATGCACCATCCCTGGAGGGGTTCAACAACTGGGCAGCCAGGGTGTTTCAGGAGATGGGCTAGTGGTTGGGAGTTGTAGGGCAGATGTTTGGGCTTGATGATCTCAAAGGTCTTCTCTACCCTTGATCATTCTGTGATTGTAAGTTCTTTTTTCATGATGTAAGTGTCAGGACATCACTTACTGTTTCAGAATGAAAGTTTGACATAGCTGGGGTAGATCTCAGGGGAAGGGTGAAAATCAAAATTCTTACATTAATGTTTGTAAGATGAGGCTTGTGCTTTGGGCTGGTATTGCTGAAGAAGGTGGATGTTCTGTGGAAAACCTCACTCTTCCTACGTGTCCTTTCCTGGTACCTCTAGCTCAGTAGCAGACAGTTGGTGTCAGCCTGCACCTTGCCCAGCAGAAAGCCAGCCCTGGCTAGCTGAAATGATTTGTGGTGGTAAACCTGGTATGCTAAAGGACTTATTTGGTCATGGTGCTGTCATGTAAAGGACCAGGTGCCAGAACCTTCAGGGTCCTAGTCTTGCACAGGAGCTGTGAAACTTGCTAGCCCCTATGTCCTACTGAGGAAGGAGGGTTCCCTGGAGTATTGTACTGGAAAAGTAGGTGAAGATTACTTCCTTGAGACAGCATGAAAGAAAGCGAGTGGGAGGGGAAACCAGTATGGATGTGTTTAATGGTCTGGAAGGGGAACATGGCTTTATGTGCTGTTTCTGAATGCTGGACCAATGCTTAGATCATGCTAGAGACAAGACACAATGTTGTCCAAAGCTTGTGTGGTTTTCTAACTGGAAAGGCTGAGGTCCAGCTTAGCTTAATTTTATTGGGCTCTATTAGAACAGACTTTATCCTTTCCAAAACTGGAGAAAAACATGGTCTTCAGTTGTAGAGATACAATTTGATAGGTTCAAATAATCTTCAGAGTGGCTTAAGAAGGGCATGGAGCCAAATCCTCAGGGTGATGGGGGGAACAAACTATCAGGATAAAGCTGAGGCAGTTTCTTTTCTCTGCAGGGTGTGATATATATGTAGCTCTTGGCATCAGTCTTCTGAGTGACCTTAGCCTGGTGATATAAATTTTAACTGCAACTATAAATGATGCTAGGACCAGACGGGTGAAGACTAAAGAAACACTGTTAGCTCTGCCCACCTCCTCTGTCAGGGTTTTGCTTGTAGAGTACGGACAATGGCTTTGGGAGAGGACCGGTTGGAAAACAATGTTGGGAGAGGGCTTAGGTAAGGCTCATATTGGTTTAGGGATACCATAGAGCAGGAATATGCCTTATCCCCACCAGTTTGTAGCTGCATGATGTTATGGAAGAGCTCTTAATGAGCTGCATGAAGCATGAGGATGGGTTGTGGATCTGACCCACCTGGAGGCACTGGTACCTCAGCATGGCCAGCTGCACTGCTGGGACTGAAGGACATGTTTGCAGCTGTGCTAAAGAGCAAGCAGGGTTGTTCTGCTATCCAGCAACACCATTTTTTGTAGGCACAGAAGAAGGCCTCTCCATGCTACTCAGCTCTACTCTCAGTAGCTGCTTTCAATGAAAATGAAAGACTAGAAGCTTGGGTAAAAGTTGTCAGGCATCTGCTGGGGTGATGATCAATGTACCCACTGCACAGCTCACTCTTGGCTAGCATTTGTGAAGCATGAGGGCTCTTTATCCCATCTAAAGTTTTGAAGAAACAAGTAGTTTTATTTCATACTTAAAATTCACCAGTGGTTACACCTAATTCCACACAGCAAATTGGGCAAAAGACTTGAACTACTTCCACCATCTGAACAACCCAAAATAGCTTTTGGGAAGGTAACCCGAGAGGGTTAACTCAGTCTCACCAGTGACAGGCTGATGCACTTTGTCTAGATGATAGATATTAAAAACTAATCTCTCAGTTTTCAGAGTGGGTTCTGAAACCTAAAATCAAAACCAGATGTTTAACAAAAAAGAGCAGTGTATATTACAAAGTGTTGTGAAATAGCCCAAGGGAGGCAAGTAAGCAAAAACAGCCCTGTGTCTTAGCAACCTGCAAAACAAAACAAGTAACAGCTTGGTTGGCATCTGATGGGGCAGGTTTTGGTCTTTGCAGTAGAAAAAAAGGGCTGGAGAAAACTTGCAATAATTGTGAAATTTTACATGGAAACCCCTTTTTATTTTTTTCCAAGGGAATGGTTACCTGAGTGCTGTCCTCCCCACCCTGGATTTCCATCCTGATTTCCAGGATGGAAATGTGCAGCAAGCTGAGAGACACCAGTGCACTCTGTTTGGCTTCCGTGCCCCGCTACAGCTTAACACAATGATCTCCTTTTTTACCTTCTTTCCCTTTTTCAGGCTGATGAAAAGTGGGTGCAAAGTGAATGTAAAAGCTGCCAAATCAAACTAATTCTGAAGATTTTGAACACCTCTAAACAGTGCAGCAAAGTTCAGTTCCTCCAATGTGGAAGAATATCCAAGTGTGACTTGTGTGTGGCAGTGGAAAGAAGTGTCCAGTGACTAAAAGGTTAAAATTAAAGACATTATTAATGATTTATAGAGGAGTATGTAAATCACTGTGGAAATGATACTCCTTTTTAGCTGATTTAATTTTATTTCTTTACTAAACCAGTGCATTCTTTGAACCCCACAAATGAAAAATTCCCAGCTGACATCCCAAAATGTTATAAACTGGGTTTAAAAGTCAGCACTGAAAGCAAGAGGAGCACATGCTCGCTCCAGTGGGTGCTCTGGTATACACTGGAAAGCTCCACTGGCACAGCTTTGACCATCCAGAGTGAAAAAGTCATGTCTCGGCAGCAGCTGGGATGGGAACTGGCTTCTAACCAGTCTCTTCTGGCACAGGGCTTATTCTGGTCCACCTAGCTGTTTGCCAGGATAGCTTTACTGGTATTTCTGTCTCTACCATTTCTTTCTGAGAAAATTTTCTGTAGTGTAGGCAAGCCGGGGGATATTCCTGTAATCAGCCTGGCTCCAGGACCTACAGTGAAACCACAGCATGCCCCGAGGCTTTTAATCACATGGTAAGAGGTAGCTTTTGTGATGGAGAAGGAAGGTGGGTGCATTTGTCTTGGTTATTTTTAGAGAGGCTGAGGCTGCCAGGCAGATAGGTTTTGTCTTTTGGAGCTTTTGTTCTGGGCTGTGGGTTTGAGGGGGTTTTATTTTATTATTTTAACAGAATCAATTTCTTCTGGAAAATGCTGCTTTGGCAGAATGAGAATTTTGGGGAAAGTTCATCTTGATTAAGCTTTCAACAGAAACATTGATGCTACTTGAGGTTGAAATAGCAACTTTCATTTTGACTCCTTGTTTCAGAGTTCAGCTCTTTTTACCTTCTGAAAATTACTAAGATATTAAAGATAAATCATATATATGAAAAGTTTTACATTATCAGACAGAAATTCTTAATGAACTAATTTTGATTCTTTCAGCTAAAAATAGCTCCATTTCAATTCTACAAAATATTTGATATTTTGCTTTTCTACATGATTAGCAAAAAAGCCAATGTCAGTGTCAGAGTCTGTCACAGGAGAGAAGTCCCATTTTCTGTTTTCCTCCAGTAAAGTCCCTACCTGGCTCACTGGATCTGAATGGGTGGCTTCAGTAGCAGAAGACATGGCTTTAGTAGTCTTGGGTGCAAAACTGGAAGGGAACCAATTTGTGCTGTGGTATTCTGTGTTATATACTGACCTTGTAATTCCTCTTGAAGCTTCTTACAGTTCTGTAGGACAGGAAGAGTTCTCAGCTTCAAAGTTCTGTAAAAAGATGAAAAAAAGTAAGTGATGAAAGCAATAGAAAGTTATCCCATCGTGACACCTGAAGTGCAGCTCACTATCTAACCTGGCCCATAGATACTGTCAGCTTGTTTTCATATATCATTTTAATTCTTTCTCTGGTATCTCAAAGTGGCAGAACTTCATGTAGATCTGGAGCTTAAGGACACAGTTTATCTGTGGGCTTGACAGAGTTAGCATAATGGTTGGACCTGATGAGCTGGAAGGTCTTTTCCAGCCTAAATGATTCCATGACTTGCAAATGTATTTGGTGCAAAAGTTTGTTTTCATGATGATGCCAAGGTGGGCTGCTTAAGGATCCATACATTCTATCAGGCAGAACTGTGCTACACAGATTATGCAGTGAGCAGAAGCTGATCTTGCTGGTAGGGTGCAGTGATGAGGGGTGGACAGACACCAGAAGGATGGGCAGGCAGGTTTTGTACCTCAGTACTAGAATCTCCTAAGAACTATCTCATTTACAAGGTGTCCCCATTGCTCATAGAATTAAGTTGGAAATTACCTCTAGAGGTCATCTAGTCCAACCTCCCTACAACAAGCAGGGCCATTGCTCACCAGACCAGATTGCCCAGAGCCCCATCCATCCTGACCTTGAATAGCTCCAGGGATGGGGCCTCCACCAGCTCTCTGGGCAACCTACTCCAAGAATCCCCCATCCTCAGATTAAAGAACTTTTTCCCCCTTGTCCAGCCTCATTCTCTCCCTTTCCAGCTTCAAGCCATGAGCCCTCATTCTATCATTTCCTGTCTTTGTGAACAGGTCTTCCTTGGCCTTCTGACAGGCCTCTTTCAGGGATTGGAAGATCACTATAAGGTCTCTCTGGAGTCTTCTCTTCAGGCTGAACAACGCCAGCTCTGACAGCCTGGCTTTCTAAGAGCGGGGCTCCAGCCCCTCTGAGCATCCTCCTCTGGACTCACTCCAACAGTTCCAAATCCTTCTTCTGTTGGAGGCTCTAGAACTGGACACAGCACTCTAAGTGAGGTCACACCAGGGCAGAGTAGAGGGGCATCACACATTTCAATTTGTACTGCCCCATACAGAACTACTGCAGCTGGTTTTCCTGCATGAAGAGCAATTCTTACTTTAAAAGCTGTCATGTCCAAGAACTGCATCCAGATTACTGTTTTTGCTGTTTGTGTTTAAATTCAAAACCAACACACCTGTAAAATTTGCCAGTGCAGTCCAGGTCAAACGTGACCAGTTGGGCCAGTGCAGGTGGAGTGGCTGGTACCCTTCTTTTTTAACTGTGGGGAGAAATGTGAGCATGTTTACCAATACCAGTGCCCAACATCCACTGTGTTAAAATCCTTCTTTCAAACTGTAACGCTTTTACATTTGACTTGCATTGGCCAATGACGTCCATTAATGCCTCAGTAAGTGATAATTAGTGTTAAGAGTCATAGCCATTAGTGTTTCTTAGCTCCCTCTTTGTAAATCACAGTTGGCAGCAGTGGGATTCTTCCATAGCCTTTGACCAGTAGCTGGGCAGGAAGTAGATCGTTCCGTGGGAGAGTTTGGAAGCTGCTGTTTCTAGGGGCCTTTTTGCAAGGTTGGAATGAGGTAACTCATCTGTGGAGAGCAGCTCATTATGGAGAATGCACTTAAAAAACTAAGAGGCTTCAAGAGAGGGAATATTTCGAGGGAGATAGCAAGTCTAAGGTGCATTGCAACACTACTGGGTAAACCCAGCCTGCTCCTGCACAGGGTCTTCTGCATTCCCCCATCACACTTACAAATGACATTGGGTCTTCTCAGCTCGTGGGGGTGACATCTCTGAAATGTGGTAGGGAGTAGGGTGTGGTCAGGAAGACATTGGGATGCATTTACATAAACATAATTTTTCTTCTGAGGCAGCTTCGTCTAAATGAAACACTAGCATGCACCTCTTACACAGTAGGACACTAATATTTTCCGCTATGATGATGTAAATCAGGCAAGGATATGCTTGAAGTTGTTGTGCATCATCCTATTGCCACTCCTGAGTGTCAAGGACTTTTCAGAGTGAAAGGTTTATATGAAATCACTGCAATTCATTTTCCATTCTGCATTTGAAAACAAGGTATTTCTGGTCTAACCCCCACGTTTTCAAGGGGTGACAGTCTTAGTCATTCTGTTGTGCCAGTGTCCTTTATGCTGGTGCTCATCGATGTCCTTCATGCTATGGTGCTATCACTCATACTTCCTGGAAAGATGATCAGAGAGGTAGCCAAGCCTTGTGACTCAGGGTAAAATTATTTGCCCCATTCAACACCCGTAACAGGATTTGGGTGCTTCTCACCAGTACCTGTCCCATCTGTGAGAACATGATGAACAGATGAGGAGCTTGTAGTCTCTTTACAGATGTGTTTTGTCACAGGATGAAAATGTGCAAGACACAGCAGATACAGCTGCTGAGAAACAAATGAATCTCACAAAGACGGTGGTTGCAGCCAGAGTTCATAAAAGGGCTCTATATGCTTTAGAATGTAACAAGCCTTTATTCTGCCTGGCTAGTCATTGGAGGAAGTGTCAGAGACAAACTGACATCTCTTTTCAGTAGGAAAGAAGAACATTTGTTTTATTCCGAACAGTTTTTACAAACCTCTCCATGATGAATTGTATATTTCTTGTATCTGCATCCTCCACCACCACAAATTCTAGCTATGTCTTCCCAGCTGAAAGCTGTAATAAAAGACTTCCCCAGATAGAGGGCATAGGATTTGAGCCATAGTTCTTGTACTTAGATTAATTTGATTATTTTGTCTTCTCTGGACTCTAGAGCTCACAGACCAGATGAGTCGAGACTAGGTGAAACTACAAAATATTTAAACATTTATTGTGGGTCCATATGCTTCCCTCCTTCATTTCTATTTTCCTGCTTTTCCCAATAAGCTGTGGCTTTTCTTGTCTTTCAGTCTTCTTCCCTCATGAACCCAGAAGTGTTAGCAACAGTTCTTCATTCAGAATAGATGCAAAAAGCCATGAATTTCTTTTTTTGGGGAAAAAAGAAGCCATTATCACTCATAAAAGAATCTCTCACCTGTGGCTAGGGTGGAATTCAGCTGGGTAGGCAGAGGGGATTGTTCAGGTGAGCTTGCGGGTCAGAAAGGAGACAGATGACAATAAAGGCTGGAATTAAGAACTGAAGATGCAGCCTTGGAAGCTTAAAGGTTTGTGTCCATGCAAGACAGGAGGCAAACATACCTTCAGCTGTGACCCTGACTCCAATTACTCTAGTCTTGTACTGGGAAACAGAACCTCCTAAACAAGATTACACTGGGGAAACACCTGACACTGTGCTGCAGCTAGTGGAAACATCTTAAAAGACTGTGAATATAGGCCAAATATGTGGGTCAGCGGAGAAACTACGATGTGTATTTGGACCTGTCTGTGAATGCAGTAAAACATTTCAGCTGCTGAAAATACTAACAGAGGTTGCAGAGAAGTTTTTCTTAAGTATAAAATGCCAAAAAATTTGTCAGGTGATGTTGCTGTTAGAGCTGCAGCTTTACTTTCATCTGCCATGAATTCAGTGGGCAGCTCCTCAACAGTTCCCATTTGCCAAGGTTATCTGCAATCTAGTGAGTGAAAAGGATCTGCTCCTTGAGTAAAAGCCTTGCTGAATCACAGCATTAACACAAAACATGAAATAACATTCATCGAAAGCAAATTTTGCTGAGGATAGTTAAGTATTTCTACTGACTGCCAGATTCTAAGAATTATTTCTCTTTACCTGCTAGCTTGTCAGATCCACATCTGCTTTGGGAAAGTTCCCTCTCACAGGTTAGAGGATCTTGGGAATGTACCCTGAAGCTGCAGGCGAGCTGTAGGCACATGCAGGACCAGGCTTTTAACAAGTATGAGTCCCCTGTTCACAGAACACCCATTGTAAGTCATTCCTGTTTTGTAAAAAACATGTTACAGGATTTAGGATGCATCCCTTGTAAAAAGAGAGGAGGGGCAAGGAAGGATATAGGAGTCGCTGATGCTGTGCAAAGGCTTTTTGTTTATAAGCAGAAGCAACAAGTGTTTTGGGAGATGCAGAGCTGAGTTCTGTTCTGAAACAGACCCCTAGCATCAGAGGAACCTTCCTGTTGATGGGGTGGAGGACTTCGATTTCTATCAGATCTGTGGAGTCTTGTTTCTTTCATTAAAATATATCACACACCATTCTCCATCCCATCCATTAGGGCAGGACAAAGGCTGTTACTGACAGCCAAGCTGGGCTCTATGTTTGTATTTTTTTTCCTAAGTTCTTTTATGATCCAAATCTATAAGGAAACAGCCAGCATGTGATTCTGCACTCAAAGAAAATGACTTCTTTTTATTTTTCCTTGTAAATGCAATTTCAACAGTACTTTGAGTTAGCATAGCTTTGAAGGTGCAGCTGGAGGGAAAAGTAGAGTGTCAAGTAGAAGGATGTAGTTGAGTGCAAGAAAGCTTTTCCAGAGGACACAGGAGGCTTGGAAAGGGAGGAACTGGACATGAAACCTTCCAAAGGAGGCCAAAATGCAAGTTTGTCAGTCTTCCACAGCTTGCATTGCACTGATGCTGATGGGACATACTTTGTTCCGTTTTGTTTTGGAACGGGCTGCCTACGGAGGTGGTTGGGTCACTGTCTCTGGAGGTGTTTAAGGTTAGGCTGGATGAAGTGATGAGTGGCATGATCTAGATGTCAGATGTTTGGTTTACTTGGTTGGTTTTAGGTTGGACTGCATGATCTTTAAGGTCTTTTCCAGCCTCATCATTTCTGTGATACTGTGATAACCATCTGTTGCAGAGCCTAATAGGTGACTTATCTATAACTCCAGGGGTTTACTCCTGGTGGTATGTGTGAGAAGGGCAACTGAGAGTTAAATATCTTGTCTTTAGACACTGGGTCTACCTGAAAATTGTACACTTCTGCCAATGAACCCTTCCTGGGAAGTTAGAACAAATGGAGAAAATGATATGCAGGAGATGGCCAAATTACCAGAGCAAGATGATAGGGTAAGAGGAAGCTCCTAGTCAGGAACCTCTGGTTTGCTTCTGACCACCATCCATGCCATATTTCATCCTGCCTGAAGGAAGTGGAAAGAATTATATCATAATCCTTTGTCATGGGATTAGGTACACTGCAGGTCATGTAGCCCAAGATTATTATTCCTAAAAAGCTGTTGAAATCTCATGGCCAAGAGTGAAGTCCTGCATCTAAACTAAATATGGATTGCTCTATCCCCACTCTGTCTTGAGCACTGACCAAGCCCTGCTTCCTTATGCTCTGTGGTGTCTTTTTTATCTGAGAAATTCTCTGTAGCATCCTTTGAGTCCAGTTGGCCAAGACAAATGAAAAAGTAATCTTTCATTGGGAAAATATTAAATCATTGCCATTTGTCAAACTCTTTAGAAGTAGCAACATGAAAACTGGTTAGTGTTTTGGTGGTTTGGCCCAATCCCTTGGTGCTGTTGTTGTTGGTGTGTCGCTGTCAGGGTTTTGCATCTGTCTTGGCTTCCTTCTCCTGCTAAAACAACTGCTGCTTCACAAAGAACACAGATAATTTTGTCTTCCTTGGTATTAACAGATCAAGAGAGGCCTTTGCCAATACAAACTCATCTTTTATTTTTACAGTCTGAGAGAGATTCTTGATAGAATTTGTTGTTCTCTTTTATCCTCTACTTGGAGACTAGTTGACATCTAGTCTTTTAATGCCAAGTGATGCTGAGTGGGTGGGACATCTAGAAGGGAGACAGAATCTCTCTGAAAAGAATCAAGTTAAAATAAACCTGAAGGAAAAACAAAAAAACCCTGCACAAAGCACCAAACTGAAAGTGCTTGTTTAAAGGCAGAACAGCGACAGCACAGTCCTCTTCAATTCTGACTGTTTTAAAAGGCAGTAAAATGAGAAACACTGCCCTGATATTAGTGTTGCACATCTCCAGCCATGTCCACAAATCCCATGCTTGCGTGTGGGAAGGAGAGAGGCACCACACACCAAATGGGATATCGTGTTTCCAAAGCCAGAGCTGGACGAAGGGCTGCAGGACCCACAACAGGACGTTTTCCTCCTGCCCTACAAAGCCTTTCTGTGTGGTGGTAGAGGTGTTTACCACAGAGGTGTTCATGGAACAGAGTCTGTGGAGTGGGGTATTGGGATGTTAACAGTGGCTCCAGCAAGACTCAAATGCAGAGCTGGGTGTGGATGGGTTTGTCCATAAGCTTCTGGCCCAACTGCAGCCAGTAGCAGGCATTGTGGTGTGATTGGTGGTTTAATACTCAACGGGAGGCCACGACTTGCCATTAAAAGCAAAACTAGTGTCAAATGCTTAGTCCTGAATGTCTCATCCTCCTGAATGTCCTGATGAATCCCTCAGTGACTCAGTGATAGGTTCTATGAAAAATCTGCTGAAAACCTTGAAGAACTAGCTTGTGACCATTGTATACTATTCACTTCCAGCATCGAGTCTTTCAAATACTTTAAATTATGCATGGCTACTGTACCAGGCAGAACTGAGGTCCTTTCAGGGGAACACTCATGTCTGCATGTTGCATCACAGTTATCTCCAGTCACAGAGCAGGCTGCCATTGCATCCTTTCATCTGTTTCTTCTGCTCATCTAGACCAATCTGTGGTGGTGCTTTTTCCAGATGTTTCCCTAATGTGCAATAAAAGATCAGCATCTCTGTGTAGTCCTTGTTTGGACTAGCTAAAGGTTTTAGTGTCTCGTTGGACTTGTAATTGAGTTTAATGTGAATCAGACTTTTCTGGGTGTGGGGAGAATCAGAATAAATAGTTTTCCAGTGCCAGGGATGAAATCCTGAGTTTGAGGTCAGTAATGTGAAAATTTTACACAATCCAATTAAAATTTAGAACTCCAGATTCAGGGCTTAGGTTTGCATGCTTATACATGACTTGCCTGTCCATCAATCCATCCATCCACCCTCATCCATTCTGGTCTGCTTAGCTGAAGGTTACCTTGTAAAGTTGGTTATAAGCTGCTATTTGCAAGTTATCTTCTTGGAGTCATGATGGAAGACAAGCAGTGCAGAAGCATGGAGGAAATTTGCTAGTTCTAGGGTGGTTAGGGAGGTAAACAGTAACATTTTTCAGTCTATTACTCCCACATGGATAATGAGCTGAACACTTACTATGAGTAATTTGTTTTTTAAGAATTGTAGTTGACCCCGGAATAGAGCATTAGTACCAAACCACATGTGTTGCTGAAGAATCTGAAGGTTCGTTATTTGAATTTGAGGAGGTGTCTTTATTTCTCTAAAACAGAATAAGGATAAGGTGAAAGTATGTGGGGAAAGGATCTCATGTGAAAAATGTAAGAGAATTATTTTTAAGAGATTACCAGAGGACACCTGGGCAACCAAAGTGCTTTCAGGTTCCACAAATGATGGCTGAGGGAAGTTTAGATCAGACATTACGAAAATCTTCCTTATTGTAAGCGTCCTCAGGCCTCCCAGAACTAGCTGCCCAGAGAGGGGATTGAATTGCTGTCCCTGGACAGGTTTCATAGTTGTGGAGATCTGGAGCTCAGGGACAGGTTTTAGTGGTGGGCTTGGGACAGCTGAGTTAATAGTTGGACCCAATGAACTTGAAGGTGTTTTCCATGCTAAACAATTCTATGATATGTAATACATACGCTGTTCCTTTACACCTGGTGTTATATTCGTATGCCTGGTTAAGACACCTGCCTATCAGATTAATACTTATTAATGCCTACTGTTAGGTAGCAAACAAGCAGCATGTAGATTGTGCAATGTAATCTGCATGGAGAGCAGGAGATGCTAGGGAAGTGTGCTGGTCACCATCAGGTCATCCTCTGGCTGCAAACATGAAAGAAAGCTGTGATGGGGTTGATTTTTCCTCCCACATAGAAAGGAAAGCTCTTGTGATAGCTGCTGTACTAGAACAGGACTGTTGGCACACTGTCACTGTTTGATGGCTTTACCATAGATAAAATCAAACTATCTCTATGAAACATCTTGTGGCCTCTTAAATAGACACTTTGCAACAAGGTTAGGGTTCTCCACAATATTTGTGTGATACCAAGTGCCTGAGGCTTCTCCAAAGTCTGTGTCAAGTGGAAGAGTTCATAAGACTGCACTTTCTCCTCTCCTTTGTGGGCTGTGTCCAGCCACAGCCCAGCCTGCCAGCTGGCCTTCAGGCAGAGAAACTTGATAGAAGTGGCGAACTGGCTCCCACACATGCTCTGTGCTGACATCCAGGTGCAGTTGGTCCAGCTACTTGGCTGTGTGAAGCTCAGGGCTGTATT
Source organism: Upupa epops (assembly GCA_013397515.1). Taxonomy (NCBI): domain Eukaryota; kingdom Metazoa; phylum Chordata; class Aves; order Bucerotiformes; family Upupidae; genus Upupa; species Upupa epops. The sequence continues at coordinate 35,813 of VZRI01000300.1, forward strand.
CAAGCATGGGAGCTTGGCCAAGATATTTCTGTTTCAGCACTTCATCCCTCAGGAACAAAAAAATGCAGAAAGGTAATCACTGTCCTATCCTCCTGCACCACAGGTCTCTGGCTTGTCAGGGGGAACAAAAGGGAGCTATAGACAGAACCTGGGCCGGGAAGGTGGAAGAAACAGAGCCAAATTCCATGAACTTCTCAACCTTTTCCTTACCCCTCTTAAGTCCTGACCACAGAGTTCACTCCCATGCCGGGTCAACCATTGTGAGGGCTGGTTTCCTGAGCACAGGACTCCAGAAGCTGTTGATGGGACCTTCCTACCATTTGCTGTTTCTCCAAGATTCCTTTATGTAAGCGTTAGAGATCCTGTTTGAAGCTCTATTTCCAGATCTTGAAAGTGCTAAATCTGAGTAACACAGCTACACAGCTCTACACTGAGATGGAGATGACCTTGCCAAAGTTGCTGCTTGGCTTTCAGGTTCATTTATAAACTCTGTGTCAAGTTTACAGTGGAAGCACTGACATGATCTGTGCTATGGTGGTCTGACAAGCAGTACCTGGATAAGCATCGCTCAAACAGCATGCCCTAAACATGTCCAGTGGTGTTTAATAACTTGGGTTTGTTCCTTATATCAAATGCTTGGGCCTGACCCTTCCAAACTTCTTACACAAAATACAAATATTGAGGCTTTTTAGACCTTAGACAATTATTTCCAAATTGGAGAGAATCAGAAAATGCTAACACTTCAGCTGGAAATAGCAACAAGCAACAGAATTGTTTCTCTTGCCTTGCTGATGCAATTAATGTGGCACAATAAGTTAGGGTTAGCTGTACTTGGAATGTTTATACATTTTTTGCACCTTTCACAAGTATAAATTCTTCCCCAAACCAGCAAGATCCTAAATGGTTTTGGTGCATTCAACAATTCTCCTACGAGCCTTGGGTTAGAAATGTTGACTCATGTGAGACATTAAGGATTGAGTGGTTTGAAATGAGATCAAGAACTGTAAGATAAGTTAATTAAATACACTGAAACCTCTTTCTTCCAAAACTTGCTAATCCAAATAACTCGGCCAGCCAGATGGGAATGTGTTGCCCTGCTGCCACTCCTGCTGCCATGACTACATTTTGTCTTCAGACAAAACTTTGGCTTTAAGGAAAAATAAGAAAAAAATAAAGGCAAAACCCAGCAGCATTCTGGTATGTCTGACTGCAAACTAATATTAGCAAACAGAACCTTGAAATAGCATTGAAGTTCTTTAATCTGAGTGCTGTACTAATCCCAGACTGCTTGAACTAGGAGCACTGCTGTTGTCTTCACTCTAGACGGCAGTTTTCATAGCAACCTGCTATACCAACCAGTTTCATGCCAAACTGCCATGAGCAAATAAACAAGTCTGTCTTGTAAGATGAGGGAGAGGAATTGGGTTTCTGAGTAGGTTAACTTTGACCTTTTCCAGGCAGCAGATATATATTTGCCCTCAATCGGCACCTTATGGGTTTTCTCTTTGAGGGATTGTTGATGCATTTTATACCCTATAGGTGGGAACTGAAAGCAAACTTGAGCACTCAAGGCTGTTCTTGAGCTGGTGAAGTCATCACAGCTCAGAGTGATCAACAGGTATTACAGCTGACATCAACTGCTGCTTTGAGAATCTGTGAGCTGTCTTTGACCTCAGAGCTCAGCACCATCTGTAAAGTAGATTTCATGGTTTCATAAATACATTATGGATACAAGCAAGTATTCCTTGGAAAATTAGAGGCTTCAAAGGAGCATCTTTTCAATTTCTGAGAAAACAAGAGCACATCCTTGTAAGGTTTGTAAATAACGTGCATTTTAGATAAATACTAATTGCTGAATTCTGTTTCTTTGTCTTCACATTGTCTTCACTCAGCCTAGTAAAACAATCTTCACCCACACATAGAGAAAGTTAATTTAGGATTTTAAGAATTATTATTTTTCCTAGTATTCTCTCAGCACTGGCTACATAAATAAATCAGAACATTGCTAGTAAATGTAGAAATGGCAGGCAGAGGGGACTTGGTTGTGTCTTCGGCAGCTGTGGTTGATGTCCTGGTTTCACCATGATGGATTCTTTGAGATGGAGGCAGAGCCCCGAACCCAAGTGCTTTGCTGTTCCTTCACAAACAAAATATGTTCACTGCTGTCATCTGCCACTTCCCTTGAGAAACCCCAGACCTGGGCTGAAGGGACACAACTGCATCCGCACTGACTGGAAAAGGGGA
>VZRI01000301.1:14629-64548 GCA_013397515.1 Upupa epops
GGGCGTGGGTGATTTTTTTTCTTCATGTTTCACCTCGACTTCCCCCCTTGCTGTCTTTTTTTGATTTGGTTGGGGTTTTTTTTAATGAAAACGATTTTTTAATTGAACAAAATACTCCTTCTGTGTTGCTGCTTCCTAGGAAAAACTTGAGAGGTGACATTTTGCCTCTGCCGGGCAGCACAGCGAATAAAACCCAGCGAATTCCCCGCTGCCTGGGTTTGTTTTACACGTTCTACGATGACAGATGGTTTAAAAGTCCTTTCAGCCAGAGAGCTTTGGGGGCTTCTTTTTTTCTTCTCCCTTCCTTCCTTCCTTTCCATAAAGAAAAATAAAAAATACAAGAGGGGAACATTGGAAAAAAACCCCAACCTTTGATTCACTTAAAATAATGAACACGATGAAATCCAGGGTGAAAATCATCAGGCTCTGATGCTGGGTTCACGTTTGCCAAGTCAGGTTTTGCATCACATAGCTTTAATTTTCATATCTTTTAATATTGCGCGTTCATTTTTCCTGGGCTCTGTAGAGCTTTACAGACAGGGATTGCAAAGGATTTCTTGGATTCTCTTTATCCTTTACCTCCTCTCAGCCTCTTTTTCTTCTTGCTGCCCCAAACGATTTTATTCTGGTGCCTGAAAACACCAGCTCAAACCTCCTTGCTCTTCCCCACCTTGGGTAGCTGGATTTGTCCTGCTCTGAGCATTTGGTACCTTGAGCATCGTCCCCTACAGCCTTCGCTCATTTCTATTCCGCTGTTCGCATCCAAATTGCTCTGAGTTTCTAACTCTGCTCTTTCTCCCACAGCTGAAACACCTCAAATTTATTGCAAGTGTCCCCGGGACACCTGTGGCAGGGAACGGGGAGGCTCTCCCTGTGGGGAAGGACATATGTGCTCCATATTTTATTGTTCCAGAGGGTGGGATTGCACGGAAGGAGCCACTTCCCTGATAGTTTATCTATGGATCGATAAAGGATCTCGACTGTAATAGCACAAACTGGTGCTGCCCACAGCGTCTCCCACCCGGATGAGAGGGTTTACAGCTGCTCTCTTTGTTCCCATCCCTTTTTTTATCTTGGCCTGGATTTTGGAGATACTGGGTGAAAAGAGCCAGAGCTGGCAGAGAGGGCTCTGTCGAGAGAATCGCAGGAAGAGAATCGGAGATATAGACTGATGTTTGCTGTCGATACGGCAGCTTTGGGAAAGCGTCGGCGCGGTTGTGACCCTGGTCAGCCGCGCGGAGCTATTGTTCCAGTGATGGAAGGGACTGTCAGGAGTGAAATATGGGCAGCGTGGCTGCCTTTCCTGTTTGAGGGAAACAGGAAAAAAAACAACCCGCAGCCCAGGAGAAAAGTGAAGCCCCCTCTTTTCTATTCTCTTTTCTTTCCATTCTATTTCCATCTCTGCTTACCTGTGAGTTTTGAAGCTCTTTTACCCTGAGAAGTGTTTTGTTGATTCCCATCCTTCAGCTGAAGGGGAGAAGCAAAACCCCCAGTCCCTCAGGAAAGGATGGATTGTTCTTTCCCCTTTTTTAGAGCAGGGGATGGTTCTTAGGGTCCTGTTAAAGTTAGCAGTGTGTGCCCTGCAATGGGACCTCCCTTCAAACCCACCTGTTCCCTCCTCTCAGTGTTTCTCTTCATGAGGAGAACAGATCCTGCTGAAAATGCCTGAACTTTGTTACGGGATTTGGGCAATTACCTCCGGTGGGAAACCTGCCTGCAAGAGTTTTGCCTGGAAGGGGTCTGGAGCGGGGAGAAGGCGCAAAGTTGTGCATGAAAGTTTGGCTCTGGCATTGCAGATATCCCAGATACCTGCGTCTTCACCCCGATACCTGACCAGGTTTGCAGGGGGACCTGGAGAAAGGCTCCTCTTCCTCACTTGGAATTCCCCTTTTGTTTCGTTATCACTAGGGAATGGTTTGTCGCTCTTTGTCTTTCAAAAAAGGAGTTTGTAGCAAAATGGTTTGGAGGGTGATGATGGGTAGAGGCAGACAGAGGGGTTCTTATTCTTACTGCTTTGGAATGGGGGTAAACTGAGGCACGGAACAGCCAGCCCAGACAAAGGCTATAGAGCCTGCTCCCCCATTCAGCTGCTCTGAAAGTTGTACTATTTCATCCTCAGTGACTTCCACCTTCCTAAAAGGATTGTCTGGGTTGGTTTTTTTAATTGCTGAGGCCACTCGGCTCTTCCACACGGCTGATCCTCCTCAGCAGAGCAACTCCAAGTTCTCGTGGCCTCGATCACAGCGAAATATTTAAGCATCTGCTTAAAGCAGCCTTAGCTTAACGAATTAAATCAGCGGGGCTTAACCGTGTGTGTAAGTACTTTTTTGAATGGGGATCGTCCTTTGAAAGAGTCAGAGACTTCATCTATTTAAGGCTCCAGTACGATTCTAACCATGCGGTAGGACGTAGGAGCCCCGTTCACACCGAGGCACCAGGCACCAGTACCAGGACACTTCCAGAGGAAGTAAACAAGTTGTACCAACATAAACCAGATCTGTTCTGGTCTAGCTACACTCACTTTACAAGTATGTGCTAACATAATTATCGTAATCCCCTTCAGATAAATCACTGGGGTGGGGGGTGACACCAAGCCAAAAAATCCCTGTTCTGCTCCAAAGGAGGTTTTTTTTCTGGGACAGCCTTTGCTGATAGATGAGATGAGTGTGAAATCCCAGCTCTGCCACAACTGCTGCAAAGAAGAGGGAAGCAAGCACCTCCGTGGGCAGCAAACGGCCCCACTGTCACGTTTGGGCTCAACGGAGGGGAATGCAGTTAAAGAAGCAGCCGAGTTTCTTCTTTCAAGCTGGCAAAAGTGAGAGACAGAGCACGAAATCCAAGAGCTTCTTGTTCATTTATTATTTTCTTTTGATCTTGAAACCTAAAATCCCAACAGCCTGAAAGAGTTGAGTTGAACTCCAAGTCTCTCCAAAACATTTGTGTGTGCGGTTCAACCCCCTTCCAACCACGCACTCACCCCTCCTTCCTCCTCCCCATCCTCTTCCATGCTCTGATTATACCTCTCCGTGTGCTCAAGGGGAGGAAACCCCCGTTAATTTCAATGAAATTAACTTACATTGTTGCTTTGCCGCTCGGTAATAATTTTGACGGGGTGCCCCAGGGGCACCTCCGTTTCCCTGTTATAAGATGTCACAATCTCGGCGATGCGGGATTGCTGTTCAGCTTGACTTCTCGGTTCGGTTGCCTGGAGCTGTAGCGCTCTCCCGAAAGCAGAGCGTATAAATCGAGGCATCTCTGGGCATTGTATACACATCTATAATTGATCTCTTCTTTTTTTAATATTTTATATCTACTTTTCAACACCACCAACCTTCTCCCCCCCCCCAAAAAAAACCCCCCCACATGGCACTGCCAGAGCAGGGTGGGGGTAGGGGGGTTGTTTCTCACCTCCAATTATTTTGCGGAGGTACCTAAGGGCCAATTTTAACCCGAGTGAAACAGACAGGGTTGCACCGGCACCCGCGAGCAGAGAATTTGCCCCAGAATAGCAGTTTAGCTCTGTAACGACGCGCGTTATTTTCCAGGAGGAACTTGGCAGCGTTTTAGACAACGGTACAGGGGGAGAGGAGAAGGATGCTCTAGTGGCTCCGGCGGTGGACAGGACCTAGAAGAGGCTGGGAGCGCCGCACGCCTGGCGCAGCGACGGAGCCCGCGTGCGCAAATTATCTTTATGTGGCTGTCCCCACCTGCAAAATGAGCTTCATTATCTTGTGTTTAAAATATCATCTCCTCTGAATATAGAGAGCTGCTTTCACTGCCGACATAAACCTCCCGGTGTGATAGGGCCCTGATCTCTGCGGGGACCTCCACTTCCACGAGGATGTTATTTATCCAGGGGAGTTTTTTTGAAGGCGTTTGAAGGACTCTGGAGGTTGCCCACCCTTTTGTGAGGTACCCAATCTTCTCAACAGTCCCTTAGTTCTGGGCCATCAAGGGCAGTGGCAGCAGTGCGGTGATGAAACTAGCAGGGACAGTCCTGGGAAGGGTAGCGTAATTAATTCTCCAAGACAATCCTAACCAAGAGGGTGGGAGCTGCATGACCAGTCCCCCAAACCAGCACTTGCACCCCATCCAGTTTCAGAACTGAGTTCTCAGTGGGTGCAGCCTCCCCTTAAACCAGAGTGAAACTGTCCTGTGCTGGGTTGGGGCTTTGAGAGCCAAAACCATGTGGGGAAAGGTGTCAGATCTAGGTGGTTTTAAATCAGTTTAGTGTCAGATGGCAGAGTTTCCACACGGGGTGAACTGGTCCAGTTAACTCCATCTCCTGGCTGGAGCCTGGTGTGACACTGACAGTTAGTTATTTGGGTTTGAAGGGGGTTTTTTGGGTGTTGTATCACCGTAGATGATGCCTCTTAGACAGCTTTTAGTCAGGAAAATGATACAATCGATTCCACTTCGATGATTCTTGTGCAGTGGTTTCGATAGACCCGTCGCTGCCTTTCCAGTGGGGTGGGGGTTTGAGGGGGGAGCATAGCTCTGGTTTTAATGTGGTTCCTGGAGGTCACTGCTTTATAGTGAGGGCTGTGAAGCTCAGGCTTGTTCAGCTCGCTCTATAAAAGGTCATGCAGCTCACTCTGTATAAACACATTGCAAATGTTTAGTTAAAGAGGGGAAGGCTCGTGAAGAAGCAACTGGATGTTTTTTTCCTTTCTCTTGTCCTGCACAGTGTGTCTGGTCTCTGCTTGGGAGGCTGTAAAAAACCTGACAGGCTTCTTGTAGGGCAGTAGTTGATGTGATGGCTCAGAGTCGGTTGCCAAACCCAAGCAACCTCAGAAACTGTTAATTCAGGAGCCAGACAGATGTCTCTGGTCCAGGAACAGGGGTTTATCCAGCAGATGTTCAGCCTCATGTCTTGATTCTGCAAAGGATGCTGAAATACTCCTTCCCCCCCCCTGCCTCCTCCTTCCAGTTACAGACCACAGCTTTGCACTGGCTTGGATTTTGGCTCCAATGCAGCACTGCTGGTTCTGGGTCCTAGAAGATAACCCCATGCTTGTCCTGTCATTGGGGATGGGTGCTCTGATGTGCTTGCATGACCTAAACATGCAGAGTCAACTATAAATCCCAGTTCTCCAAGCTGGTGCAATCCCAGCAGAGGAAACTCATCCTAAAAGCTGCAGCACTGAGTCAGTGACTGGACCTCATCTTGCATGAGGGCTGCTGCAGGTGGCTGGATCAGAACAAGGGCAGCTCTTCCCTTAAACGGGGGGGCCAGTCCTGTCCTGGTTTTGGCCCCAGAGGTTTTGTGACACTGTCATAATTAATGGGTGATGGGATCACCCGATAGGTGATGGGAGCAATGGGTGAGTCGGCTGGAGCTGCAGACCTCCCTGCCACGCAATGGCCAGGGTGACTGCTCCTCCAGCTCTCCTCTTCCCTCTACAGTTCCTGGGACCTCACAGGCCTCTGCCTTTTCCACATGAGCCATACCCCATGTGCACATAGGGGAGAAGAGGCACCTCAGAAGCTTCACCTTGTGCCACAGGCTGTCGGGGACTCCGTGGCAGAGCAGATTTGAGCCCAGTCCCCCCAGTTCCAGTCTGCTGCTGGTCCCAGCAGACCGTGCTTCCTACCCATCAGCTTGGAGCTGCTCAGGCGAGGCCACGCTGAATTCCAGCTCCTGATGGATCGTTTTCTTCCCAGCAACACAAACCACACACTTAGGCAGCTCACGGGTGGCTGGCTTTGTGGAAACTTTCTCGAGCCGGAGCGACTCTAAAGCGAGAGGGAAATAGATATTGTGGGTAATGTTTAAAGATGCCCGGCTGGCACCGTTAAATATTAATCCAGCTGCATTTCCTTTGTTTCGGAGCCCTATCCCGATGCTGAGGGCTGTGGAGCCGCAGGTGTGAGCCGCAGGGGTAGGTGAAAAATGAGCTGCTGAGCTCTGGTGACATTCCTGTCCCCAGTCCAGGGGTGACTCCGTGGTGGCCTCCATGCCAGGTTTGCTCGTTGTGCTCGTTGCCCTCCAGGTATTTCTACCCCAGGGGATGGGGGAATGTTTACGGTGCCCTTCGCTTCCTGCCAGGAATGTGCAGCTTGGACTGGGGCTTTTAGCCAGGTTGTTGGAAGCAGGGTGGGGTGGGGAAGTTATCGCTTGCCCTACCTGCTCCTGTTTCCACTCTTTTTTTTAACCTGTTGACCCCAGTTTAATCCAATTTGAACAGAAAAGGTTGAAAGGATTTAATCTCTTGTGGTTTCTGTGAATTGCTTGGTGATGTCGTTCAGCAGCCAACTCGGTAGAGGAGGGTCAATGGTTGGGCTGGATGATCTTAAGGGTCTTTTCCAACCTGAATCATTCTGTGATCCTATGATTCTATGAAATGTAGTGTCTGGCACAGAAGAGGGAATGAGTCAAGTGACAACCCCCCACCACCACCCCTAGCCACAGGGGTGGTGCCTTGAGGGTGTAGGTGACAGCTTTGGGTTGGATTCCCATCCATGGGCATTTCTCTACCATCCACAACTTGCTTTTCCATTGTGTGTGCTCAAGCTTATGAAGACAGGCTGAGAGCTGGGGCTGTACAGCCTGAAGAGGAGAAGGCTTCAGGAGGGACCTTCCAACCCCTGAAAGGGGCTGTCTGAAGGCTGGGGAAGGCTGTTCCCAAGGGCAGGGGATGATAGCACGAGAGATCCTGGTTTGAAGCTGGAAAAGGGCAGAGTGAGGCTGCACAGGAGGAACAAGTTGTGGATGAGAGGGGTGGGGGACCCCTGGACCAGGCTGCCCAGAGAGGGGGTGGAGGCCCCATCCCTGGAGCCATTCAAGGTCAGGCTGGCTGGGGCTCTGGGCACCCTGGTCTAATGAGTGATGCCTCTGCTTGGTGCAGGGGGTTGGACTGGATGCCCTTTGGAGGCCCCTTCCAACCCTGCAATTCTATGATCCTATGATCAGTCCCGAGAACATCTCTGCCATCTAAACAGTCTCTAGCAACATGTTCAGGGTTTCTTTCCAAGTGGAAAATTAAGGAGTTTTGGCCGGGGAGTTGATTGGATGGAGAGAGGAGATTCTCTCCTTGTAGTTTTGTTCATCCTAGGACTTTGGGGGTTGTTTAAACCCCCAAACCTTTACATTCCAATCCAACTTTACCAACACAAAAAGCCACCTCTTCTCTTTGTCCATTACAACTCACTGTTACTTCTATTTTTTTATAAACCTCCCCCCCTCAAACCCCAAAAACCCAACGGATTTTGCCAGCAAAGAATTCCTAGCGACGGCTTCATCTTCGTATTAAAAGCAAGCGAGGTAAATGGCCAGATGTTTCATTTCCAAACAGGTCACAGTGCAAGAGCAGTAAACTTCTTCATGTGAAATGTCCTGCGGTTTGCGAACGCGCGGCCCCGCTGCCAGCCCCGCGACAGCTGCATCGATCCAATCCGGAGCCGTTACTGTCTGCTGGATCAATGAGCAGCAAAGTAAAAAGTCACTTAGTGCCCATGACACAGGCTGTATCGTTAGGACCCGTCGTGTCAAGGAGCCTGGTTTTATTAACTCTGTAATTACCTGTTAAGCCAAATCAGCCAATTTTATTGCACATTTCCTCCTACCTGGGCGGGGACCTTTGGCTCCCTATTAGAGCTCTGGGCATCCCCTCAATTTTTCTCCTCTTCCTCTGGGGTCCCATGTGTTATTCACCATTGCTCAGGCTGGGAGAGTGAGATGTTGAGCCTTTACCTGCCCAAGAGCAGAGCTCCCCGCTGTGCCCGGCCAAGCTCCACGGCTGTTTCTGGAAGCTGCTTTTCCCAGTGAGTTTGGGGTCAGCTCAGCCTTTGGGTCCCTTGGATGAAAGCCTGAGGATGAGGAGATGATTTACTGGTTCGGAGTTGTAGGGCAGATGATTGAACCTGATGATCTTGAAGGTCTTCTTCAACCTTAATGATTCAGTGATTCTCTGATTCTCTGATGGGGTTCAGAGAAAACTGGGGTCATAGGAGAAGAGAGAGTTTCATAGGAGAGGAGTTTCACAGGAGGCTGCTTACAGGGTCTTCTCCATACTCTTCACCCTGAGAGCCCAGGGAACAGAACAGGAACCTCTTCTGGAGAACAAAAGCAGCACATTTTGGTGTCTCCTTGGCTTCCAAGTCAACTTCTGAGTATTTCTATATAAAACCCAATTTGTAACTATTTTTAATTGCATTTATATTTATACATAAATATAAACAATCAATTTCCACCACTAGACCATAGTCCAGCGGGCAGTGTTGCTGCAGAGGCTGGGAACTAGGTGATGTTTAAGGCTCCTTCCAACCCAGACCGTTCTATGATCTTTTTCACCTATTGTCTTCCACTCCTGAGCATCCTGAGCAAGAGGAGGGAGTCTGAGGGCCATGGGCTGCCCCACAGACAGCTCTGTCTCTCTCTCTCTTTCTCTCTCTTGTATTTTTTGCAGATCCTTGAGAAATGGAGACGTGGGTAGGATGGGGATAACAGCCCCTCGTGCTCTGGGGGACGTTAATGACTGCAAAGTGCTCCAGTGGCTCCAGCAGTGCTCTGGGCAGTAATGGAGACCAGGGAAATACATGGGAGAGAGTCATGATATTGGTTAGCTCACTAATCCTTGCTATTAACTGTCCCCGTGGAGCTGTACCTTGGGGTCTAGTGGGGACAGATGGGGAGGGGTTGTCCACCGGTGTAGCCTTGGAAACGACAGTTCTCGGCGAGGGCAGGTTGTTGAGTAAAAAGGGACTGTTTAAGAAATCCATCCAGGGGAATTCACCAGCTTATTATCAAGTAGAGCATCTAGAAAATCAGATATTTTTATCGCTAATCTGTGCTCTGGGCATTGGAGAGGACAGAGGAGCTGCAGGCCTGCTGTCATTTATGGATGAGCTAATTCTTGCTGTGCTGAAATTAGATGTTAAAGTAGTCCCGGCTTATACCCAGCGTGTCTGCAGAATTCCTGTTACAGAGCCAGCTGTGCAGATCGAAAATCTGGGAGCCCAGAATTAAATTTCTCCCTCGGACCCAGGAGATTGAAACAAGGTCCTGTAAACAGCCCTCTCCATGAAGGGCAGCCTGCACGCCGGAATTAAACGGTTGATCTTTCCCCGGGTGTTCTGCCTGGCCAAAAAACCAACCCCAAACCGACAACAAAATAAAAGACAGAGCTGAGCAAACCTTGTTAGGGAGCTGGGGGTTCAGTCCAGCTGCTGAGCCAGGAGCTTCGGGCCGTGCGAAGCAGAGGAGGAGGAGGATGGAGACACTGGGAAGGGGTTTGGGGAGGTGGGGAATTTGAGATCCTGGAGCTGTAGGGTCTCCTACACGGACAAAGCCCTGGTTTCTGTGAGTTCAGAGAAGGCTGGATGTGCCCTTCTGCTTCTTGTTCTCCTCTTCTGATAGAATCAACCTTTTTTCTCTTCCTTTGATGATGGGAGGTTGGATGATGCTTATGGAGATGGCTGAGGCTGCTGGACTCCAGAGTACCCGTGGCCTTCAGTAGATTTACAGACTCATAGTTTGGGTTGAGAAGGGAATTTCACAGCTCATCTAATCCAACCCCCTGCAGTGAGCAGGGACAGCCCCAACCAGAGCAGGCTGCTCAGAGCCCTGAGGTCCAACCTGACCGGGGATGGTTCCAGGCATGGAGCTTCTCCCACCTCTCTGGGCAACCAGGCTCTCTTCTTTCTTTCTAGCCTTGCTCCCAGCTGTGTGACTGGTGTCACTGGTTGATTGCAGAAGAACCAGGGTTTCTAAGCAGAGATTGCTCTCAACCTGCGGTGTGTGATCCCTTTCCCTTGGGACAAAGCTGTCCCTTGGAGAACTGGGCAGGAAAGGCACCGTGTAACCCCCCACTGGTGTGACGTAGCTTCTCATCACCAATTCCAAGACCACTGAGTTTAAAAGTCATGGGAATCTGGAGCTCGGGGACAGGGTTTAGCAGTGTGGGGGGACAGTTGGGTTCAGCGTTGGACTCGATGATCTTAAAGCTCTTTTCCAACCTAAACAATTCTGTGATTTTATGAAGTAGAGCTCATTGCTCTTAAAGCTCCACAAAGTGACTCTGGGACTCTCCTCGCTGTCTCTGCCAGAGGGAGGTGGTCTGTGGGGCCGAGTGGAATCAGAGCTGGACCCATATGCCCCTAGACTCTCGCTGAGAGAGGGGGAGGCTGCAGGCAGCACAGGGTGAACTCACTGTAGAATAACCCCCTCGCTGCCCACCCTCGAGTGTTTACTCTGTGCATGTTTTAGCGCTGCTGGGGTCATTGCCACTGACCCAGGGACTAGTCTATCTAGCACTGATGTCAAGAGACTGACACCCATAAAAAATTAGCAAACTCCCGTTTACCTACAGACCGTTCCTTGTCTGAGAGGCAGGATGGGAAAGAAGAGCAACAGAGGCAAAAGGGCCATAACTGGGGTGTCGAGCTTCCTGGAAAGATGAAGACTTCCCAATGCTGTTTAAGGACCTCCTGCCTTAGCAATGGGATGGGATTTTGAATTTCTCCTGGTACTGTTTTCCTTCAGACTAAGTTCTGACCTTGGTGGGAGGCTCCACTTTGGGGACAGTCCACTATTCCTAGACATTCCCCCTATCCCTGGCCTGATTTTACCCTCTCGGGTGTCTCATCCCCTCTCTCCACCCTACCCAGCGCTGCTGAATGTCACCACCATTGGTCCTTTAGGATCTATAACCCCATAACCTACTCCAAGCAGCTTTTCAGCCCTTGGATGTGCACCCCACACGACATGGTTCCCCCAGAACAGTCATCTTCCCCCCCAACTCCACAGCCCCATGGCCAGGCACAGCAGCATCTTCCATGGGAGCAAGAACAAGCCCCTTAATTTCTCGCCTCCTGCTACGGTCTGCGGTGACCATTACCCTGTGCCGAGCTCCCACGCTGTGTGTTCCCAGCCCTCCCTCCCCTTCCCTGGGTTTTAATGGGTCTCCTCCTGCACACCAAAGGCTGGGAGAGGGGGGGGAAGGTTGCAGCAGGGCTGGGTTTGTCGAGTGCTCTCAATGGTCTGTAACGTGCAAGCAAATCTCAGCTATAATGTAAAGCGTAATAAGCAGTTTGCAGGCTATGAATCTGCAATTAAAACAGTTATAGTTAATTTAAATAGTAGAAAATGAGGTTGATTTAATGCTTATTGATTTGGTAATGGGCACCGGCTGCATGTGACCAACTGACTCTGGGTCATGGCAGCTCCCATAAAATCCTCGACGTTCTTCTTTACAGTGGATTTATCCCCACACCCACCTCTCCAACCTCTTCTCACCCACCTCCCCAAAATAAAATGCATCCAGTCGTTAGGCACCGTGACCCTAAGACCCTTTAGAGGGGGCCGATAGCCATAGGAGGGTTCCCCTGACCCCCAGAATTTTGCACCCAATCCCCCTCCCCATTAATAAGCAGGGATGCTCCTGGTGGAAAGTCCTTCCCTGAATATTAATGGTGGCTGGGCTGCACCGCCAGCTCCTCTGGCCAACAGTGCAGCTCAAAATGACCGTGTTCCACCAGGAAAGCAATGTGGGTTTAATTAAAATTGATTTTGGACTAAGGCCCTAACGAGTGCCTCTAATAGCAGACATTTTTATTTTATTTCTTATTTTATTTTATTTTATTTTATTTTATTTTATTTTATTTTATTTTATTTTANNNTCTTTTCTTTTGATTTCTTTTATTTGATTTTTATTTTATTTTATTTCGTTTTATTTTTTCATTTAATTTTTATTGTATTTATTTTATTTTATTTAAAATTCTGTTTCTGTATTTAGTTATTTGAATCCATTTCATTTCATTTTTTGCCCCTGATTGCAGCAAAAAAAATATATAAATTTATAAATCCTTGAAGTTTAAAACTAAAGAGCAAGGAGGAAGATGTTGAGGAAGGGTAGGGGGAAGGAGCCAGGTCAAGCGAAGCAGAGCAGCTGCCTCGGATTTCAAGTGTCAGAGCTTAATCGGGATAGAAAAGCTCAGCTTTTCTAAGCCAGTCCTCCCAAAGATTTTTATCATCACTTTAAATCCCAGGGTTTGGGGGGAACGGAAGATATTTGTGGAGCCGGAGTAACAACCCCGCCGACCTAACGTTAGCCCGTTATTTGTCTCGTTATTAATTCCTTTTTGGCAGGGTCTTTCTCAGGCTCCTTTTAATTACCAGCCCTCGGTACCCGAGTTAATTCCCGGTTATTATGGGCTTTCGCCTGCGGGAATCAAAGCTCAGTTGTAATTTGTTAATGAAAGTTGGGGTTTCTTTGAAGGCGCCTCTGGGTGTTGGATCCTCACTCCCAGTTCATTTGGATTCTGCACCTTTGGGTCATTTCCAACCCCGTTAAAGTAAATAAATGGGAGCTTTTCTGCCCCTCTCAGGTCCTCTCAGCCCATGGAGGAGCAAAAAGCCACCGGTCTGCCCTGCACCGACTGCTTTGTGGGTGCCAGCAGCCAGTGTCGCCCTTTGGTTTGAAAGGTTCTTCATCATCTAAACGAAGCAGAAACCCAGGGGTCTCCTGAGTGAGGTCAAACGTCTCTGAATGTCCATCCTTGCTCCTCGGAGAGAGGGAGAGGGAAATCTTACAAACTATAGGATTGAGGTGGCAAAGAGGGGCTGAAGCAACAACGGCTTCATTTTAGCTCTTTTTCTTCAGTTTAAATGCCAGCAACAGGCTGCCCAGAGAGGGGATAGAGTCCCCATCCCCGGAGATGTTTAAGCAATGAGTAGCTAGAGCACTTGGGGCCATGGTCTAGGAGTTGGGGAGATGTTGGGATGAGGGCTGGACTTGATGATCGTGGAGATCCTTTCCAGCCAGGGTGATTCTATGATTCCATGAAGTGACACCCATCAGCTCCCAACCTGAGGCTGAGTTTCTTTGAACTTCACCACCACTGCCAATATTTAGCCAATAGCTCCAGCACCTATAACCCCAAAGAGAAACTGAGGCTGAAAACCTGCCCTGCCATGGCTCGAGCTCCAGAGATCTGCAGCCACTAATTCACCCTGAAGAATCCAGTCAGGCTGTTGTTTTCCTTGGAGTGGAAACACGGTCTTCCTTGGTACCACCCCCGCCCAGCTCATCGTTTGCCTCAAGTCCCTCAAGGCTGTGGTTTAACCCCAAATCAGGCTGTAATCAGGCAACTCCCAGTCCTCCGCTCATCCCTTAAGAAGCATCTTGTTGTCCTCACAGCAGTGTCAGCCCTGACAAAGGCCCAAGTGGGAGTGGGATGAGATGGATCAACCCTCTTAGGGACAGGGAGGGAATAAAGAGCTGGATTAGTTCCTGCAAGTAAACTCAAGAGAACAATTTCATATGGCTGTGCGTTTAAGTTGGTCTCTGACTCCGGATGCTCTTGTTTGGCTTCAGCTGAATCCTCTGCCTGGGCAGAAAGAGTTAATGGCTGAGCTCGTCCAGAAGGGAGAAGGGGGATAAAATCTGCCATTCTGCAAACTTGGATAAAGCAGAAAAGATACAGATGGGTGGCTCTTGCAGGAGGCATCCTGGAGCCCAGCCAGCTGCATTTTCCACATGCCGGAGGAGTTAGTCTTGGGACAGATGGGGACTCCGGGGTCACCCACGAAAACTCCAGTGAAAAGGTTACCCTTGTAGGAGCATTCGACACACTCCTCGGCGGAGCGCAGGGGTCAGGCACACTCTACTGTACAGCCACCGTGCTAGAGAAAACAAACAGCCAGCAGCCTGCAAAATGTCAGGGACTGTGGGAAGCAGCTTGGAAAAAAAACGAATGAAAGGCTCCCAGAAGGCTGAGCAGGCTGGAGGCATCCGAACGATTTTCTCTGCTTCCCGTTGAGAAGATCTGGGATGTTCCCCGTGCTGCTCTTGGTCGTCACAACACGAGTTGCTGCTGGGGAAGGGTGTTGGGGTTTACTCCCCTAGGATGCGGTGGGGGGGGAGGAATTGGGGTGAGTGGTTGTGTTTCAGATGCAGAATCCTTAGATCTGGGAAAATGAGACAGTCCTGAGGTTTCACACACACACCCCCCCAAGGGGGGTTGGCTTTGCCCTGGCTGGGCTGCTTCCAGCAGTAGAACTGGGGCTATACGAGTGGCATTCAGGCTCCAGCACCCAGCTCCAGCTTGTGGAAAGTCAAGCAGATGTTTCCTCATTTAGTTCAGCCTAGCTTGTCCCTCATCCCAAGAGAGAAAGGGTTTGGGACAGACAGGGCTCTGTCTGCTGCTGCAGCCCCTGAAAATAAGGGGACATGAAAAGCTTGCCTTTTGATTTCATTTTCTCTTTCACCACCCCCCCACCCTGTGTTGTCGCTTGGCATCTCTATTTCTGTACTCGTTTTCTCTTCAGATGGGAGAAATCATCTTTTAGGGGCAGAGGGAGCAGCAAATCCCTCTCCAGGCTTCCCCTTCCCCCTCAACTCTTTGTAGGTTTGTATTTGTTTTGCTAGAGCCTCTCGAAGCTACTGGCTCAGACAGAGGAAATGTGTGATAGCAGCGTATTCGTCACTATTTGTGGGGTTTCTTCTCTTCCTTCTGGAGGTCTTGGAGCACTGAATGGATGTTCTTTGTGCTAAACCTGATGGAGGAGGATTAATCATCACCCTCATTATTCAGTCGGGGAAACTGAGGCAACAGCTTGCTTCTCTGTTTTATAGCAAGATGAGAGGAACATGAAAATATTGATGGAATTTGGAGGTTTTTGAGGTGAAACAACTCTGAATATCTACAGAGACCCTTGATTGCCCCTAAAAAACCCCAAATCAAAACAACTGTGGGCATCTGTAGGCTCAGGCCTCAGTTAAGAGGTTAAAAACCAGCACGGCTCTGGTTTCCCTAACCTTTGCGCTGCTTCATTTTGCTCTGGATTAATAGGTTGTTCTGGTCTATTAGCAGCAGGGCTCGCTCGCTCTTGCCTCATTTTGCTTGGAATAATAAGACCCCAAAATTACGGCTGGGCAGCAGCAAAGCTGGGGGCAGAGCAAAGGCATCGGGATTTCACCATACCAAGAGCACGGAGCAGCACAGCTCTACCCAAATGATTCCAGGAGGGAAGTTCTGGGTTTATTTGGGTTAGGGAAAAAAACCCCTCAATCTCATCCAGTGTGGGGAAACACAAAGAGAGGAGGGATTTGACTCTGCCTTTTTGTTGAGGGGCGCAGGGATGGGGAATGAGGAGAGCTGGACTCTCCTTTCCAGGGGCTGTTTTGGCACCTCAGGGTTTTCTCAGGTTTGGGGTTTGCGAGGGCTCTTTGTGAAAGGAGAGCTGTCGCCTTCCTTCCCCGAATGAATTCCCCCTGCTTTAGGGCCCATAACACAGCGGGCAGGGTCATGGCTGGTTTAGCTGGTGCTCGCTCGCTCTCCCCCAGCGAAGCAGCGCAGCGATGGCTGCGTTTCGGGGGAAAGAATGTGTGTTAAAAGGACTAATGGTCCCACTGTCCATCAGGCAGGGCAGTCCTCGAGGTCATCTGGCGGTCAAAACCAAATCATTCCAGCCTGTTCCTGATGCCGCTGGCGTGGAGTTCACTGCCTCGCATCACCGCCGTGCCCGGGCAGAACGCGCCGGCTCTGCGTGAATTAGTAGTTTTGGGAGGAACGGGGGGAGAGAGTGATGTTTGCTCCTTAGCAACTGTATTTGCATTGGGGTCTTGTGAGGCACTGAAGCACCCGCAGGGCTCTGTCTTTGCTGGAGGAAGGGAGGAAGGGAGAAAGAAAAGAAAGAAAGGAAAGAAAGAAAGAAAAAGGAAGAAAGGAAGAAAGGAAGAAAGAAAGGAAGGAAGGAAGAAAGAAAGAAAGAAAGAAAGAAAGAAAGAAAGAAAGAAAGAAAGAAAGAAAGAAGGAAAGAAAGAGAAAAAGGAAAAAAGAAAAGAAAAAGAAAAAATCTCCCTGGGCTCTGCACCGATGAATAGGCAGTGGGATGGATTCAGAGCTCAGGGCCAGGGGGAGTGTGATGAGGTTTGTGTTGTTGTATGGGAACAGAAATGCTGCTCTGCCCTGTGTAAACAGCAGTGAAAATGCTGGGTAGTGGGATTGGGAAGCAATCTGATCCTAGATTTGGAAAAAGGGATGGATTTGGGGGCTGCTCCACTTGTCATTGGGATGGAAAAAATTCTGCTCTCTGTCTTCTGGGTGGTGCCTGTGTGGGGGTTTCAGTGGGACCTTCATTGCCCTCTGCCGACAGTGGCGTGAGGCCAGTTGGGTCCCCGAGTCTCCGACGGATGCAGGTGGTGGAGCTGAGGCCAGGACCCTGGACTCATCCTGAGTGGGGGATGGAGATGCTCAAAATCATCCCAGTGTCTGCATCCAAATGTTGCAAATGGCAGCAGTTGTGC
This sequence comes from Upupa epops, assembly GCA_013397515.1. Lineage (NCBI taxonomy): Eukaryota > Metazoa > Chordata > Aves > Bucerotiformes > Upupidae > Upupa > Upupa epops. The sequence goes on from VZRI01000301.1 coordinate 30,880, forward strand.
AACGGTCCAAGTCCCTGCAGCCAGACCGTCGAGGACATTTCAGCTCCTGGCTCTGGCTAAAAATGTTCCTATTTACACAACAGCCCTAATCAAATCCTGTTGAAACGGACCCAACTGCAGAGAGAGAGACATCTCGTCTTTTCCTCGACTTTAGTTGCAAGTTCTCAGGCTAAATTATTTTCCCCTGGACAGGGAAAAGAGTGAGACCTGAGGGGCTCGTTACGCTTCTTTCCCTACTTCATCAAACTCAGACACATCACTGGTCAGACCCTGCCGCTACCTCCCACCACGGGCCCTCCTGGACAGTCCCAGCCCTTGAAACTGGATGATAGAAAGGACCATTCCCAGTACTACGAGCAGGATTGGGTCCATCCAGGCTCTGGCCAGTGGAAAGGGGAGTTAACTAGAGGAACTGGAAGCTGCCCAGAATGAAACTGGAGATAATACTCAAGTTGTGACAGCATCTCTTCCAAACACCTCACAAGATTTTCCTCTTCGGGGTCAAACCGTCCCTTTTCCTGTGCAGTTCTAAATCAGCTCATCCTTTTTTCTCTATTCTTAAAATGTTTCCTTAAAGAACATCTCCTGCCTCTCTGCCTTATCTTTATGGCACTGCTGCTTTATTCCTTACATTGTTTCCCAGATAAGACCACGTGCCAGAGGTTGGGAGCATTTCCCATCCTTTAGCCGGGTCGTTTTCAGGCTGTTAATTGTACAGGGACACCCTTTGGCAGCAGAGCCATTGGGTAAACTGTGAGTTCATTGCTGCGTTCAATTGATTCCTTAAAATTTATGCTTAATTACAAAATGGATTAGAATACAGCACGACCTCTTCTTGTAAAAGGCATTGCATTAGTTATGATTAAAATTGAATGACTGACTCCGCTGGAATTACACAGGAGAAAGTCCCTGAGTGGTGATAGTGATGCTCGGGTCTCCTCTAGTGCCTTTTGTGTATTCCCCTGATATCTCGTGGACTCCTTAAAATGTCCTTCCAACGCACTGTGGAAATCGAAATTGGCCATAAAACGCAGTGATTTTAGTTATCCCGGTGCCTCCAGTTCCCATATCACCTGCAGAGACCAAAGCCAGATGGATGTCCTCAAGCTTAGGAAGAGCTTCATCCTCATACTCAAGTCCATCAGGGCAGCTGCTGTGCCTGCTCCTCTCCTAGTTGTGCAATTTTAACCATGAGATGTTTCCTGCTTCCTACTCCACTTCTTACCAGAATCAGAGGATGTCTCTGATTGGAAGAGATCTTCAAGATCACAGAATCACAGGCAGTTAGAGATTGGAAGGGACCTCAAAAGATCATCCGGTCCAATCCCCCTGCCACAGCAGGAGCCCCTAGATCCAGTCACATAGGAACAGTCCAGATGGGTTTTAAATGTCTCCAGTGGCAACTCCACAATCCCCCTGGGCAGCCTCTTCCAGGGCTCTGGCACCCTCAGCGGGAAGAAGTCTCTTCTCATCTTCGTGTGGAACCTCATCTCTTCCAGTTGACACCCAGTGCCCCTTGTCCTGGCATTGGGTGCCACTGAGCAGAGCCTGACTTCTTTCTCCTGACCCTCACCCTTTCCATATTGATCAAGAGTCATGGAGTGCTTTTTCCAAGCTCAAGAGACCAAACTCCCTCAGCCTTTCCCCATCACACCCAACCTTTGGTCCAACTCTGCAAGCTCACCTGATCCATGAAAGATACCTCCAGGGATGGTGATTCCAGCACCGTCTGTTGTGCCCCACCTCTTATTTATAACACCAACCCTCCCATCTCACAGGTCCATATGGCAGCTGGAGGTGGACTTGGACTATAAAGAGCAGATTGTCTTCATGCTCAGGCTTTTTGCCCTCTGTGGAAGGGAGAAGTGTTGATTTCCAACTTCCTTTTCAACCATGACTGCCAGACTGTTGCTAAATGGTACCTGAGATCCTCTTGTGACTTTAGGTCTGGGGACTCAGAAGGTACTGAGAGTCAAATATGCTGAGCTGGTGATGCTGCTCATCCTCTCTAGGAGCTTGGGTGACTGGCGAGATGATGAGACCCTGAACCAAGAACCTCTCTGAAGCTGTCCCTGTTGTGAAGGACACGGAGGATCAGACCAGTCCCAGTCTTGCTCTCAGCCAGGTAGAAGAACTGTCATATTTATGGATGAGTTCCTTCACCAGCACCAGAAAGTGAGATCTGGTGGTGAGGATGGAGTTTTCTTCTGCTGTGCAGCCCTCTGGGAATTCACCTGCTGCAAGGTTGGGCAACTAAAAGTCATTTCATCAGCTGTTCACCAAAACCATTGTGGAAATGACTCATTTGGACCCTACAGTGCAAGATGTGAAGCTCAAGGGCTCCATCACAGTGAGCCGGGTAGGACTGTGAGCAGTTCTGCTTTCTTGTGGCTTCAAATGAGATTAATAGTGATGGTTACTTGTTTCTGTTTGAACTCTGCTGGTTGTTTGAGACTGGAGTGGAACATGAACTTCCAGCGACCTTCCAATCCCTGAAATAGGACTGTAAGGCAACTGGGGAGGGCCGTTCCCAAGGGCAAGAAGTGATAGGACAAGGGATCCTAGTTTGAAGCTGGAAAAGGGCAGGAGGGAGGCTGCACAGGAGGACAAAGTTGTGGAATCTGAGGGTGGGGGATCCCTGGACCAGATTGCCCAGAGAGAGGGTGGAGGCCCCATCCCTGGAGCCATTCAAGCTCAGGCTGTCCAGGGCTCTGGGCACCCTGGGCTGGGTGTCGGGGGTGTTGGACTGGATGCCCTTTGGAGGTCCCTTCGAACCCTGTGATTCTATGAGCCTATGTTTTGTCTTGCTTCACTCATTGATTAAACCTAATGACAATGTTCAATGTTCCTCTGCCTACTCTCCTTTTTCCCAGGAGTAACCCATTAACGTTTGTCTGCTCAGGCAGGAGCTGCTAAATGAAAGGAAAATTTCCCAGCTAAAGATCCTCTCCTGTGGAAAACCACTTGCTTCTGAAGCCTCACACAACTTTTCCTGGCTCCTGTTGTAAGAAGAGAAGTTCTTACACTGTTACACTTCTCTACTGGTGCATTCCTATCTTAGGACAGTGAGTGGTTACGACGCTTAGGCTAGTTCAGTGCTTTCTTGTTTTCCTTCATCTCTTCCATCCCTGCACCTCTACTACTCTGCTCCTTTTCCCAAGGTCTACAATAGTTAGTTCAGTGATTTGTTTTCCCTCATCTCTTCCATCCCTGCACCTCTGCTCTTCTCTTCCTTTTCCCAAGGTCTAACACAGTCATTTGGGAAATGTAGGATCAGACTTGGGAATTGACCCAACTTGGAGTTGTCCTACAAATAGTTCACCCCCCTCCTCTCTTGTCAGCCCACTTCTCACAGCACTTCATCTGCTGGCTGCTCCTCTCAGCTCATCCCATCGGTTCAGGCTCCGGAGCACTCATCAGAGCAATCGGCCCTCAGTCTCTACTGAGTCGTTGTGAGCAAAATGACTTTGCCTCGCTTTCTCTATGGGTGAAAGGGGATTAATGCCATTAAGCAATCCCCTATAAAGAACCTCCAAACCTACACTTCAAGGCCCCACACAATGGAATCCCCGAGTCGCAGCTTTGGCTGCTCAAAGAGCTTTGCAGCGGGAATCCGTTTCTCTCCAAACCATCAAGCTGTCATTCTTTGCCCATTTGGCATCTCCTGGAAGTTGTCCTGCTCCAGAGAAACACAAGTGGGTTTGCTTAAAGCCGTCGCCTCTTGCCACCCATTTGAGGACGGGAAGATGTAATGAGCTTGCTGCAAGTTGTCAATCTCCCCCTCCCTTGTCAGCGACGGGATCCACTAATTAAAAAACTGAGTGAAGTTGCTTTGCTGATAGAGGAGGTGGCTCCGTTTATTCTTCCTTTAACACTTGTTCCTCTCATCACCCGGTGGTTATTACACGGGAGGTGCAGCTGGCCCCTCCGTCAGTCCATTTACCTGTCTCCTCTTGGCATGGGTGACAGATCTATGTTGTCAAGTCCATCCTCGTGCTCCCTCCGGTCCCGACGCTGCCGTCCAGCGGGTCTATTCAATTAGGCTGAATTGGGAGCGTAATTTACTGACCCCTCTCTCTCCTTAGCAGGTAAACTAGAAAATCATATACATGCATCTCCCGCACCCGCTGACCTTGGAAGGCAAATTTCAGACGATTTATTGGTGGCGACGGCAGGCAAATATTGAAAGCGTTCCCGTTCGCTCGGAAGGGGGGGACGGCGCGCTGTTTGCGTTGAGTAACATTTCACTTAACTCGCCCCGATTCATCCAATTGATATTAATTACGGCGCAATCGAGGAGCCGAGATGGCAAGGCTTTTTCAGCGGCCCTTTTTTCCGCCCATGAATCATTTCACATGCGGCATTTTGCTAATGGGGCCTTTGGAAAAAAAAAAAACCAACCCAAACATCTCCCCGCAGTTAGAACGGGAGGGAAAACAGGAGCTGCGCTAAAAACCCCGCTCAGCCTCTCCCTGCTCGGTAGCCGCCGGCTCGCGCAGCCTCTGCGCTTGGGATTTTTTTTTTTCTAGGCAACGATCGGCCAAATCTTCCGATCCATCACTTTATTCGCGGGGTATAAAAACGCAGCAGATCTAATTTCCTTTCTTTGACTCTCTTTATTAGGGTATTGGTTATATCTCGTGTCCCTGCAGACTGATATTTTATTAGCTGTTAACAATGATCTGATAGAGGGAAAGGAGTTAACGGTTCGCGCTGTTATTTATTTTGGTGTGTTTGTTCCTGGGTGAGAGTTGAGGAAGGGGTGGGTTTTTTTTGCTCTTCTCCCCCCCCTCCTCCTCCTCTTCTTGCTTTGGCCGTTTCCAACTGAGAAACCTCCTCGGGAAATGTCGCCACTGCCACCTGCTTGTGGAGCTGGGACTGACACACAGCAGCAGGATGCGGGATGCGGGGTGCGGCATGAGGGGTGCGGGATGCGGGATATGGGAGGGGATGGTACAGGATGAGGGATGAAGGATGCAGAGTGAGGGGTGTGGGATACAGGAGCACCCATGGGACAGAGGTAGGCGACTCCCTAGGTAACCCACACCCAGTCTGTCGGCTGAGGGAGTCGGTATTTTCTTTATTTTAATAAAAAAACCCCTTTCCGGAGCAACTTTATAAATACCCGCCCAATTAGGATGTTAATTTTATCCCTCACTTCCCCAAGCCCACCTCCTCTTCTCCTCCTCGCCCAGCAGCCTGTAATTTTTTATTACGAGCAAGATACTCAACACGGGGCTGCGCGCCGTTCGCTCTATCCATCCCCGGCCATCTATCACCCTGCTCCCAGCTAGCTCGTTTCTCGTTCCTATTGACGTCAATGGGACTTTTGCCATTGACTTAAATGGGGAGCAGGATCAAACCCGAAATGATTCAGTGACGGGATGACAAAACAGTGAGGTGTGGGGAAGGAGAGACCGTAAACAGAGCCGCGAGATGACACGGTTCCTTGGCAATGGCCCATGCACGGCGCGCTTGAACTTTTGCACAATTTATGGGACCATTGTAGAAAATAAATGACTCATCATATAAAAGAAAATAGTCCCGAGGGATCCGCTTCTTGTGGGCAACGGCGGCAAAAGTAGGTTTGAAGAATAATGATGAATGAGCGGGTTTTACTCTTCGGGAAAAAAAAGAGTAATATAATAAATAAATAAAGAAAAGAAGGCAAGGATGAGCGGAGAGATCTTTCTCCTTTATTTTTTTTTCCGTAGAGCTGGAAGAAGTCTCCCCAGCTACGGCGCTCGCTTTCGGTTATTTATAAGGTGACAGTTTTGCCAGTTAAGAGTTTAAATGAAGGGGCTGTTTCTTAACTGCTTTATTCATATTAGCCAGCGATTACCAGCTCGAGCCATATTCCTTAATAACCTGTTAGAAAGCGTCTTCTAAAATCCATTAGTGATGATGCTAGGGAAAGCTGTTAGGAAGCATAATGCACCCTAATCAGGGCTCGGCAACAAAAAAGTGACTACTGTGTTGGTCGCTTTGTGCTGGGGTTTAAAAAAGAGCTAAATAATTTATTTTGTAATTTTTTTTTGGGGGGGGTTGAATTTGATTTCCTTTTATTTCTTAGTTGATTTGTTTCAGCGAGTCTTTTCCAAATATCCCTTCTTTTAACGTGAAAAATCAACCTATTGTCGCCGCTTGGCTATTCCGGGCTGCATTCAAATAAACAACGAAAAGCATTCTTTTTATTGATTCTTTTTCCTTTCTCTCTCCTGCTGCTGAATAAATACATAACGTGAAAGGGACTTTTTTTGCATTACAATTGATTTTTGCATAAGGGAATTTTGGAATAAGATCCTTCCTGGATAAAATTGAGTCGTTCTTCACGATGCCGATGAGTACCTGCGCTTCAGGTGCTCGCTGTAAGCGGAGGTGTTAGAAGCCAAAGGGATTTCATGTTCTGCTTCTACGTGCATTTTACAAATGTATTTATTATTCATTATGTTATGGTACAGACACCCCCTTTGCTTTTGCATCTAATGACTCCATAACCTGTCCCCAGCAGCATTTACTGGGTGATGGGGAGTCGGTGAAACTAGCGGAGGTTGTAGAAGGAAGGAAGCATCACCCAGCGCGCACAAAATCCTCCTTCGGTGATTGTTAGGAATTTGGGGCTAAAACACTCTATCAGGGATCAGAGCAAGGAAGGTTGGACCCCATTTCTCCCCCCCCACAAAACGGAGCCAGATCCAGGAGCATGACTGGGATTGTGCTCAGGATGTTTGAGGGAGTTTGAGAGAGGTCTCCGTTCCCTGTTTGCAGGACTTCTCGGGGGTTCTGTGGGAGCTTTACGCTGCCAGAACAGGGCTGGGAAAACACTCCAAAATAAAGGAAATATTTCCCATAATATTATAGACAACAATCCTTCCCCTTATACATTTTTATATGAATATATATACAGAAATATATTTATATATACATGGTTTTCCCTATATATATGATGTGTAATCCCCTTATATATAGATATTCCTCCTCTAGATATGATATAGAATCTCCCTATGTATCTATATTCCCCCTATATGTAGATAATCCCATATATACATACATAATCTCCCATCTACATATATCCTCCCTATATATTCTATCTATAATCCCCTATTATCTATATATACTCCCCTATCTGTATGATCCATGCTATCCCCCATATATATTCTATATGATCCCCTAAATCTATATGATCCCCTCCATATAGAATCCCCTCTATCTCTATGGATTCCCCCTATATGTTATCCATACAATCCTTATATAATACAGTAGTCCTTCCCCCATTAGGGAAGGGTAGAGAATTGGTGATGGAGGGGCTGGCAGGCAGAAATCATAGGGAAAGGATTAAAAAGCAGACTTGCAGAGGAGGAATCCACTTGCAGCAGCACATTTTAGGGCCAGTTTCAGACCCCTTCTCCTATGTATTTCCCTATATTCCCATCCCTTTCCATTCCATGCATTTCCATATATTCCATTATAAATTTCCTTTTCCGTTTTATATTTCCCTGAATATTTCCTGCAGCTTGTGCAGCCCCGTTTGGCCTCTGGTTTTGACGGGATGCTGGTGGGAAGACAGGGATGAGGGGGATCTATCGAAAACAGTCTCAGATCTGCTCATGGACTGGGGAATGGGGGGGGGAGTGTGAGAATTGAACATCCCGTTGTCCCCACACCCACTTCCCAGCCTGCAGATGCAGATGAGGTTTGACTGTGTGGTGCTTGAAAGCATCGTTTTAAACCAAATCCATGGAAAATCAGTGTATTAGCCTGGTGAGTGAGGCTGAGGAAGAGTTTGGAGAGATCCAGAGCTCGGAACACACCGTATATCTGTGTGTGGGTTTGGGTTTGGGTATTTTGTCCTGTGTTTTGTCCCATTCTCCTCTCCCTCGTTTATTTTTAAATCTCTTTAGTGCAGTTTGAACTCAGCTCCGCCGTCACTACTATACACAAGTAAACCTGAAGCGCCGCCGCGGAGGTAGCCTGGATCCGGTCCCAATTTTAAATGAAAAATAAAAGTGTTTCAAGGCTCCAACCAGCAATTTTAAAAATTAAAAAAAATTAATAATGATTTTAAGGTTTATTTGTCTAAAATAGAGACTGGAAACAAACAACCCTTGGGATGAGGATGCGGTGCTGCGCCGGAGCGTTAGGTACCAGGTAGTGGAGGGCTAATGATTGTGCTTAAGATTGAGGGCAGCTGTAAGGTCCTTCTGTATCAACTCATAAAGGTGCTTTATTGGGCTTGGACATCAACCCCAGTGTTTTAAGAGGCTTTCTGTGGAGGTCTGAGGAGCTCAGCTAATTATTTTGAAGTAGTGTTACGAGAAGAAAGGAGCGGTGGCTTTCATTTTCTTCTCTCCATCCCAACCAACCTCCCTCCTAGTTTGTTCTTCCTCCTGTTCTCAAAGGAGAAGCTTCTCAGTCTTCACTCATCGCAGTCTACAACATCCTGGGGTAAAATAAACCCTATCCTCCCCTCCAGCTTTTGGGAGCAAAGGTTTGGGGGGGGTGAGCTTTGTCGTTTAACTTTTTGTCTCATCTGAGTGAGACCTTTGGCTTCCTCCAGCACCAGTAAATATCTGGGATCTCTGTTTTGGTGCCCAGTGCTGCAGGGAAAGGCTCAGGTTTTCCCAGTGCAGCATATGGAGCTGGAATGGGGGGGAGCTGGAAATGAAGCTGCACATTCTGCTTCACTGCCCTACAGCTGGGGTTGGATGCACTGGGGTATCGGCATCATGAGGACCCAAGGACGGCTCAGCCAGCGCACGGGAACAAGGACAGAATTAAATCCCAACCTAAATTCTCCCAGGTTGAGATGATGTTGCCTCAGGTGGAAGCCGATGCTCCGCTCCATTATCCCACCATCCCCTCCCAGCCTTTCTCCCCCATGTCCTGGGTCACTCCCTGTGCACCCATCCCCATCCCAACGAATCCTTCTCGCTTGGGCACATCGCGGAGATGCAGAGATGGTCCCAGTGCCTCAGCTTGTCTGCTGCCAGAGAAACAAAGAAACTGCAGCCAGCAGAGTTATTTAAAAGGAGCTGTAATATGTTACTGTTATGGGTCATTGCGGGGTTTTTTTATACCGATATTACCATTATTATCCTCTCCAGCCGTAAAAATTGATTGGTGAGATGAGCAGCCTGCGATAGTCTCGGATTCTGGCTGCGGGACTAAATCTCTCCATCCAGGTGGAGAAAACGAGGGATGGAGCCAGCCTGTCCCCGCTCCCCCCAATCCCCCTCCCTTCCACCGATCTATTTGCTGGTGGCAGCCGCTGCGTTGGCTGTGTTGTGCTGCCACACGGGCGAAGCTCTTGTGAAGGGCACTAGGAGTGTGGACTGGGAGCTGGTTGGGAATTTGAGTTGGGAGTGGGGTCATCTGATGCATCATCCCCATTTTGGGGGGTCAGGACAGTTCGACTGAGGGTGCAAGAAGCTGAGGCTCAAAGTGGATTTTGGAAGGTGAAGGAGAGGCTGAGTGTGAGGGAAGGGAGGGTGAGTGTGAGCAGAACCAGCCACACACTGGCATCTTAACATAAAGAGCAACCAGCATTTCTCAGCGATGCTCAGAGAGTTGGGCTTTGGGTTTTTTAACCACAAGATTCCAGCTGCTTTTCCAAGGTGATAGTTCAGCTATTTGATAAAAAATAAAAGACTGAAGCTAGAGAGGAATAAACTGAATTAAATAAATTCAGAAACAAAACCCCCACAATCAGAGCTGGCAACAGGATCCGTTGGACCAGAGCTGATCCCAAAGCAGTGATAAAACTCCGGGCTCTAGCCTGCAGCCCTGCACAACCCCAGTGGCATCGTACTGTGTCTGGAAAGAGTGTTCTGGCCTCTTCTCCAATTACTTTGGTGGAGTTAAGCCAGTTTACACCAGCTGATGAGCCGCCCGCCGCTGTGTATAATTATTCATCGAATGAGATCCAAGAAAGTTTAGATTGAGGCCACGGGTCCATCAGTGGGTCAACATGAGGCAGTTCAGCCTGTCCTGCTTTTTCTTATAAGCTGGATGCTCACAATGCAACCCCCTTGAAAGCAATTTCACCCCAACAGCAACAAACTGCAACCCCTGAGGTATCAGGGCAGGGTTTGTCATAGTTTTGCCGCACACAGCCCGCTCAGTTCTCACTCTGCTGGGCTCATTCTTCCCCAGGTTTATTCTTTGTGTGGCTGTAGCCAGCCAGAGTCGTAGGGATGATGGGCATGGGATGGTCTTTGAGTGTGGAGAGAGACCTTGTGTAGCAAGCAAGCAATAATGCAGTCTGGATTTCTCCTTTTCCTGGGTTTTCCCTTTTCTAAGTGTTCTCTTGTCTGGATATTCCAGCCCCCACCCCTCCCCAACCCCTTCTGGTTTTCCCTTTTCCTGGGTTTTCCCTTTGCTAGATGCTCCCCTTGCAGCCATAGAGGAGAAAGGCAGCTCAAGTGCTGCTGCCCTCCAGCCCCAGGGATGATCTTCCCCAGATCTGTTCCCTTGATGAGACCAAGCGCTGGTAGAGCAGCCCAAGGGCTTGTGCCATCGAAGCTCAGGTAGACCTGGTCTGTGTGACCTCAGCCTCGCTCACCTCACTGGTGAAATACAGGAGACAATGCTTTGCAGCTTCTGTCCTGTGCAGGAGGGTCCCAGTCCAGCAAAGATCATCAAACATAGACTGGGTTGGGTGTGAAGGGAGCTCAGAGCATTCCCAGAGCCAACCCCCTGCCATGGGCAGCGACACCTCTCACCAGACCAGGCTGCTCAGAGCCCCATCCAACCTGGCCTTGGGCATTGCCAGGGATGGAGGAGCAGCCACAGCCTCCCTGGGCAACCTGTGCCAGGGCCAGAAACAGCAAAAGAACCTGCACAGTGACCCTCTCCGTTCCCACCAGGGTAGATTAAATTTAGGGCTTGGTGATTCTCCAGCTCAAGTTCTCTGCTGCTGTCTGCTCCCAGGACTTTGCTGTTTTAAATCCCCGTTGGTGATGTTGATCTCCAACAATTTTTTTCTGCATCTTTGCCTTTTTCTTTCATTTTTAAGCTGATTTTTCTTTGAATCAAATAGAGCAGAATAAAATACCCTCTCCTGACCATCACTGCAGTGACCAGAACTCCCTCTCAGGTTTCTAAATGAAAAGTATCCCAGATGTGAATCCTATGAGGAAAATTCCCAACTCCATCAACTTTTGATGGTGGAAGGAAGGAATGATTTTCAGGAGTGACTTTTACATTTTTTAAAGACAGAGGAGCATAAGAAAATAAGAGAAAGGCTCTGCCCCCAAGACGTGTAAACCCCTCTCTTTATCTAACAAGCTTTTCCCTGATTTAAAAAGCCTACCCTGCCAAAACCTTCCCACATTCCCCTTCATTCCAAAATAAAATATAAAAATAAATAACATCAACAGGGAAAACCTTCCGGGAGAAATTCCTGATGATCCCTGAGAGCTGCGGGGAGACGCCAGCTAGTTAGGAAATATTGCCGTGTCAGGCTGATTTCATTTATACAATTTATTTTATTGAGAAATATTGGCTCAAATAAATTTCCCAACCAAATGTTATGACTTTCCATTCCTGGGCCGAGCGAGGTTGCCTGGATTTCTCATCCCGTCGAAAGCCAGACGCCTTCCACAGGCAGAACACGGGGGCGGGAGAGCGAGGAGAAAGGGATTTGAGAGCCTTAAAATAACACGGGGTCAGTTGTTTAAGGACTCGGAGCGTGGCGGTATTATTGATATCACCACCAAGGGCCATCATGGTGAGGGCTGAGATGGAAAGTGCCGCCGCGCTGACGCAGGGGGATGCCGGAGATAAATTTCCATTTAGAGCAATCGCTTTGGTTTTATCCCTCTTCTCCCAGACCAGGTCTGTGTGAGGAGAATGAGCAGCCAGTGGGGTCCCAGGATGGGGGAGAGAGGGGAGGAGATGGAGCTTCCTGCTGCCTCTAGCAGCTGCCTCTAGTTTTAGGGCTTCTTACCTTTCCCTGGAATTTTGTAGGAGTTTTTAGGAGGTTTTCCAGGCTCTGATGTGGGGAAGCCAAACATTTCAGCTGCTGGAAACTGCTCCTCACTTGGATCTGCTTTAATCCTGGGGAAGGACTCAGCTCCTCTAGCTGCAGAGAGTCTCTCTATGAGGGGATTGATCAGATATTCTTTGAATTATTAATCGACCTTTATTTGATGGGAACGATGCAAAACCCCATCCGTTCTGGGATAGACTTCTTTATTTTGATTATTTTCCCCATCTTCCTTAAAAAAAACAGCCCTCAGTGCCTTTGCTTTGTTTTGTACTCAGCTGGGTACTAAATCAGAAACCCAAACATCTTCATCCCGGTGCAGATTACTGCGGGCTTTGGGAAAAGGCAGTGGCCACTTGAAATCTGGGATGGGGCTACGATAATCCTTCTTAATAGTTGGCCCTTAAGATTTGTTTTATCTTTCAGAAATAAATCTTTACAAAATAAATAACATCCCCCAACATCCGATCACAGAAGAGTTTGGGGTTGGAAAAGACCTTCAAAGGACCTAAATCCCTGCTGGATTTTAATAGGGATTTGTCATTGCTTCCAATTTCTCGCTGCATCAGGGCTTAAAACTTCTAGTATCAAGTTTTTATTGCACTGCTCCAACCAGCCCCAGTGGTGGGGTGGGGGGTTTGGGCTCAAGAGGTGCTGCTGTAGATCAGGATGTGACCCAAGGAACTGGGAGCAGGTTGCGATGGTTTTGCAGGGGGCTGCTCCGTGCCAGGATAAAACCCCGGAGTAAATCCCAGAGCGGTGGAGCCTCTGCTGCCTTAAGTCAAAGCCCAGAGAAATGTGAAGACATCAAATAATTCTAAAATAAAATAGAAAGAAAAGATTTAAAGCACGCAGACCATGCTGAACCCTCCATTAATTAATTACAAGCAGTGGACTAAATTCTGCTCTCAATTAACACGTGCAGCCCCGTTGAAATTAATGGGGTTGCACGTGTGCGCCGGCAGAAATCGGTGCGATAGGTTTATTGCAGGGAACCGGCAATTAATAACGGGTCTTCCTTTTGTATTTTTCAAGGAGAGACTATTCCTACCTCCAGCCCTTTGGATTCGCATCGCCATCCCGTCAGCAGGGATGAATTAAGAGCTGGGGAAACCCCCTTAGTTTTGCTTTAGTTTGATTTGTTTTGGTTTTGGAGGGGGTGTGGGGGTGGGTTTTTTTTTTTCTCTTCCCTGTAAGAAGTTTCTGTTACCAAAAGTTTGCCTGGTGTTATTTTTATAGCCGAGTGAGGGAGAATTTACAGGGAGCTGAAATCATTGAAGCTAATTAGCTGAATGGCCCTATTATTTATCCAGGGACACGTAGTACAATAATTGCTATTGCAGGTTTGAAGCATCTCAGGGATATTAATTCCAGAGCTTTCATGTCATCTCAGTACAGTAAAACTTCCTAATGGCACCCTGAAGGTGCATAATCTCATTTTAAAACTACTTTTTCTTCTTTTTTTCTGAGGGAACTGGCAGAATCTCCTTCCATAAAAGCTGAAAAAGGGGAAGAACTCATAATATTTTCCTCATAAGAAAGCAGTTATATTTTCTTATTATTTTTTCCACTCTCTGACCTTTCTTGCTTCCCAATGATGGGTCTGCCAGAGCACTTCATCAAAAGTTTTCCCTGAACTTTGATCTCGTGTCGCTCGTGGCAGAGAGACGGCGGCCGGTTCAGCAGCACCCTGGGGAGCAGGAGGTGGGGAAATGGAGGAGGGGGGGAGGGCATCTCATGCCTCTCCTGGGGCTCCTTCAAAAAGCAAGGAAGGGATGAACAGAAGCCTGATGTCCTCATGGAAGGAGCTGCCAGGGTCGGGGTTGGTCCCATGGTGTGGAAAATATTGGGCTTTATCTTTTCCCTTGGGGCTGCCCAGGAGCTGTTGGGGGTCACCTAGTCCAAGGATGATGTGAGGAGCTCAGGGCAGAGCCTTTGCCTCTTCTCACCATTAACAGTCGGTTCACAGGTGATGCTGAAGAGCAAAGTTTTCAGAGCTGGGAGCAGGACAAGCTCTGCACTGTTTGTGTTTCAGGTGGCTGAAGGTGTTTTATGATTCCAAGGCTCAGTGTTGGCCCCTTCACTGCAGGTCCTACCTGCGTTAACTGGGTTAAAGCCAGTCCGCAGCCCCGACCCAGAAACACCCCCAGTCTGAGTGCACAAGACCAGTGCAGATGGCAGAGAGCAGTGAAGTCCTCCCAGGGTCACATCAGTCGTGTGACATGCACAGAGCCACAGCTGCCAAGCTCCTGTCTTCCAAGCAGAGCTCCATCCCAGCAGAGTTTGCAGCGTTGGATCTGGTTACTGCTTTTCGTTCACTGGGATTAAAACGAAACATCCCATAGAGGAAGGACAGGCAAAGTCTAGACTTCTCTGACCCTGTAGTTGATAGAGGGTTCAAATTCATCCTCTTCATTTCAGGCCATCATCTGGGAGCTTGAATGAAAACTCCAAGCCCTTAGATCAGATCTGAGGCAGAAATCCCTCCCTGTGAGGGTGCTGAGGCCCTGGAACAGATTGCCCAGGGAGGTTGTGGCTGCTCCATCCCTGCAGCATCCAAGGCCAGGTTGGATGGGGTCCTGGGCAGCCTGGTCTGCTGAGAGGTGTCGCTGCCTGTGAGCAGGGGTTTGGAATTAGATCAACTCTGAGGTCTCTTCTGTGCTCTGTGTTCACCAAAGCCCTCCCTGAAGCCTGATCAGACTCCTCCAAAGACCTTTATCAGCAAAGAATCACTCACAGTGCCCGTTTTGTCTTGAGGCAGCTCAGAGCATCTTTGCAGCCCTCACAAGGCCAGGGTGCAGATACCCAGGAGTTGTTTGGGTCACTGTGCCTGTGGTTTGGGGCTGGAAACCAGTGTGGAAAGAAAGGCTTTTAAGCAGCCAGGGTTAGTGCTAGAACCGTCGATGAGCCTTTAATTAGAACCATGTGAACGGCGCTGCTTTCGCTTTAATTTAGCTTGATTTAAATGACACTCGTGGGCCAGATGAACCCAAGTCACTGGAGCTCCACCAATTTCCACCAGCTGAGGATTTGGCAGTAAAAAAAAAAAGCAGGGGGGGTGCTGGGGGCTGGAAGTGGGGCTGGAGGTGATTCCCTGTACTTTGGTTTAACCCAGCAATCTTTACAGCCATCCATTAAGGAGCTCCACCAGGCATTTCTCCCTTGTAGCAGGAGAGGGTTTCAGCGGAAGAAATAAAGCAGGGAAGATTCAGTTTTCACTTTGTTTCTCGTAAAGACAGTCAGACTCCAACATAAACAACAATTTACACCCAGCATTTATTCTGGAAATTACAGTATCGTGCAGCTAACGCACACAGATAAATAATGTTTTATGGGATTCTGCGGAGTCCTTTCAGGGTAGTGGATGTTTAGTGGAATTAGAAGAGTTAGAGAACGTTGAGAGTCGGCTCTGGCTGTTAATCCTGGCAAAACACAACCGTGGAGCAGGATCCCACAATTAAAAAGAGAAAAAGAATTTCCTCTGTGTTTTCACTCTCTTCTTTTTTCTTTCTTTAAAAAAATATCTCTATGAAATATTCAAGGGGTTGCATGCTCCAACCTTTCCCATGCAGAGAGAGTTTGTGTTGCGTTTCCAGCTCATGGTAGGAAAAACTGGTCTGAGCTCCTCAATCCTCTACAAAGATCTTTATTTCATCATCCCCAGCCTGGCTGAGCTGTCCTGGGTGAGGTGGCCCCATACACGCGATGGCTCTTCTTTTCCAGGCACCACTGCAGCAGATGCTTATCTGGGCTTTATCACTGTGTAAAATAGGGAAAAAAGAGCTGGGTGGTAAAAATCCCATCATTTTCTTGCCAAATCCAGGATCTGGGATTCAGGATAGGAAACATCGGCATAAAATCCTCTTGATGGACCCAGGGAGGGAGCACTGTAGGCTCCTCTGTCTGAAGGAGCTTAAGCGGCACCTCCTGCAATTCCCCAAGCCCAAGGGGTGCTGAAGCACATCCAAGTAAGGAGCCTTGAACTCTTCTTCGCCCCCTTGTGAGACAGCAGCCAGAGCTTAAAACTCTTTTCCTCCTTGCTGAAGCAACTGAGGTGGCAGCTCTGTGTCTGCCAGGACTCAGGGTGGCTTTGTGACCCCATCTAAGCAGCAGGGCTGGGCTGGAGCATCCTGACTTTGGGCTTCAGCGGAGGAGTGTTGTCAGCTCATTTCCTCCTACAAAACCTTCCCCCTTTTTTTTTTAGCCAGGACATCTCCCAGAGATTCTGCTCATGAAACCAAACGTTGAGGTCCCGTGTAATAAGCCAGGCCGGATCATCCATTCTCCAGTCAGGATGAAGCAACTGGTTTGAACAAGAGCCCACTTGTCCTCATTAATGTCAGTCTGTCACTATTATTATTATTTAGGGGTTTGAACTAGTTAGCCCAGAGTTTGTTCTTTGAAGCCTGGTGTCTCCCATCCCGTTGCAGCTCTGACGTAGTTAAACATCGCAAGGGTCAAGCATCCCGCCGTCTCATCAGGCTTCTGCTCGTGGGATGGTGGAGGCTGAACGTATCCTGCTGCTACTCAGACTGCCTTTCCTGTTGAGTTTCTTGCTGGCTGACAAACCATGGGGTTTAGGGTTGGAGTTGCTGACCCCGAGTTGATGAGCGACCCTGGAGGAGGCTCTGCCTGCTGTGACCTGGTTATTCCATGAGTTTGTGGAGGGGTGGATTGGCTTTGGGTTTCATGGAGTATCTGTCACATGGAGCTGGATAGAGCAGCAGGGACGGGTGGGAAATGAATGTTTGACATTTAAAAAGTAAGGAATTAGGCTGTGGAATTCAGACTTGGGGTTTTGTGGGTCTTAATAAAAGTAGGGAAGCACCAGGCACCAGGAATCATTGAATCACTGAACTGTCCAGGTTAGGAAAGACCTTTAAGATCATCAAGTCCAACCATTAACCCAGCTGTCCCAACCCACTGTTAAACCCTGTCCCTGAGCTCCAGAGCTCCACAAATCACTGTGTCCAGCCATGGAGGGGTGAGCTCCTGCAGATCCTCCTGCAGAAGTACCCATCCATGTCCTTTCTGGTGCAGAGTAGAATTGGTGTGATACGGGCTGCCTGCCCCAACTTTCACAGGAGGTCCAAAAGGTGATGGTTTTCGCTATGAGTTCTGCTCAAGAGAACATTAACCACAGAACCTATAGATGGCTTCCCCACTATGGAATCATAGAATCATCCTGGCTGGAAAGGACCTGCTGGATCACCAAGTCCAGGTCTCATCCCACATCTCCCCAAACCCTCGACTGTGGCCTCAAGTGCTCTAGCTACTCAGTTTTTAAACCCATCCAGGGATGGGGACTCCACCACCTCCCTGGGCAGCTGTTTCAGTGCCCAACCACTCTCTCAGGAAAGAACTGAGATCCAATTAATCCTCCTCTGATGCAGCTTGAGGCCATTTCCCCTCATCCTATCATTAGGAATCTGGGAGAAGAGACCAGCAGCAGCCTGGCTACAACCTCATTTCAGGTAGCCGTAGAGAGCAGTGAGGTCTCTCAGCCTCCTCTTCTCTGTATAAAACAGTGGAGGTCAAGTCTTCAAACCAGAGATGTCTCCCTTTGTGTCCCTGCCAAACAACACAGCAAACCCAGATCTCATCTGAGCCCCTCATCAGTCCTCATGGCGTAAAAGAAAGGCTAAGCAAGGTGGGATCAGCCAGCTCACTCCAACCTCGTGGTCCACCTTGTCCAGTAGCCATCACCTAGCCCAGCACCAGCTGCTTTGGAGAATCACAAGAAAACCCCGTATCGGACAGTGAAGGAATAACTCTCCTATATTTAGAAATTCCCTCCTGACCCTTCCTACTTTACGACTCGAGGCATAAAGGTTTATAGTCCTTAACTTTTATCTTGCCTAATGAAGCTGCAGATGTTCCTGCTATTCGGGTGAATATCCAACCCGTATCAGTGCAGGTAAACAAGAGGGTCCATTAATCGCTGCCACAGCGCCCGTGATTTACGTACCCCAACAAGGGGGTGCCCAGGTCTATGGGTGGGTTTGATTTTGACCCCATCAGAGTTGCTTGGAGGGTCCTCTCAGTCCTGTTTCCATCCTATGGATAACTCATGGAGGACTTTATAAATCCAAGGATGAGATGGCTGGGGGTTCCTGTCCTTTCTGCTTGCAGCTCCCGTTTTCATTTCACCCTTCCCCTGTCCTTTTTCCTCTGTCACTGGGTTAAAATGAACCTCGAGAGGAAGGGAACTGGCCCGGTGCGTCCCAGCTG
This sequence comes from Upupa epops, assembly GCA_013397515.1. Classification (NCBI taxonomy): domain Eukaryota; kingdom Metazoa; phylum Chordata; class Aves; order Bucerotiformes; family Upupidae; genus Upupa; species Upupa epops. Next base: position 49,097 of record VZRI01000301.1, read on the forward strand.
CGAGAGACGGAGTGAGAGGCATTTACAGCCTGACAGCAAGATAAAGATAAAGATGAATCTGAAGCCTCTGTGGCTGTTAGTGAGGGGAGGAGGAAACGTTTATGGCCCCATCTGCCGGCGTTTCAATAGGATGGGACTGGCTTTATGGCAGGAGCCTCCAGTGCCATTTCCTTCCATTTGGGGATGAGGATCTGATCTCAAGCTGTTCCCGGTTGTCCCGCTGTTTGCCCCGCTGTTTGCCTTGGGGCCAGGGCAGGAAGGAAGGAAGGGAGGGGACAGTGATGCCACAGGAACCCTGTGGGGACCATGAGCCCAGGTCTTCAAAGCCAGGATGCTCAGTGGTGGAGATGACAGAGCCAACCCAGAAAAGTTGGTTTGGGGAGTATTTTAGGGGAATGGGGGAGCTCACCCACTCTTATCACCATGTTCTTTCCCAACCATCTGGTTGGATCAAGGATTGATGATATCCTCAAGGATCAGTGATGTCCCCAGAGCAAACCTTGCAGGGTGCTGCTGCTTTTTTAGACCTAGAGGGGGTCAAGGCCCTTCCTGCTGCTGGGAGCAGCTCACACCAGGGGGGATAAATCAGGTTGGATTAGGCTCCTCACTTCTCTTATAGAATCATAGAATCATTAGGGATCAGAAGGGACCTCGAAAGATCATCTAGTCCAATCCCCCTGCCACAGCAGGATCACCTAATAGGGGGGAAATTGCAGTCATCTCGCTGTTAGGACAGAGCACCTCACACGGGAGGGTATCAAGCCCTTTGCAGTAGAGGTTAACTGGTGTTAGTCTTGTTTTGCAACTGGAGAAAATGGATAGTTAAGAGAAGTAAAACAGTGTTTTCAGGGTCAGCAGAGAGTCAGGAGAGGCTCTTTGCTGCCCTTTGCTGGGAGCCCAGGCTGGGTGCTGAGCCCTCGCACACTGAGCCCCATTTCAAACCAGTTGGGTGCTGGTTTAGCTCTGGTTTCCAATGGCACCACAACTGTGTGGGGACTGCCTTCATATCCTGTAAAACCTTAATAACAAGAAGGTGAAGGGATTTCCCTGAGCAGACAGCCTCTACCCTCTGCTCTGGTTGGGTTTTGTCGTCAGCGCTGGGACCCTCCAGCAGCTTGCACAGAGATTTGCTCCAGAACACCCTGAGGTTTCAAAAGAGACCCAGAGCAGCAAGAAAAAAACTCTCCAGGAAAAAAACCAACTCCAACACCACACCTGCGAGTTTTATTTTTATTATTGTATTGTTTTTTATCCTCCAGTAACCATAGTAATAATCTTTGGGTATCTTGGGGTTACCATGCAGCTTCCCAAAGCTTCAGGATCAGCTAGCAGTGACAGATCCTGTCCTGTGAGAGGAGGGCAACTGAGCATCTTGCAGGAGCAGAGCCCTGAGTGTGTTGAAACCCCGTAACCTCCCACCTCACTGCCTCATCGCTCGTGCAGCGCGCAAGAGCGCAACCCTCCTTTGGCTCGAAGTGGTTAACTGAGCGGTGAAGCCTTCTATCAGCCGTAATAGCTTCAAGGTGGGGAATAAAAAATGGAGAGTGTTTAAATTGTTAATGGGTTTCATGTTCTTGTCACTGTTGAGGGTTTGTTCCCTTTTATAAACTCATAGTTTTTGGTTGACATTGCTTTTATGTGAGCCATCAGCCGGGCGGTGATGGTGTTCCTGTGTTAGACCATTACTGCCGGATTGTATTTGCAGTAAAGAAAGAGAATGGAGGCCGTAAATCTGCAGGCAGAGATTTAGGGCTCTGCTTCTCCGCACTTTAGGTCCATGTGCTTGGTGAGTCCATTCTCCTCCGGCAGAATTAAACCCCTCCGAACGCTCCTGCTTCGGTGCTAATGGATGGGGCTCATCGCCGGTCGGTTGAGCCCACAGGGAGGATGGCGATGGGGAAGGCGGGTGCTGGCGTTGGGGAGAGGTTTTGTCCTGCTTTGTCTCAGCCTGTACTGTCCATGAGAGATGGGGGTTGTGGAGAATACAGTAATTGCTCCGGGCAGGGTGGCTCCTGCTCTTGTTCAGGGTTTGAGAGGTGTTAACCCTTTGGGCTCATTGAGGGGCTCCACAAAGGGGAAGCCTCTATCTTCCTGAGAGATGGGGATTGTGGAGAAGACAAAAACCATAGAATCAGGGAGTCATCTAATCATCTGTTTTGGAAAAGACCTTCAAGATCATCAAGTCCAATTGTCCACCCTACAACCCCCCAACCACTAATCCAGCTCCAGAAACACCCAGTCTGCCTGTTTGTTGAACCCCTCCAGAGATGGTGGTTGCTCCAGGCAGGGCAGATCCTGCTCTTGCACAGGGTTGGGGCTGTGTTAACCCCTTGAGATGCTCCACAAAGGGGCAGAGGTTGTTGCTTCGTGTAAGGATGACCCAGGCACAAGCATTTCCCTTGGGATATCCCTGCTCTGCCACAGAGGGTCACCAACAGCAGAGGGACACTGCAGTGAGTCACATCCCTACGGTCCTCAGGTCTTTTTCCTCCCTGGGTCAGCAGTGACAGTCACTCGGAATTGCCTTGGGGTAAATTTGGACCTTTGCTGAGATTCCCAGCAAACCTGGAATGGAGACCCAAGAGCTTCCAAGTTCTGGTCTGGGCTCTACCTAAAGCCTAGAAGGAAGGGGATGAGCAGGCAGAGGGTTGATAGAGGAACTAACGGCCTGCATGGGCCAAATTCTCAGCACCACTGGCACATCAGCCTGGGCTTGACCCCAGCAGATCGACTGAGCCAGCCTGGAGGAGTGCAGAAGGTGGCAGTGACTGCGTGCAATGCCTTTGCTCCCAGTTTGCCAGTGGTGGGACACAGAGTGGTCCTCAAAACCCCCTCCAGCAAGTCTGAGCTTGCCCCCTCACCGCGTCAGCCGCGCCACCACTGTGCAGGATTTAATTCCATGCAGCCGCCAAAGCCGTGTTGGCCCATTAAGGGTGTCAGATGATCTCTTCACGAGCTGTCAGTCCAAATAGAGCCGAAAGTCTGGCGCTTAAAAGATCTAATTTCCATAATTACCCCAGCCTGCTCCTGCCTGCCTCCATCCTACTTCCCCCACCTCTTGCCACCCACCCGATGGGCACATTCCCGCGGGACTCATTGCCGCCTCCGCTCCGAGAGGCTGCCGAGTTCATCGCGGGGTCAGGCACGGATCCTGTGAGGGAGCCTGGGGTGCTCTTCATCCTCTTGGGATGGTGCAGGTGTGCTTTATGGACAGGCTGCATCCCTCAACATCTCTCATTCTTCCTTAGCAGAGAGGTACCCAAAGCCCCCCTGGTTGGGACTGATCCTTCCCTGTATGAACTGAACACAAACCCATCAGCTCTGAACATTCCTCACCCTTCCCTTTCCTCTTCCTTTTCCTCTCTTGGAGTGAAAACTCAGGACTTTTCAGCTTTCAGAGCACGTGCTGCCTGGGAGCTGGCTTTGGGCAGATGGAGCACTGCATGTGCCCCCTGGTACTCGGCGCTGCCTCACCCCTCACTGCCCTCCGGGTCGCGACAGCGCTGCCCATAATTCTGAGGGGCTGTAAATGCGGGGTCTGGCTTTGTTGTCTGCTTTTTCCCTTCTGTTTTACAGCTTTTATTCCCTCTGCAAGGAGCACGGGGCTGCGTGGTGTGTTGTTTAACGGGATTCCAGGACCTCAGGGTTGTAACGGGAATGTTGGTGGCGATGAAACCTGGATGAGTGATGTTCACACAGTGGGGATGTGTGAACTCCCCATCCAGTCCACCCTGGTCATACTGGGGCTTTCAGAGCCCCAGAAAGAGTTTTGACTCTCCAAGGTTGGGCTCTGGGGTTTGTTTCACCCCTTGCAGACCAACCAGGTTCCCACAGGCTGAAGCAGTTGACTCCAGTGCAAACCCTAACCATCACTGTGGGTCTGCCTCTGCCCTATGAATCCCCCCAGATCCCCCAAATTCATGTCCTGTTTCAGGACAGGTGTCTCCCTTCCCAAATTACAGGTTTCAGTCCCTCACATCAGCCCAGAACAAGTGTGCTCAGTCCATCAGCCAGTTGTTTGCTCTCCACAGGCACAGGGGGGTTCTGAGGATGATAATTCCCAGCTCTAGCTGCCCTATGGGTGCCCAGCCATGCATCCACATCCCCGCATCTCCATCTAGGCATAAAAACCTCTCTGTATTGTCCTAAGTGAAGGTTTAGCCCATTACTCAACACACAGCTCTTCCCTCAAGCCCGTTGTTTACAGAGAGGATGCCTCTCCCTAGGGATCGCTCCCATAAAACCTTATTATCATCTATTCCAGGGCATAAACTTCAGCCATCAGCCCCTAGCTCCAGCAGCCTCTTCCAGTCCCCTCTGGGTTGGCTTCTTGCTGTAGATTTTATTTTGTGGGGTTATTCCATCCCACACACTCCTTATCCTTCTAATAAGATGGGAAATCCTGGGAGACCATGAATGGACCCGAAAACCTTTATCCACAGCCCATTAAAGGCTTGGAATACCCCATAGGCCACCCCATCACCAAACCTGCCTTCCTGCTCCGGTTCACTTCGCTCCCAGCTGCGTCAACACGGATCAGGAACGGGGACACCGCCAGCATCTTGCTCCAGGTGCTTTGCTGCTGTCTAATAGCGCCGACCGCCGGGAATCAGGAATGCTGCCACCCCATTCTCCAACCTCCATGTTAACGGTGCTGGGGTGGGTTATTTAGTGATGCTGTTTCCATCCTGCCCCTCATGTCTCCATCACCGTCTCGGGGCCGGCTGGCTGCTGCCGAGCAGATGTCAGCGATGCCCTCGTGTGTTTTCTGAGGAATTTTAGGGGTTCTTTGCATCTCTTGACTCCCTCTCCCCATCCGTCACCATTCCTCAAGCCATGTCGGCATCTCTTGCTTTCTCCTCTCCAAGGCTACTCCAGCATCCTAACAGCAAAAAGGCACCTCCGTTCGCTCCCCCCAGCCTGTTCCAGGCTTTCTTCTTCTTCTTCTTCCTTTTTTTTTAGGCCTTTTTCTTTTCTTAATTCACTGTCTAGTGAGTTCCTGATTGACTCCAAGACCAATTAAAGTAAAATTTAATGGGAGAATAGATTAACTCCCCGAGGTTCCCCGGCCATCCATCACATTTTTATAGCAGGAGCTGTGAAGAAGCTCATAACTTCATGCTGTGAATGCGATAATAAAGAGGGCACGGAGAGGATTCCGATTTACTGCCGGGCTGATGTGCACCGCAATGGGATTTACTGCCCCGGTCCCACCCTCCTTTGATTCGGAGGGAGGTCACCGGATCTGTTGGCAGCGCTGGTTCTTGTTGGTGGAATGGAGGGTTGGATTCTGCAGCCCCATGGCTGAGGAGCTGTCTCCACCGTCGCTCAGCATCTGTGCTGGTGGCTGATGGTGATTGAGGTTGGAAATGAGGGGGGTGTTGGGGACCACTGCAGCTCCACGGTGAGTTACAGGGAATGCAGAAGTGGTGGCAGGGAGATGGTGACAGTGAGATGGTTGCAAGGAGATGGTGACAGAGAAGTGGTTGCAGGGAGATGGTGGCAGGGAGATGGTGGCAGGGAAATGGTGACAAGAGTTACCATTGCAAGGAGATGGTTGCAAGGAGATGGCAACAGGGAGATGGCAACAAGGAGAAGGCATCAGGGAGATGGTTGCATGGAGCTGGTGACAGAGAGATGTCATCAGGGAGATGGCAGCAGGGAGATGGTGGCAGGGAAATGGCTGCGTGGAAATGGTGGCAGGGAGATGGTTGAAAGGATAAGGCATGGGCAGATGGTTGCAGGGAGATGGTGACAGGGAGATGGTTGCAGGGAGATGGTATAGGGAAGAAGTGACATTCCCAAGGCCAAGCAGCACATGAGCAGCCAGGGCTTGCTAGTGGACCTGTTCCTCTCAGCTGAGGGTCAGGAGGAACACGAGGGCTACGAAGCCGAGTGTTTCCCCTGGGGTGGATTATAAAAGCAGAAGCAGGAGGGTGCAACAGGACAAAATGCTTCTCTCCCGGTGGCTTTTGGCTGCAAAAGGCTTTGTGCAGCAGCAGCAGCAGCAGCAGCAGCAGCGATGAAGTGCAGAAGAGGGAGAATTTATCTGCAAATAATAGAAACTATTTGTTGGATTTCCGAGGCTGAGGATGTGGAGTTAATCATTATTCCACAAAACCCTGAATGATGCCTCTTGCAGCTTCCCTCCCGAGCTAGTGCTCCGCTGGGAGTGCTCCGAGCGGCGGTTTGTCAGGCGCTATCAGCACTATTGAGCCAACCTGAGCACCCCATTATTAATCCTTTTCTCCCAGTGACATGACGGCAATCGATGGCTGAACAAGCTATTGAAAGTGCAGCAATCAACTGGACTCCGGTTAATCCAATGGGATCCTTACTCAGAGCCCAGCAGGATGGGGGGAATTTGGGGAAAGCCTGAGTTTGGGGTTAGCTAAGCCCTCTCAGACAGGGTGCTGAGCCTGTCCATAGGTTCTACCAGGCATAGGAGCAGGATTGGGTCCTGCCTGCTACAGGAGAGTTTAAGGTGCTGCAGCTCTGGGTATTGAATCACAGACATTAGTGCATCTCGTTATCCCAGAGGAGGGAAAAATAATGACTCTTGCATGTTTTTTCCATGCAGAGGATCCCACCACATGTATGGATATGTTTCTGGTGTGTGGGTTATCCACGGGCCACCCCAGGGACACGAGTGGCCATGGCAGTGCCATCTGCTGGGATTTCAGACTGGGCCGGTAGAGCTGGGGTTTTGCTGTGGGATCCCACCCCTGATCCAACCCCCATCGTCCCGGCCAGAGTACTAGAAGATTTGTTGACCCTGTGAGCTGCTTGAAGGGCAGAAGCTCCTCAGGAAACAGAAACAGAGGAAGAAATGAAGCAGAAGCTTTTACCATCCCAGCTCTTGCTGACTGCCAAGGAAGGGAATGTGGGGTCCCCCCAGTCCCTGGGGCTGTTGGGTCTCCACATTCAGGTCACTTCCATGGCCCTACAAAGGGTTCGTAGCAGGAATGTGGGGACTTGGGCAGGTGACTGTCACTGCTTTAACCTGGTGCATGGCCTCAGTCCTTGAAGGATGATACAGAAGGGCAGAAATTAGGAGAAACCCTTTTCTTGTCCCGGTGGCTGAGCTGGGGCTCTGTGAGCTGGGATGTGAGGCCCCTGCTCAGGTCAACAATGGAGTCAGAGTAAGGAGGCAAAGGCAGAGGGAGAGCCCTTGGTCTGAGGATTTTCTGGGAGCCTTCACAGCAGCTCAGCCCTACAGAATCACCACAGGCCCCCCACAAGCCCAAACCCCAGTCCGTGATGCGTGGCTGGAGATCAGCTGGGTCTCACCACACATTGCTGGTAGATAGGAGGTTTGCAAAGTACTGGGGGATGCCTGAGAGACCACGGTCCTTCCTCTAGAGCTGCTGCAGGGCCATCCTACTACCTCTGACTGGGCTTTAGAGCTGCCCCCAAAGCTCTTGGTCACCCTGGAGCCAGACCTGATGGACAGCAACCACCCTCCACTGGCCTCCAGTGCCCGGCTTTGCATGGGGCTGAACCCACTGAACACCCCATCCCAGTCACCTTCTCATACTGGGTGGGACAGCTCCTTTTGGGGAGGATGGGGGAGGCTATCGGGGGCTGTCAGTGCCGGCGAACGCTTCCTAATCAGGTTGGCCATTAAGGTGGGTCAGTGATGGATGGGCTGTGCTGCCGTGCCCCAGCCTGGCGTGTGCTGAGACACTCCCTGACCAGCAGCTGTTGTACTGGCTGCCTTGTTAAGGGTCTCTCTCAGTGACATCAGCTATACATCAACCTGGCTGATGCCTTTGATTATTTGGACAGCTCTTGGCATGATGAATCGTTGGGATTGATCCGTCTTTTCTTCACACGGGTGCTCCTTGCCCCGTCGCTCCCAACTCTCTCCGCTCTTCAACCACAAATCCTTTAAAGGTTAGCACCTTCCAGGCTGGCCCACTGATACAGCTCTGGCATCGGGATCACCAAGCTGTGTGCTCTCCTATCATTTATGGGAGAGAAAACGCCATGAGGTGGGGTGGTGGCAGGGAAGGGCAGGTAGCCCTGGGGAGAGGTGACAGCTGGTGACGGGGAGGACAGATCCATCCTGGCATTGCCTTGGAGACCTCCTCTCCACCTCGGACATCCACAGTGTGTGGCTGCTTCAAAAAGGGGCAAGAAACGAGCTCAGCTCAGCTAACCCTGGTGCTTATTGCAGCCTGGGGAGGCTGAAGCACAAACAGCTTTCTGGGAACCCTTCCCCTCCTCCCTGCTCAGCAGTAATTATCTCTTGCAGCTTTCGGTAATTGCTAGATGCCTCCTCATGGCTTGTCAGGATCACTGACTCACAGAATCATTAAGGTTGGAAGAGACCTCCTAGATCATTCAGTCCAACCATCACCCCAACCCCACCCTGCTCACTGAACCCTGTCCTCGAGGGCCACAGCTACTTGTTGTCTGAACTCCTCCAGGGATGGCAATTCCACCACCTCCCTGGGCAGCCTGTTCCACCCTCTGACCACTCTGTCAGGATGCTGTGATGGGAACCCAGCTGATGCCATGTGGGTGGTTATACTGTCCTGCATCTCCCTGTGACACCATCTCAGGTGTTGTGGTGCAGGTCCCAGTGAGGAGTGGGGCTACCAGCATCCCCCAGCAGCACATGGACTCATCAGCATCTGCTTATTGATGCTGTTCATGGGGCTGTCATGCAAACCTTCCCCCTCCCCATGACCCCACCAGAGGTGTAAGTGGAGCTGGGCAGAATCTCTTCGAAGTTCCTGTGATAGATGAACCCCACACTGTGTTTTACACCTTCCTCTACAAGAGGAACCTCCTGTTGCAGAGGAGTCGGTGATGCTGATGGACAGTTTTTACTCCATTCTAGGAGCTTTCAGCAGTGTGCTCTGTTGAACCCTGTTCCACAGCCACAGCCTTTGTTCCAGTCATGTTCTCCATGGCCACCCTGTAGCAAACAGCTTCCACTCCCTGTTTTACTCATCCACTGAGCTTTTCCCAGCTCTGAGTGCTCTGCCTCCATCACTAAAGCCTGACCTGCAAGTGCTGCCTGGAGGCATCACACAGTCACCAGCAACAAAAGCTGGAGGAATGGCCCTCCAGCTCCTGGGGTCACATCCATGCTGTCCTGGCCAAACCTCATCTGTTTTATTCACTGCAGTACCCCTTTACTGCCAGTACCTTTGGCCACAGGCTCTAGCCAGGAGGTGCAGGGCACCAGCACCTTCTCCAGGATGTCTGGCAGGGCTCAGAGGTCTTGTGGAGCAGAACCTGGGGGGTTCTCCTCCCCAGTGCATCTTCCCTGCCTCTTTTGCAGTGCTGCAGCCTGGTGATGCACAAAGGGGCAACTCTTGCTCTGCTCCACTTGCTGGATGCTGAGAAGGTGCTCCCTGGCTGCGCTGTGGCCTGAGGAGCAACCGGCCTGAGCTGTCTCTCAGCTTTGAACTCTTATCTGCGGCGTCTCCTGACGTTCTGCTGGAGCAGACAGCTGAGCCCCGTGCAGGTCCTGATAACCTTTCTCTCATTCATTAAGGGCCCACTTAGTGCTCTGTGGGACTCAAGCGAGACAGTCTGGAGGAGAGAGGCAGCGCAGGGCTTTTAGCCTAGTAATGCAGAACTTCATCAATAACCAGCCAAACGCAAAGCCAGGACTTCAGTAGAGCCCAGCTCAGCCCATACTGTCTCTGCAGACAGAAATACCCACAAGGTTAGGACAGACTATCTCCTGCAGAGGGGATCTGGGGCAGAAATCCCTCTCTGTGAGGCTGATGAGGCCCTGGAACAGGTTGCCCAGGGAGGCTGTGGCTGCTCCATCCCTGGCAGTGTCCCAGGCCAAGTTGGATGGGGCTCTGGGCAACTTGGTCTGATGAGAGGTGTCCCTGCCTATGGCAGGGGTTTGGGGCAGGGGTAGCTAGGAGACCCCCTCCAACCCAATCCAGTCTGGGATTCTATCACTCTCGTGAACTGCCCTGCTTGCAGAGAGTGAATTTTGGGCAGATGAACCCTTTGAGGCCAGGACCATGTGCTGAGGGTGATGGCTGAGATGGTTTCTCCTCATTCCCAGTTGCTGCCTTATGCTCTGGTTGTGCTGGTGGCAGTGACACAGCACCAAACCCATCGGAGGGCTGCCTGGGGTGGGAACTGGGACAGACAGGCTGGAGGGCTGGCACCAGGGCACTGATGAAACAAGAACCAGACTCTTTGATTCACCATTTCAGCTCTGGGACACAGATTTCCTTTGCCTGCCTTGAAAACTTGAGCTCCCTCTGCCCTCTTGGTGTCTCCAGGGGTGGTCGAGGTCTATAGGGTCCCAACACACCCACTCCAGGGCTGATGGAGAGAGCCAGGACTTCTATATCTCCATCTGAAGCAACTCATTCTTGATTTTCAACCCAAAGGGAGTTGAGGCAGAGGCAGAGGGGAGGTTCCTACCCCTTCAAAATTGTTGAGGTAATGGAAACAACCTTAAACTCTCATATTTCAAGCATAACGCCATAATAAAAGTAACAGGATAATGATTTTTTTTCAGCCCAGATATTAGAGGGCCAGATATTGATTGGTTGTTTCCCTTGTCGTTCTCGCCTCTGATGGAACTGCATTTTTTGACAGAGAGTGCAATAAAACCTACAGTTTCCAATTTGAGAGCCCTATAAATGTCATCTCTACATGCACGGTTACAAATTCTTCATGATGTTCCTCAGCCTCCCCTCAACGCCGAGAGGGTCCTCGGGGATAGCGGAAAACACTCACTGAATCCCCCTTTTCCCAGTGGAGAAAGTTTACGGTGAAGCCATCCCGGCTCTGTTACGGTGCCCTAAGGATGAAAAGATGTTCTGTTCCCCACGGGAGAGCTCTCGTGGGGTTTGAAGGACTGAGGTTACAGAGTTAATGTGTCTTGAGGTTCTCAGATTTATAGATCCTGAGGTAAATTAGTGAGTTGGCCACAGACCCCACCCGGGCTGGTGGGAGTTGAGCTGTCAAGGGGGGTTCTGTTGGTCTCCACTGGGCACAGTCTTCTTTTTAATGGGCTAGAGACTTACAGGATCCCAGAATGATTGAGGCTGGCAAAGCCCTCTGAGCTCAGCCAGCCCAGCCCAGCACCTAACAGCACCACAATAAACTAGACCAGGGCACTCAGGGCCACAGCCAGGNAGAGTCTTTTCCAACCAGAATGAGTTGTAGAGAGAAAGTTCCCCCTGAGTCTCCTCCAGGCTGAACCCCCCCCAGCTCCCTCAGCTTGACCCCATCAGTCTTTCCCTCCAGTCCCTTCCCCAGCCTCGTTGCTCCTCTGGACCAGCTCCAGCCCCTCAATCTCCTTGTTGAAGTGAGGGGCCCAGCGCTGGGAGGTTTCCCAATGGGAACTTGGTACCTGTTGGGCAAAGGATCTGAAGAAGAGCTGAAAATTTACAGGGGTGTCAAGGGAGAAGAGTAGAGTGGTGGAATCTGAGGTTCCATGAAAAACACAGTGCTGTCTGAAGGTACTGGAGCCCTTTTTGCTCTTGTGCCCGTATTTTATGGGGGATTCTGTTTATTTAACGCCTCGACTGCCTGTCCTGATGGGTTTCCTCTTCAGCTGAGTTTCAGGGGAGGCTGGAGAAGTGAGATAAGGATTTTCCTGTGGAGATAAGCAATTCCATCGAATGGCTTTCAGGAGGATACAGCCTCGAGTCCTCTGGTATTTTTTCGGGTCAGCACAAATGTTGGTGCTAAAGGGCTCCGCAAGCCCCTGTGATGGAGAGAAGAGGAAGAACCAGTGGGAAGCAGGGCCTGGTGAGGAAGATCCAAGCAGCATCACCCCAAATGCTGTTGTTTGCCTCCTTTTCTTTGCAAATCCCTGAACAAATTCAAGGCTGGATACGGGAGGGATTGGTTGCAGGCACCTCAAGTGAAGGCACCAAAAGCAGGGGAGAGCAGAGCAGCCTGATGAATGCACCGGTCCCACCACTGCTAACATAACAATAATCACTTTGATATCAATCTCTGTTCCACAAAGAGACTCGAAACCACCAGCTTCATCCCCAAGGTGCAGGGGGGGGAGTACCCCGGTCTGGGTAATGAGGGCAGTCACCTTCCATGAGATACTCTGGCGCCGTGACCTTCCGTTAGGTTTAATGCAACCTTTTTATTTATTTCCAATAAGTCTCCAATCAGTCAGCACTCTGCCAGGTTTCCTCTAACCTCAGATCACAGACTCATAACCGGTTTTGGGGCTTTTATTGGTCTCCGAGGTAGCCGGAGCCATTAAGCTCCGTGGTTTGATTTGATGAGAGACGTTTCAAGGGTCTCAGCGTCTCTCTCTTCTCTCCCTCTCTCCCTCACCTTTGCCTAAACATTTCAGGCCTGTCTCTGCATTGGGAATTGGGGTGGCAGAGCTCAGGGCTGCTATTCCTCAGCCACCCCCATTCAGCCAGGCAGGACTTTGAAGGTTTAATATTAAAGAGATGAGAAGCTGGAGCTGCAATTTGCCCTTTCCCCTCATTTCCATAGAGCAGGTTGCCCAGGGCTCATGGCCCATCCTTAATTCCTCTTCCTTTAGGATCAAGGTTTAGCAGTGGGGTTGGGACAGCTGAGTTAAAGGTTGGACTCAATGATCTTAGAGGCATTTTCCAACCTAAACAATTCAATGATTTTAATGGGGTCCTTTACCCACTGGGGTGCTGGAGTCCCTGGGCGCTGAGCCCTTGAGTCGGCCTGGATTTGGAGCCAAGGACACATCTGATTGACCACATTTGATGCTTTTTATCATAAAATCTGCTGATTTATGACCGCCTGGATTTATCACTTGGTGGGTATCTGAGATGTAATAAACAGCAGCTCCTTTTTTTGGACCCAGCATTCTTTATACAGCCCTGTCACATCCTTATATTTCCAGCGGTGGGCTCGAGCCGACCCTGATCGATACTTTATTTGATCTCCCTTTACCAATAATTTTTTTGTAATCACAGCGGGTTTCTCTCGTCCCCCACCTTGGGATAAATAATGACAGCCCAGCCGTTCCGCTGCTTTCAGCACTTTTTAGCAAAGTCCGCAGAGGAAAAGCGATGAAGTCAGGAGAGGGGAAGGGCAGGAGGCTGCTGGGCCAGCCCTTGGTATCTCCATCACCAGCAGAAACAGAGCCACGAGGGCACAGTTACCCCAAAAGATGCTCCTGGGTGTTGTAACCAACCTACTGGTGTTACTAGAGCCTCCAGAATGAGGGATGGGGTTGAGAAGTTGTCACCCCTTGCCGGCTCTCCTGCTGGGGATGAGTTAACAGAACATGGGAACACGGAAGACTGCGAGAGGTTAGACCTGACCAGTCTAACCAGTAGGATGCCAAACTAGGAGAGCCCAGGTCTTGTTTCAGTACCTCTGTAACTGCCCAAATCGGGTAGAAAGTTCCAGGGTTGGGATCGAGTTCTCTGCCAACTCTTGAGCCCCTCAGTTCTTCCGAGTAGCACCCACAACCAAGGGGCACACAGAGATCTTGGGCTCCCCAGGAGCAGGTGCTGGAGTTACTGGTTTGATGGAGGGTAGGATGAGCACAGGTCCTCTTTGAAGAGAGCAGTCTGGGTAGGGATGGTGCTGGGGGGGTGGGTCTCACCTTGCCCTCAGTGAGACCTGACTGATGCTGCTGCTGGGCTGGACCCGGCTTCTGCACTCAATCCTGGGCTTCTGCTGCTGCCTTGTGGCCAATCCCCAGAACAACAGGGTCCTTCCTCACCTCCCCCAGCTTCTTCCTCCCCCAGTTCCCGGGAGACATCCCCTCCCACCCCCTCAGTTCCCCCAGCATCCCCTGGGTACCAACTGCTGGATGAAGACAGGTTGCACCCCTTCATTCCCTACCTCCAGCTTGAGGTCCTCCAGTCTCCCAGTCTCCCAGTCGCAGGGAAAAGGCTCTTCTTCCCCTCCATCCATCCCGGCAGTGACCTTTGCCAGGGCCCTTTATAAGTCAAAATGGGATTTGTGTCTGGGAGCCCTTCCCAGAGACCGTAAATATGCCAGGAGAGCTGATGGCTGCACTTGATTTTAGTCCTATGTGTTTTTAAAGACCCAAAACGTAACCCCGGTGTCAGGATGGGAATCCACAGGATATTTATGGTGTCAAGCTTTTTTTTCCTGCTCTTTTTTTCCCCTCTCCTTCTTTTCTTTCCCCCCTAAGTTTGTATCGTGGCTGCTCAGGATTCAATACAGGGTTTTCCCTCTGTCTGGCACCCCCATCGCTGCTCACTGGTACCAGGGGTGCTGCCCTGCACTGCTCTACTCCTGCATGTGCTGCCTTTTCCTCATTGTGGGAACAAGGAGGAAGGGTGGCTGGGCAAGACAAACCCCACTGGGGTCTGGAGTCCAGGGTCCTGCCTGGAGCTGAGTGGAGGGGAAGGATTTCTTCTCATGTCTCAGCACCGTTTATCCTGTTTATACAGGGGTGGGTGATGTTTCATCCCCCCAGTGTGACCCCGCTGATTCCCAGTGCCTTGTGAACCACCCTAACCCTCAGATCCTCTCCTCTGCTCTCTCTGGAGGAAGAAGAGGATGAGGGTTCAGCCATGGGGTTCAGCATCCCCTGGGTGGTTGGTTTAACTGCAGTAAACGATGCCAGAGGCTCCACTCTTGCTCTTCCAAGTGCTCTGTGGCAGCACTGGGCTCTTTTCCACAGGGATATGAGGGACCCCAACACAGCCAGGAGAGACCCCCCCCTCCCTCACCGCCCTCCTCCGCTCACTTCCTCCAGTGCTGCGGGGTGAAAGCTGAAAGTTGAAGAGTACAAAACCATCAACCCCTGCCTCTCAGCTTGCGCTGGGAAATGAAAATATTTGGATAAGTCCCGATACGAAGCTGCTGCTATTTACAAACCCTGATCCCAGCGGCCCCAAACATCAAAAGAGCTCCTTTTTATAAAGCTCCTCTCTCCGCGCTCTGGGCTCCGTGTTCAGCCTGTCAAGGGCATTATTTGATGTTCCTCTTTTGTTTGTTTACATTCATTATGATAGGCAAATCCATCACCAGGGACTTTCTCCCTTGGCGGCGGCAGCGGTGGCGGCAGCGGGGCCAGGAGCGGCCCGGGGCACCCGTCTGCTGCAGGTGTTGGGTGGGTTCCGTCGGGTCTGTGATAAAACCCCCATTTGTCCTGCAGGGCGTGTGGACAGACTGACACGAGGCCGATAAAAGCCCACCCGACACCCCCCACCCCACCCCACCCCACCGTGACAAATGATTTTCTTATCTGCAACAAGGAAAAAGCAGTGGCCCAGGCTGGGCTCTGCTTCCCGCCCGGATGCTCGGGGTGATGGGGGTGATGTCGCTGTGTTCGGCTCTGCCCGACTTGTTGGGGCTTGGAGGAGAGAATCATTGAATCATGGAATCGTTCTGGTTGGAAAAGACTCTTGAGATCATAACCTGGGCTGCATCAGCAGAAGTGTGGCCAGAGATGGAGAGAGGGGATCCTGTCCCTCTTGCTCTGCCCTGGGGTGACCTCATGTGGAGTCCTGCAGCCA
>VZRI01000301.1:70468-83551 GCA_013397515.1 Upupa epops
CAGGGGGATTGGACTGGGTGATCTTTCAAGGTCCCTTCCAATCCCTAATGATTCTATGGTTCTATGATCATCACTCTGCTCCTGCAGCCTGGAGGTGTAAGGAGGTAGAAGGTCAGTGGAGCTTTCACCGAGGAACCAACCACTGAGGAACCACCTTGATTTGCTTTAGAGATGAGACAAACCAGGGGCGAAATTGCAAACAGCTCAGACTAATTACCTGCAAAATCTGTTTTTAAAGAGTGATGCTGGGCTGGGATGATGGGATAATGAACCTGCTTAGCGCTTTGGTAGGGTTTCGGGCTGTGCAAATAGCAGCTAATGACGTTCTCAGCATTGGCCTCCAGGTAGCGGGGTGGCCGCCTGCTTCCTGGAGAAAGGCTGCCAAGAAGTTGGGTAAATGTGCCTAGAATGAGCTACAGACATGAAAGCCAGGCTGACACCAGCCACCGTGTTTCAGCTCACCAAAGTGACCCAGTTGGTGCAGCCCCTGGTCACCAGCCCATCCCAATGGGCAGGGTTGGGCAGGAACAGGCAGGACTGCTCAGCACGGGCAGGCTCAGGGCTGGTTTTAAGATGTTTTCCTGCAAATCCTAACCTGGGACTCAGGACTTGATCCCCACCAGTTGTCAGGCTCTGCTCCCAGGTAACCAATGCCAGGATGAGAGGGCAGGGCATGAAGCTGCCAGGGCACGGTTAGGTTGGCTGTTAGGAAGCCCTTCCTCAGGGAAAGGGTGCTCAGAGCCTGGACTGGACTGCCCAGAGCAGTGGGGGAGTCCCTGTGTCTGGAGGTGTTGAAGGACAGCCTGGCTGTGGCCCTAAGTGCCCTGATGTGGCCACTGGGGTGATGCCAGGTCCTGAGTTGGATGAGCTCAGAGGGCTTTACCAGCCTCAATCACTCTGGCATTCTGTGAAGTGGTCAAGGCAGGGTTGAATGGGGCTCTGGGCAACCTGCAGCAGCATCCTCCTTCCCCAACCCACCTGCCCCAACCCAGCTGTCCCATTCATTCTCTCCACAAACTGAGGAACTCAAGGGAAGGCTGTTCTTCACTTGAAACAGAGCTCTACATTTACAGGAGAGGATCCACGGAACAACACAAACCCTGAGGGAAATCAGTTCATATTTCCAGCCATTCTCACGTGGCTTCTGGGCACTCGGGTCTGCGGAGAGCAGAAACCTGATTTATGCCGCCAGGCGTTGGACGGCACAGAGGTGAGGTCAGCCATGGGCATCCCTCATCTCTTTTCCCCGACACTCAGCCATCCCTTGGGCAAGGTGGAATCAAAGCATTTCAAATGGTAGAGGTCAGGAGAGTGACACAGGAAGAGCTAAAAGAGCAGCCTCCTGCCTCCTACAGAACAGCTGACACCGATAGATCTTCATCTTGCCATTGTTTCCGCTTGAAAAATTGCCCGGCGTTCGATTCGCTGCTATGTCTTCTTTTTCCCCTTCCCCTAACCCCTCCTCTCTCCTTTAAATCCTCTCGATTTTCCACGGTGATCTATCGGAATCATTTGTGTCAAGGCCGACGATTATGTGTCACAGGATTTTTATAGGGAGGAACGACCGAAGCTGGGAGCTGGGCTTTGGGTAACAGGTGTCTGGGGTTGCTGCAGCTTTGTGGGAGACCCTGTAAATTAAAACTCAGGCCTTGGGGAATGGTCTGGCTTTGATTTGTGGCTGCAGCACGAGCAGCTTGGGTTGGGTGTTGTTTAGACACTGTGTCATGACGATGGTGGGGAGGGACAGCAGGAGGCTAAGACATAGAATCACAGAATCATTAAGGTTGGAAGAGACTCCCAGACATCAACCCAACCCCACTCTGCCCACCAAAGCCTGTCCCCCAGGGCCACATCTATGAGACTTTGGAACCCCTTCAGGGACAGCGACTGTCTGACTACCCTGTCAGGGAAGAGATTTCTCCTGATGTCCAGCCTAACCCTTCACTGGCACAACCTGACCCTATTTCCTCTTGTCCTATCGCTGGTGACTGGGGAGAGCAGGTCTACCTCCACCTCTACAATCTCAGGTAGCTGTAAAGAGCAATAAGGTCTCCCCTCAGCCTCCTTTTCTCCAGTCTAACTAACCCCAGTTCCCTCAGCCGCTCCTGAGGCCCCTCAAAGTCAATACCCGTCTTGGAGCCCAAGCAGAAGCCCCTGTGGCCTGAGATGCTGTTGTGGGCACCTGCTTCCTCCAGGTCTGCCAGTCTCTGGCTGTTGCTCTGGTTCCCTTCATCCTGATCACTTGTTCCTGGCAGGAAAGTTCATAGATGAAAGAGGTAGAGAGCTCCTCATGATGGAATTGATGAGAGGGTGCGGACCTGCTGCACTTGGTGTCTTTTGGGGTCCCACAGCTTTGTGACAGCTCTGCAGGGCAACCGAGCCCCTCAGGAGCCCACTGGGGAGAAGGGCATGGAGGGATTTCTGGGGCTGGAGCCCAGTCGCCACGCTCACACCTCAGCTGAGGTCCTACCACAGGGCAGGTCAACAGGACAGCAATCCAAAGCTCCAGAGAAAGTTCAAGACGGTGAAATATTTCCAGTGGGAAACTCCTTGGTAGAAAATCTGCTGCTGTTGGGAATCAGGAGAAATGGATGCTGCAAATCCCTTGGGTCTCTCCATCCCGTTAGCTCCACAAGTGGGTGTTTAATGAAGCTGGAGAACGGCTGAGCAACCTTCCTTCTGGCAGAAGGAGCAAACATTGCTTAGCTGCACCCTGCGTCGATAACCACCACGGGGGGAGGAGAAGGGTTTCAGCTTGAACACACAGCAGCAGGACTGCAGCTCCCGCCAGCTCTGAAGCCCTCCCAGTGCCACATCCCAGCCCCACTCCTCCGCTTTGCTTTTCGCTCATCCTAGAGGAGAGGTCTCTAAAGCCCCCCCCGAAAATGCAGCAGTCATCATAGGGACCAACTATTTGCTTGTACAGCTGTGCTGGGGTGTTGGCTCGAGCTCCACTGCAGCTACTGGGACATGGTGGAGCAGATCTTGTTTGTGCACTGTGGGAGAGGCACGCTGTCGTTAAAGTCTTCGCTGGCAGCAATAACGAACCCATCAACACAATTAATGGATCCAATCTGCAGCTCCTTCTCGATGCTGCTGGTGGGTTTACACAGAGATCTCAGGATTGAGGGAGTAGTTAGATCTGGAGAGGAGGGCCATGGTTTAGCGGTGAGTTGGGACAGTTGGGTTCATGGTGATGAACCCAGCTCGGTGATCATGATGGTGTTTAGGTCTCAGTGATGCTGTTTAGGTCTTTTTCAGCCTAATCTATGATCTATGCTAGTGCCTGCTATTGTGTCCCCACAACACCCACCCCTGAAAACCCACCAGGACCCCTCTTGAAACCAGCTATGGGGCAAAGGAGGGTGGAGGAGAGACGGTTCCATGCAGGGACCACCCAGCCTCACTACCCTCCTCCTGCACTGCAGATGGATTTCGGTAGGGCTTCAGCTCTCAGGCACCAGTTTCCAAGGACTGATGGTCGACCTGCTGGAGACCAGCACAGGAGAAAGGGACCTGGGGGTCCTGGTGGCCAGCAGGATGGCCAAGAGCCAGCAATGGATCCTGGTGGCCAAGAAGGCCAATGGCAGCCTGGGGTGGATTAGAAGTGGGGTGGTTAGGAGATCAAGAGAGGTTCTCCTGCCCCTCTACTCTGCCCTGGTGAGACCCCACCTGGAATCTTCTGTCCAGTTCTGGGCCCCTCAGCTCCAGAGAGAGTCCAGCACAGAGCCATGGTGATGCTGAAGGGTGGGGAGCATCTCCCTGACGAGGAAAGGCTGAGGGAGCTGGGGAAAAAGAAGCCTGAGAGGGGACCCCATGACTGTTGATCAATGTGGAAAGGATGGGGTCAGGAGGATGGAGCCAGGCTTTGCTCAGGGGTGTTCAGTTACAGGACAAGGGGCAGTGGGACAGGCTGGAGTAGAGGAGGTTCCATGGAAACATCAGGACAAGGTTTTACCCTTGAGGGTGACAGAGCCCTGGCCCAGGCTGCCCAGAGAGTCTGTGGAGCCTCCTGCTCTGGAGACTTCCAAACCCTTCTGGCGGTTCCTGTGTGACCTGACCTAGGGGATCTTGCTCTGGCAGGGGGGCTGGACTGGATGATCTTTCGAGGCCCCTTCCAACCCCTGACACTGTGATCCTGTGGTGGAACATCAGCAAGAAGCAAATATTTGCTGATGGAACCGCTGAGCGTGTCCGTGCGTTGCTCCTTCTCCATCCTCCTCTTCCAGGCCAGGGCTGCCTGTGGTTACAGCAGCTCTTTCAGCGCCGATTAAATAAACTCCTCGAGCTGCACGTCTCGTGAACGTCTCTCTCCCATCCCTGGAAGGAAATGGATGGGGCCTTCAAACCTTCACCAGTGGCTGGAAAATGAGCCAGTCCAGTTAACGAGGAGTGGTGGCCGGTTGGGGCACACATGAGCGGTCTAGTGAGGAAGAGGAGCAAGCTGAGCGGAATGAAGCGGCCGCGTCCCCGCGCGGGGACAGGAAAGGACGGCCGGTTGATAACTGTTTGGTGGGGTTAATGGGAATAAATTCCTCACGCGTGAGGCGTCGGCTGGAATGTTTGCATTAGGGGATGATTTAGGTTTTCCCTTTCGCCGCTGTAAATCATGTCGGCCCGG
Organism: Upupa epops; assembly: GCA_013397515.1. Lineage (NCBI taxonomy): Eukaryota > Metazoa > Chordata > Aves > Bucerotiformes > Upupidae > Upupa > Upupa epops. Next base: position 75,090 of record VZRI01000301.1, read on the forward strand.
TAGCGCAGCAGGTCGGGCGGCTGACAGAGTGTTTGGGGGGCGAATAAGAACAGGGGACTGAGTTGAGCTGCTTAGAGATTTATAGATTTCGCTATTTATGGGGGTTGCTCTGTTTATATTTTTTAATAAATTTTTAATTAGCTGCAGATTTATGCTTTTGTCTGTCTTTTAATTGCTGGGTTTATTATCGTCTTATTTTTCAAACTGAGTTTTATATTTTTGATATTTTTAAATGTGAAAGTTTCGGTGATTTTCATTCATTCTTTTAAAAATTTCGTGACATTTTTGTATTTGTCAGCATTTTTAGTTTTTATTTCTATTTAAATATATTTAAATTATTTCTATGTAAATATATCTTGCAATTTTTACTCTCTTTTTTAAATTTAGTGATATTTTTCTATTCTGATATTTTTTATTTATAGTTTTTTAATGTATTTTTATTTAATGTATTTTTATTTAATGTATTTTCATTTAATTTTTTTCAGTTCTTTTTTATCCTTCCTATTTTCATATTTTAAAACTTTCTAATTTTTAAAAAACTGTTTACATGTAATGGTATTATTTCTATTTTTCTATCTTCTTTATTCATGTAATGATATTTAATGATTTTTACTATTTAATGATTTTTTAATTATTTGAAATGATTTTTAATGATAAACCCTTACAGATATTTTCTATTGCTATATGTTTTTTTTATCATTCTTATTTCTATTTTAGAATTTTCGTATATTTCCATTTTTAGATTATGTTTTCATGTTTTTAATTTCTTAATTTTACCTTTTAATATTTTTCTATTTTGTCTCCTACTATATTTTTATATTTTCAGATTCCTTACATTTTAGATGTTTACGATATATTTTATTTTTTTATATTTTTAGTTTTTTACTACATCTCTATTTTTAGATTTTTAATACTTTTCCAGTGTGAGATGTTTACTAGATTTATTTTTTAATCGTTTCTACATTTTACATTCTAGATTTATTCCTACATTTATCTAGTTCATACCTTCCTTTACCTTTTGAAGAGATCTTCTTAAAAAATCACATCCCAGGGAAACCTGTGGACGGACAGCCAGGCAGACGGACCCATCGGAGCAGGGATGTGCGAGACGTGGCTGCCAAGAGCCGGTTTCCATAGCAACTCCCCAAATCCTCCTGGTGTGGAAGGGTTTGGTTGGGTTGAGGGGGGGGGTTTCCCCTCCCTCTTTGCTGAGTGGGAGCCCCTGGCTAATGAGCTGTGCAAATAGAGATGGAGATTTAGTGGGGTTTATTTCGCAATTACAGACTTAGTGATTTGGAAGGGAAACTTTTGGGCCAAAGGCTCTGCCTCCTTCTCTTTTTTTCTTCTGTTTTCTTTTTCTTTCTTCTTTTTCATTTTTCCTCCTTTATTTTCTCTTTCTTCTCTTTTCTTTTTTCTTTCTTTTCTTATTTTTTCCTCTTTTTCTTTATTATTTTTTCTTTTTCTTTTTTCTTCTTCTTTCTTTTTTCTTCTTTCTTTTATTTTTCTTTCTTTATTCTTTCTTCTACTTTTACTTCCTTCTTTTCATTTCCCTTATTTTTCTTCCTTCTTTCTTTTTTCTTCTCTTACTTTTCATTTTTTCTTATTTCCTTCTCTCTTTTCCTTCTTTTTTCTTCCTTCTTTATTCTTTCCTTTCTTTCTCATTCTTTTTTTTTATCCTTTTTTCTTGTTTTCTTTTTATTTTTCTCTTCTATTTTTCCTCCTTTTTTATTTTTCCTCCTTCTTTCTTCTTTCTTCTTTTTCTTTTCTTTTTCCTTTTCAAGTTCCTTTTTCTCTTTTTTCTTCCTTTTTTCTTTCTCTTCCTTCTTATTTTCTCTCTTTTTCCTTTTTTCTTTCTTTTTTCTTCTATTTTTCCTTGATTTGAATTCTTTCTCTTTCCTCTTTTTCTTGCTTTTCTTTCCTTTCCTTTTGTCCTTTTTTTCCTCCCCTTTAACTAAGTTAACTTCAAACCACCCGCTCCATTTCTCAGACAGCATTTTCTAAGAAAAATAAATACATTTGAAAAATTGAAGCCTTTTTTCCAACCTCTCGGGCTAAATCCTAACCCAATCTACAGCCACCAACCCTCCTCTTTTCAATCATAAAGCCCACAGAGTCATGGGCTCCTTTGGAAAAACAACGCCGAGTCCAACTCGCATTTGCTGTTAGACAAAGGTCTGTCTGTGTGCCCTCCTTTATTTTGTTCCATCATTAATCGCAGCCCAACGAGGACGTGAGAGTCAGCACCTTCAACTGGGCACCGCTCAACCCCGAGTGAGGAATGGGGCTCTCTTGAACCACTTCCATGGGGTTTGTGGTTGCTCCTGGCTGTCAGCAGTGGTCAAAATCCTCCAGCGATGCGTGGGACCGGTCAGTCTTGGTTCCTGCCTTCAATACTGGTCTGTACTGGTTGCCACAAGAGAACAGCTTGCAGTTTCCTGCCTGGCTCAGGGCTTTGCTGCACTTTTGGAATGATTTCTTTGGCTTGGGATGACCTGTAGGATCTGAAAGCCCCAGGAACCTGAGGACAGTAGCACAGAATCACAGAATCCCCAAACAATGTAGACTGGCAAAGCCCTCTGAGCTCAGCCTGCCCAGGAACTAAGAGCAACCCAGCGGCCACCCCAGGGCACTCAGGGCCACAGTCAGGCTGTCTTTCAATACCTCCAAGGATGGGGACTCCCTCACTGCCCTGGGCAGTCCAGTCCAGGCTCTGAGCACCCTTCCTGTGAGGAAGGGCTTCCTAACAGCCAACCTAATCCTCTCCTGGCAGCTTCAGGCCCTGCCCTCTGGTCCTGGCACTGGGTGCCTGGGAGAAGATCCTGACCCCCCACCTGACTGCAACCTCCCTTCAGAGAGTTGGAGAAAGGGAGAAGGTCCCCCCTGAGTCTCCTCTTCTCCAGGCTGAACCCCCTCAGCCTTTCCCTCCAGTCCCTTCCCCAGCCTCATTGCTCCTCTGGACCTGCTCCAGTCCCTCAATCACTTTCTTGCAGTGAGGGGGCCCAGCACTGCCCCCAGGACTCGAGCTACTGATCCTGAAGCTGCATGCAGCGATACTTCACTCGATAACTCCCTCAGGATGATTTGTTGCCATTGATTTTCCACTGCCTCCCGTTGCTGACTGGCTCTCCATTGAGGTAGTTATCCCGGAGTAGATGCCTACACCCAGAATTTTGCTTACTAGCCTCTTCAGAAAAGCCCAGCTGAAACCTCAATAAATCTCCTCTGCCGTGCCTTGCCTCTTCATCTACTTTCTTATTTCCCTGCTTAGAAATAAAAAAGAGGGAGAAAGTCAATAAAACGAGTTGGGCACCCCATCTGCAGTCCTGCATCCAGCTCTGGAGCCCACAGCACAGGAAAGAGATTGAACTGTTCGAGCATGTCCAGAGGAGGGCCAGGAGGATGAGTGGAGGGCTGGAGCACCTCTCCTACAGGGACAGGCTGAGAGAGTTGGGGCTGTTCAGCCTGGAGAAGAGCAGACTCTGGGGAGATCTCAGAGCAGCCTTCCAGTCCCTGAAGGGGGCTACAGGAAAGCTGGGGAGGGGCTGTGTACAAGGGTTTGGAGTGGTAGGAGCAGGGGGAATGGTTTCAAGCCAGAGGAGGGGAGGTTGAGACTCAAAGTCAGGAGGAAGTTCTTCACGACGAGGGTGCTGAGACACTGGAACAGGTTGCCCAGGGAGGCTGTGGCTGTCCCCTCCCTAGAACTCCTTGGAAGTTCAAGGTCAGATGAGCTGGGGCCTTGAGCACCCTGATCTAGTATCTCTGGGGGGGTATCTCTGCTCATGGCAGGGGGGTTGGAATTAGGTGATCTTGAAGGTCCCTTCCACCCTGAATCTATGAGTCTGATAGACTATTCGTGACCCATGGTGACAGTGGGCTAGTTGCCCGTTTTCTTTGAAATTAGTTCTCATTTCATTTCTGTCACTGGAAATCACACACACACACACACACACACCCCCGGCTGTTTCCAAGGTGCTGGAAGGGCTGGTGACTTTCCTGACACAAACGTGTCCAAGGAGCACCCGGGGCTTGGGAGCCATCAAGGAGCTGGGCTATGAGGAGACAGGGATGAGAGGGACAGCTCGGATGGATGGTGGTTCATCTCCCCTGATGGTCCTTCGTGGGTCATGGGTCTGTGCCCGCTGCTGCCTGCTTCACCAGGCTGCAGCACCTGTGCACTGAAAGGATCTGAGGCAGAAATCCCTCCCCGTGGGGGTGCTGAGGCGCTGGCACAGGTTGCCCACGGAAGTTGTGGCTGCTCCATCCCTGGCAGTGTCCAAGGGCAGGGTGGATGGGGCTGTGGGCAGCCTGGTCTGGTCAGAGGTGTTGCTGCCCATAGCAGGAGGTTGGGGCTGGGTGAGCTCTGAGCTCTCTCCCAACCCAACCCAGGACTCTATTAAAACATCCTGCCCAATGGATCCAACCTCCTTCAGCCAGAGACTGGAGCCAAACTCAGTCCCACCCTTCCCCCATGGACCATGGGGTACCTCTAGTTGATAATTTGAAGTTACAACCTCAAGTGGTGCCAGGAGAGGGNAGTCTGATAGACTATTCGTGACCCATGGTGACAGTGGGCTAGTTGCCCGTTTTCTTTGAAATTAGTTCTCATTTCATTTCTGTCACTGGAAATCACACACACACACACACACACACCCCCGGCTGTTTCCAAGGTGCTGGAAGGGCTGGTGACTTTCCTGACACAAACGTGTCCAAGGAGCACCCGGGGCTTGGGAGCCATCAAGGAGCTGGGCTATGAGGAGACAGGGATGAGAGGGACAGCTCGGATGGATGGTGGTTCATCTCCCCTGATGGTCCTTCGTGGGTCATGGGTCTGTGCCCGCTGCTGCCTGCTTCACCAGGCTGCAGCACCTGTGCACTGAAAGGATCTGAGGCAGAAATCCCTCCCCGTGGGGGTGCTGAGGCGCTGGAACAGGTTGCCCACGGAAGTTGTGGCTGCTCCATCCCTGGCAGTGTCCAAGGGCAGGTTGGATGGGGCTGTGGGCAGCCTGGTCTGGTCAGAGGTGTTGCTGCCCATAGCAGGAGGTTGGGGCTGGGTGAGCTCTGAGCTCTCTCCCAACCCAACCCAGGACTCTATTAAAACATCCTGCCCAATGGATCCAACCTCCTTCAGCCAGAGACTGGAGCCAAACTCAGTCCCACCCTTCCCCCATGGACCATGGGGTACCTCTAGTTGATAATTTGAAGTTACAACCTCAAGTGGTGCCAGGAGAGGGTTAGGTTGGACTTCAGGAGAAATCTGTTCCCTGACAGAGTGCTCAGGGGTTGGAACCGGCTGCCAAGGCTGGGGAGTGGGGAGATGATCAAACAGCAAGCAGCTGTGGCCCTGGGGAACAGGGTTTAGTGTGCAGGGGCAAGTTGGGGTGATGGTTGGACTGGATGATCTTGGAGGTCTCTCCCAACCTTAATGATTCTGTGATTCTACGATTTAAGGGAAAAGGCTTTGATGGGGTTTCTCTCCCCACTCTGATCACGACGTGAGAAAGCAGAGATGCTTTTAAGGTCCTCTTGATCTTGCAAGAAGCCGGTGGTTCCATATGGGAATCATTCAGCCATCAGAGACTGAAATGCAAGCAGCTCATAAACATCTCCCTGGGTTTTCCATGCATGAACTTGGGTCTGGAGAGACCCACGAAGTCCATCGGTGCTGTCAGCCTCAGCAGCCACATCCTGGATCCGTTAGCCATGGCAGACGCCTGTGGCCGGTGGCATTTCCAGGAGCTTTTCAGCATTTCCCAGCTCTGTTGTGCTTTGAAGGCAGCGGGAGGGGGGTAGGGAAGGGTGGAAGGACTGTTCGTCTCCTCTTGATTGTTTTTCTTCTCATTAGCTTCAATGGAAAAAGAGCTCAGGCACCGCAGAGAGCTTTGGGAAAGCCCAGCAATTGTGCTGGGAAATGTTGGGTGTTCCCTGCCCTGCTCCTGCCAACAGAAGCTGCTCTTGGCACCTTCAGCCTAGAGAAGAAGCTGGAGGAGGGGGAATGAGTTGGAACCACTTGGTGCCTCCTAACTCCATCCCTTTGAACTGGCGAGTGATGGGACAGCGGGCACTGACCCCTGGGAGCTGTTGGCTTCAGCTCCTGTGACATTTAGTGCCGCTGCTCCGCCTGCCTCAGAGAGCCTGGAGCTGAAATCCAGGGGTCCTTGAGGACATGGAGAGGGTGGAGTGGGTTGAGCACAGAGCTCAGCAGCCAAGAATTTGCCCCGAAGATGCTGTTTTGGCAGCCAAACCAGAGGTTCTGTTGGCAGGAGGGGTTCAGCCTGATGCTGGGGTGAAGTCTTTGAGGCTGGGAACATCCTTCCACAAATCCCAGTAAAGGTTAAGTGCAATAAGGAGGGATAAAGGGAAGAGCTGGTGTCTGCCTCCGTTTTTCACAACCCCTGAAACGCTGCAGCTTTGTGTCTTCTGCAGCAGAGTGGTCTCCAGGATTAGGGCACAGAGAGATTCCCAAGGTGCAGCCCTTCCATAAGAGGGTCCAGATGGAGACCCTGTGTAGAACATGGACTGGGAAATTCATCCTTAGGGATAAGCAGCAGCACTGAGGGTCAGGCTGAAGAGGATGGAGGAGAAGCCATGAGGGACTGGAGGTGCTGGTGGCACTGGAAGGTGTCTGGGGAAAGGTGGGGAGCTCATGGGGCTTGGCCATGGAACACAGGGCACTGGGGGAGATACCGGCGTGGAAGGGACGATCTCAGCAGAGCCCTGGCAGGAGTGAGCAGAGAGAGGAGAGCACAGATGTGTGTCAGGGAGAGCACTGATGTCTCTCAGAAGAATTTAAGACATTACTGATTGAAACAGGCTGGCTTCTCCATCTCTTGGAGTACTACAAGATGGGGTGAGCTGTGGTAGATCTGCCAGCCCTTTGAACCTGGACAAATAAACCCTCTGCCCTTAGAAGCCCAGGCTTGGGCTCCCAGCTGTCTCTCTGGAGCTTCAGGGTGTCCAGTGGGATGGTTTAAAGCAATAAACATACCCCAAGGAACTGTTTTTTGCAGGTGAATTTAGCTCTTTGCTGCCAGCAAAAGCCATCTGGATTGCTGACAGGGACACTCCGGGGACATAGGGAGTGACAGGGACACCCCACATCACTCCAGCTCTGGCTACAGCCAGGCAGAGCCCCCAGCACCCACCTCACCCAGATTTAATCTGCTCGGCTCAGCGCTGGCAGGGCTGCATTACAGGGGCCCTGTGTCACACAGGGGTTACAGCTGCCATCCTCATGTCATGATCTGTAAGACTTTAAAATTTCCAGAGCCCTCTGCAATCAAATCAGCCCTTCCAACCCCTCCTTTATTGTATCAGCTCATCTGAGCAGCCACTGAGGGTTTACGAAGAAGGGAAGCTCATGCTGGTTTGCACTGGGTTGGGACAGTTGGGTTGAGAAGCTGACTTGATCTTGATCTTTTCTGATGTAAATGATTCTACAATTCAATGCTTTTCTTTGTGGGGAAACTGAGGCACGGTGTACTTTCCAATAGAATTCTATGATCCCATGACTTTTCCTGTGGGGAAACTGAGGCACGGTGTCTTTTGCACAGTAGGAGAGATGCCCCAGGGAGCTGCCAGCCTGGTAGAGCTGCAGACCCAGGGTCAATAAATAATCTGAACCATGGGATCTGCTTCTCTGAGGAACTGCCCCCACACAGGGCAAAGCTGTGCTGCCCAGGCTGGAGCCCTCCCCCTGGGCAAACACCAAGAAATTACAAAGAGAGAAGATCTCGGGTTAGAAGACATTGTTTCTGGCTCAGAAGAGGTTGTTGCTGTCTCCTGTTGTCTCCTCACTGCTTCCACCTTTCATCTGCTCCTTGCAGTGTCTGTAGGGCCCTCAATTCCCCCAAATCTCTCCTGGCAATGGAAGAGCGAGCATGAAGCACAACCTGTGGTGGGGCTGGGCACATCCCTACCTTGGGCAGAGGCTCTCCCCATGGGCAAGCACCAGGGCACCAAGAAATGATGGGGGGAAAGAGAAGATGTTGGGTTGGAAGAGGTCATTTCTGGCTCTGAAGAGGTTGTTGCTGTCTTCCATCAACTCCTCCCTGCTTCTATGCTTTAGCTGCTCTTTGCAGTCTCTGTAGGGCCCTGACTTCACCAAATCTCTCTTGGCAATGAAAGAACAAGCAGCAACCACATCCAGGGCAGGGGAGAGGGAACCAGAATGGCCAGACACATCCCTGCCTTGGGCAGGAGCTCTCTCCATGAGCAATCACTAAGAACTGATGGGTGAAGAGAGAAGACATTGGGCTGGAAGAGGTTGTTTCTGGCTCAGAAGATGTTGCTGTCTCACACAGTCTGCTCTCTGCCTCCACGCTTCAGCTGCTCCTTGTGGTGTCTGTAGAGCCCCAAATTCCCCCAAATCTCTCTTGGCAGTGGAAGAACAAGCAGAAAACACATCCTGGGTGCTGTAGGGTAGGACCTGGATGGCTGGACACATCCCTACCTTGGTCAGGAGC
>VZRI01000301.1:96796-115074 GCA_013397515.1 Upupa epops
GTATAGGAGCAGAGGAATTGGGCTCAGGTGGTGCCAGGGAAGGGTCAGGTTGAATCTGAGGAAAAAGTTCTTCCCAGGAAGAGTGGGGAGACCTTGGCACAGGCTGCCCAGGGAGGGGCTGGAGTCTCTGGTTCAACTGGGCAACCAGGGAGTTTGAGGAGCTGGGGTAGTGGTTGGGGGTTGTAGGGTGGATGGTTGGACTGGATGATCTGGAAGGGCTTTTCCAGCCTGGATGATCTGATGATTCTATGTCCCTGCTCACTGCAGGGGGATCGGACTAGATGAGCTTTAGACATCCAGCCTTGATGGTTCAGTGATTCCAATGGTGATGCTGCTAGCAAGGAGCTTGTGTCCTGCGAAGGACTGACCCACCATTGCTCTCCACTCTGGAATGGAGAGTATCTCAAAAAGACCTGGAGCTGATCCTGTTAATGGGCTTCACCCTTTGTCCCCATGGATGCTGTTCTCTGCTCCCAGATTGATGTCCTGGGGCTGCAGAGCACCATGGTGGAAGGGGTACATCCCACCCAGACCATTCTTTTAGCCATGGGCTTTTACTGAGCTCTGTCCTGCCCTTCCCAGCTTCTTAAAAGCTTGCTAAGAGGATTCTGAAGCAGCCCTGAGGGTTGTGTCTGGGGCTGCTCATCCTGCAAGCAGCAGGGTTGAAGCCTCTTGCTTTAGCAGAGCTTTTGCAGCATCTTTCAGACCCGGTGCTTGGGCTTTACTCTCCCTGGGGTCTGGCCAAACCTCTGGCACCTCATGTCAGGCTGTGAGGGCAGGAGCTGTTTGGATTAGACATCAAGAAATATTTCTTACCTGACAGAGCAGTCAGGGAGCAGACAGCTCAGGGAGGTGGTGGAGTCACCCATAGCTGTGGCCCTGGGAGACAGGGTTTAGTGGGTAGAGTAGGGTTGGGGTGATGGTTGGGCTGGATGATCTTGGAGGTCTCTCTCAACCTTAATGATTCTATGGTCTCTCTTCTGCTCCCCATCCTTTGAGCACCCTGGAATCCCAGTGATACCCTGCAGGGCACTGCCTGGGGGAAGCAAGGCCAGAGCAATCCCCTCTGAGCAGGTTCTCTCCCCCCACAGAGCCCAGCTCCCTGCCAGGTAGAAGCGAGGTGCTGCTGGCACATTCCTGCAGAGACAGATGCCCAGTGTGTGAGTGCAGAGAAACCAGTTGCAAGGCTCTGGAGCCCTCAGGAGCCACCTGCTCTGCTCTGCCTTGAACCAGTAGCCATCAGCCCTTCACAACTCTGAGACCCCTTCAGCAAGTTAAGGGACAGTCCCTGTCTAAACCAGAGTCTCCCCTGGCCCTCAGTGTGTCCCGACTGAAAATGAAGAGGAAGAGGGAGAGAAAGAAAGGGAAAAGGGAAAGGAGGAGATGGAGGGGGTTGAGGGGGGGGGGAGATGAAGAGATAATTTCCTCAGCAAGTCATCGTCGTTAATGAAGTTTTACAAAAACAGATACAACCAAGGAAAAATAAAATTTCACAGGTGATAAATTTTTCCAATTTCCCTGGCAGAATTCGATAGGATTGTTAAATTAAGAGTGAAGGTGTCTGTTAGGAAGCAACGAGCAGTGATGGGTAATTTTATAGAGTGGAAAATTGAATCAAATTGCTACATTAAAACGCAGCTCCTCTGAGAAATCTGCCCAACGCCCCGGCTGCTCCAGCGCTGCTGCGCTAAGATGCTCCGCTGGTCTCTTCTCAGGAGCCCAGGAGTGGGTGTCTGGGGGTTCCCGAGGATGTCCAGGCATTGTCCTCAGGGTGGTGTGAGTGAGGTTGGGGTTCTCCACACAGGGGGAAGGAGCGCAGCCCTCCAGGAGATGGGATTTCCCTCTGTTTCATTCCCTGTAAAATCTAGGTGCTGGCTGGGATCAGAGGGAGGAAGGGAAGGGGTGCGAGAGGAGATAATGGGGTGAAGGAGGTAATGAAGCCGTGCAGGAGGAAGAGATGGTGGGGTGCAGAAGGTGATGAAGAGGTGCAGGAGGAAGAGATGATGGGGTGCAGGAGGTGATGAAGAGGTGCAGGAGGAAGAGATGATGGGGTGCAGGAGGTGCTGATGGGGTGCAGGAGGAAGAGATGATGGGGTGCAGGAGGTGATGAAGAGGTGCAGGAGGAAGAGATGATGGGGTGCAGGAGGTGCTGATGGGGTGAAGGAGGAGGAGATGGAATGCAGGAGGAGATAATGGGGTGAAGTAGGTGATGAAGGTGTGCAGGAGGAGGAGATAGGATGCAGGAGGAGATGGTGGGGTGCAGGAGGTAATGAAGGGGTGTGGGAGGGAGGAGACAGGGTGCAGGAGGAGATGATGCAGTGTAGGAGGTGATGATGTGGCACAGGAGGAGGAGATGGGGTGCAGGAGGAATCATAGCATAGAATCACAGGATGGTTCAGGTTGGAAAAGACCTTTAAGCTCGAGTCCAACCCTGAACCCAACTGTCCCAACCCACCCCAAACACTGTCCCTGAGCTCCAGATCTCCCTGACTGTGAAATACGGACAGGGTTGGCGATTCAACCCCTCCCTGAGCAGCCTCTGCCAAGGCCTGAGGGCTCTTTCCAGGGAGAAGTTTCTCCTCAGGGCCAACCTTACCTTACCCTGGGGCTGCTTGAGGCCATTTCATCTGCTCCTGTCCCTTGTTCCTTGGAAGACCAGCCCCCACCTCTCTCCCCCCTCCTGTCAGGCAGTTACAGAGAGCAGTGAGGTCTCCCCTCAGGATCTTTTCTGAGCCTTTTCACGTCAGAAGACTCCAGGAAGAGGTTTCCTGAGGACAACCTGGCTCTGGAATGGAAGTGGCTGGAAGCTGGAGGGGTGGACACAGCTCAGATAGGAGGAGGGGGTGACCTTCATCACAGCAGTGGGTGAACGATGGGCTGTTGGGGAGCTGGTGTGACATCCCTCCATCTCCTGCTCCACTGGGATTAGAGGATTTGGCACCACTGGATAAAGGCTAAAGGAATCCAGCTGGTGCCAGGGTTTCAGTTGCCCGCATTACCGAAACATTTACCTTCTCTTTTACAAATGCAAAGAGCAGGCAAAAGCCACTTTCAATAATTTATTTCCAAATCGATGCTAACGAGGTTCTGTCTCGTCAGCGGCCGAGTTTTACAATAAACTCTGATTTATTTAGAAAAGATTTTGTTGGGGCAGCTTCCCGGCTAATGGGGGGAGCGCTGGCGGTGACCCTCCAGCTCGGGATGCAATTTGTAACTGGCAGCGGAGGTCTGACCTGGTTTGCATTGATCGGTGCTGGGTGGGAGGGACGGTGGGGGCCGCAGCCTCGCTGAGAGCCCAGCAGCCGCAGGATCTCAGCGCCGATCGGGTGCTGTGGGACCAGTGCAAGACCCAGGCTTGGCCACCTGAAGGTGACAGCAAAGCCTCATCCCCTGAGATGCAAGAGGGACTCTGCCCCAGGCTCCCCAGCAGCTGAGAGATGAACAGTTGGCTTTCTGAAATGTTTGGGAATTGGCTTTTTATTATTTATTATTTTATATTCTCTTTCAATTCATTTTTCATTATTAATAATATTTTGTTTCTTCTTTATTTTTTAATTATTTGAAATTATTTTATTCTTTATTTTATTCTTCTATTTATTTTTTCTTTTATTTTATTCTATTTTTTATTACTTATTTTATTCTTCTATTTTTTATTAATTGTATTATTTTACTTATTTATGTTATTATTTTACTTATTTTTCATTGTTATATTTTATTTATTATTTCACTTATTTTTTACAATTATATTATTTTAGTTACCTAGTTTATTATAATTTATACTTTATTATTTACCTTATTCATTATTTTATGTTATATTATATTATTTATTGTTAGGTTTGCTCCTAGCCCTTACAGTTGCTGGGGCTGGGATGGCAGGGGATGTGGCTGCTGTGCACCCCCCTCAGCCCGTCTGGATGGGTTGTACCTGGCTGGCTGCTAAAGAAACCTGGTTTCAGTTATCTCTGGGTAGATCCCATCAGTCTCCTTGTTCCAGCAGTCCTCCAGCATTTCCAGCCCCTCTGTCTGTTACCTTTTCCATGGCATCGTTTGATTTCTTTCCCCATCCTCTAAATCCCTATCCCATATCCTCTAAATCCCAGTCTTACTCCTCTAAATTTAGATCTCATCCTCTAAATCCAAATCCCCATCCCTTAAATCCTAATCCACATCCTCTAAATCTATATCCCCATCATCTAAATCTAAATCCCAACGCCCATCCTGCAAACCCCATTCCCTAATTTTAAGTCCCCATCCTCCAAATCTAAATCCCCGCTCAAAATCAAAATCTAGATCCCCATCCTCTAAATTCAAATCCTCATTCTCTAAATCCCAATTCCTAACCCCTAAATCCCAATTCCTACTCTCTGAATCTGAATTCCCATCGTCTAAAGCTAAATCCTAGTCCACATCCTCTAAATCTAAAGCCCCATTCTTTAAATCCCAATCCCCAACTTCTATATCCCAATCCCCATCCGCTAAATCCCAATCCTCATCAGCTAAATCCTAACTCCCATTCTTTAAATCCCAGTCCACGTCTTAAATCCCAAACCCATCCTCTAAATCTCAATCCCCACCCTCTAAATCCCAATTCCCATCCTCTAAATCCCAATCACCATCCCCTAAATCCCAATCACCATCTGCTAAATCCTAACTCCCATTCTTTAAATCCCAGTTCACATGTCTTAAATCCCAAACCCATCCTCTAAATCTCAATCCCCATCCCCTAATTCCCAATCCCCATCCTCTAAATCCTNCTAAATCTCAATCCCCATCCCCTAATTCCCAATCCCCAACCTCTAAATCCTAATGCTCATCCTCTAAATCTCAATCCCCATCCCCTAATTCCCAATCCCCAACCTCTAAATCCCAGTCCCCATTCCCTAAACCTCAGTCCCCATCCCCTTTCTCCACAGCCCTGCCCACCACTGCCTGGGTCCTCTTTCTCCTCCTTGATTTCTACTCCCCCCGCCCCATCCTTCCTCACGTTTCTGTCCCGGTGTCTCTCCTCAGCATCCCGACTCCTCCGGGCTCGTCACTCCATCCGAGGAAACGTCTCTTCCTATAGGGCAGTGGGCAGAGCGCTGCTGGAATTTATGGGGCTGTGAGGAGTGATTTGTTTGTAGCAGTGTTACAACAATTCTTATTCCTATGCCACCGCCTTTAAAATATTATCTGCGACTTCCTCCTCCCCACTTCTTCACAATTAAGCCTGGAATTTATTATCCCGACAGTCGGATGCTCCCGCAGCCCCTCTGTCTGTTGGGAGGAGGTTTGGTGTCACCCTCGGAGCTCTTCCCCTGACTCCTCTGCTCTGCTTTCCCCCACCAGATGAGGAGTTGGAGCAGAGCCCAGAGGACAGTGAAGATGCTGAGAGCAGTGAGAGGAGTGGTAAGAACCAACCCCCTCTGCTTTGGGAACCCGAAGGATCTCCAGGCCATGGTTGGAGGGGACTGGGTCAAACCATCCTGGAGTGTGGGTGGTGATGGAGCATGGGTGATGCTCCAGGAGGAGTCTGGTGGGTGTCTGAGATGATGATGAAGGTGGTGATATTGAGATAACTTGGGTTTGGGGAGCATTCCATCCTCTCTCCATGCTGTGGGAATGGGGGTGACCTTAGTGGGCTCTCCAAATCGGAACTCCAGCATCCACTGCTGCTCCTGCCTGGTGAGATCCATGCGCTGAAAGATCTCCCATGGAGACACTCCCATCCGTGTGCCTCATCCTATCCTGGACCACAGAGAAGCAACCAGTGCTCCAGTGCATCCTGAGGGGTTGGGGCAGAAACAGCCTGGAATGAGGGCAGGAAGCAAGTCATGGCCTGGAGGAAGCCAGTGCAGGGAGGGATCTCATCCCGGGAAGCAGGAAGGATGCGCTCAACCACCACTCCAGGAATCAGAGACGCCCACCCGGAACTGCAGCCCGAGAGCCTGTCATGGTCACCAGGGCCCCCACCCCTGCTTTTTCCTTAAGGACCTGCACCATGGGACAGGAGCGGAAGATCTGTTTCCTCTCTGATCCCACCTGCTCCGTTTTCCATCACTGCTTCCGCCCTGGAGCAGGAAAGCAGCGCTTGTGTCCCAGCAGCTGGCCAGAGGCTTCCTGCTCACATGGGAAAACATGTCCTGCCAGCACAGCCCAGTTCAGGAGAGCTTCCCACCTCATCCTCCTGCTCCAGAGCTTGGAGGACGTGGTCTTGCCCCACTGATGGGGCACATGGGGTGTTGCCCAGCTGGGAACTCACAGAAGCTGGATGATGGAGATCAGAGAGGTTCAGTGTTGGATGCTGTGGGTGTTGAGGGGCTAAACCAGCTTCACAGACACTTAGGCTTTCTTGAGTCCATCGCTCAGCTGGTTCACCCTTCCCAATTGTCCAAGCACCCCCCTTCCCAGTGTTTCTGGAAAGCCTGACCCCATGACTGTGTTTCAAAGTCACGGAGGTCTGGAGCCAGGCTTTAGCAGTGGGGTGGGACAGTTGGATTCGTGGTTGGACTCCATGAGTTTGAAAGTCTTTGGCCAACATCACCCTCCCCCTGCTCCTTGTGTTTCTCCTGGCCAGTTGCCCCCAGCCCAGGAGGGTGCTCCGACCTGTTCCCACCGAACTCTTGGTAGCACAGACTGGGTTGAGCCCTGGCAGTGGTTCTCTGGTCTCTGTGGGTTTGGGGAGCTTCTCTCCCACCCCCAGTACGACAGCATCTTTGCCGCTGGAGCATGGGGCAGCTCCACCTGGTACCAGTACCCCCAGAGCTCAGAAAAAGCAACCTCTCTCTCTTCACAAACTGCACCATGGGCACAAATTTGGGGTTTCCTTTGTCTTTTTCAACTGCCCCCAGATTTTAACCCCGAAAGGATCAGGTGGCAGAGCAGCAGCTCCCCTGTGGGTAATAAAAACTTGAATAAAAGATCTAACCTCCAATGAGAGCTGTGGGTGCCAGTGGGGAGCATCAGTGCTGGAGGTGATGGTGAAGCTGCACCCCGAAGATGTAGTCTCTCACTTGCTGCAGCCCTGCCGAGCATCAAAACACCCCGCTCGCACCCATTAGCATCTGCCTGATGCTGTTAATGGTTCTAACTGGTTTAGCGATCGGCGGTGTCACGATGGCTCTCGGCCCCGTGTCTGGTTTTCCACTAAATTAAGCTCCTGCCTGCCAAAAGCTGGGCTGGGATCCAAGAGGAAAAGGTTATCGCAGCGCCGGGAGCCCTCGTGCCTTTTGCCTCGGTCGCTCCTGTCCAAGCGGGCCAAGGGCGAGCGGGAGCTGATGGGAGCCCTGGAGCCAACGGGCTGGGGCTCGCTTGTCATTATTTCATGCGACCAGAGTGCCAGACGAGCATTTGGCTAATGAGGAGCTATTGTTCCTCGTTTCTAACGAACCGCCAGGACGCCGGAGCAGCCCAGCGAATCCAGCTGAGAGCTGCAGGAGCTGCTCTTGCCAACACACCCAGTCGCTCCGCTCGAGGCCGCTTCAGCGTAGCCGTCTGCGCCGGACGGGCTTCAGGGCTGCAGTTGCAATTGAACAAAACAAAATTCCTCTGCTTAGGAGATGAGAAATCCTCGCGGATGATAACTCCCCCCCTCCCGTACGTAGCGTGGCGGGAGGTTTCCCCCCCTTGAGCCGCAGACGGTTGTCATTAGGTTTCAGCATCAACAGGCTGGTGAAGAAGCATCCCCTGAGCGGAGGGGTTGGAGGGGGTGATTGTGCTTCTCCCACAGCTCCTGCTCGGGGCTGCTCAGGCTGCAGAAGAAAATGATGCGGTTGTCACATGTGGCTGGTTTTTCTTTCGTGGCCCCGAGGCCGCTGAAGATGGGAACAGGCTCTCGTCCCACTTCCATCAGTGTAAATCAGCGGCGCTGAAATCACAGCTCTGCCCTCAACGCAGATTGAAACGTCTAGACGGAGTATGAGGGGTGGAGGGGGGGGGTGGGTGTTGAAATGTAGCCTCTTCTCTGGAAGAGTCAGGAGAAGGATCCCAGGGTAGTGCAGGAGTGCTGCGATGGCTCATCTGGATCCCACCCACATCCCACCCAGCCTGGAGCTGGCAGGACAGAAGGATCAGGGACATCCATCTTCCCCTGTGGAGGCTGCACAGTTCAGCTCCTTGAGCCTGGCTTTATCGTTTAACTGCTCAATAGGAGGAAGGATCCCTTTTCTGCATCTTGAGAGGATGTTCTCAGGAGCTGGCACAAATCTCTTGGTGGCTTTTGAAGCAGCGGCTGGGAATTGGGCGCAGAGCCCACCCATCCTTTCATCTCCCTCATCCGAGGCCATCAATCCTGACCTCTTTTGAGAGGCAGGGCTGGAAGGAGGGGTGAGACCTTCCATCCAGACAGCTGACAGAGCTGGAAAAAACCAAAACAATCCCCCTCCACACACACAAACCTTTGTGTGGGCTGGAAAATCATCTCCCTTTGTATTCACAGAGAATCATGTCCAGGCTCCTGCTGGCGGCTTCTACAAAGGCTTCTCCTCTCTGTCCTCCTTGGCAGCCTCCAAGGTCCTCTTGTTCCTTTGGCAGGCAGGGAAGAGCAGATGCAGGAGAAGGAGGCATCTCCCAAGTGTTCCTGGTCAAGGAGGGACAGCTGAGTTGAGGCTGATTCCAGCTTCCCAGCAGCATCTTCCTTTCTGTCAGCATCCCAAGGGAGCTCCGGCACTTTCAGCTCTGGAAACATTTTGGAGGAAGATGGATTTTCTGTCTCCACCCAAATCCTCTTCCCTTCCCAGAGCAGAATTGTCTGAAGAGGAGCAGACGATGGGGTTGGGGTAGCTCAGGTTAAATCTCTTATCACAGAATCACAGAATGTTAGGGGTTGCAAGGGACCTCCAGAGATCATCCAGTCCAACTCCCCTGCCAGAGCAGGATCCCCTAGTTCAGGTCACACAGGGGGGTTCAAAAGTCTCCAGAGTAGGAGACTCCACAACCTCTCTGGGCAGAGGTTTTCCTCACAGGAAAGAAGTCTCTCCTCATGTTGAGGTGGAACTTCCTATCTTCCAGCTGATCCCCATTATTCCTTGTCCTGTTACTGGGCACCACTGTAAAGACACAGGCCCCTTCCTCTTGACCCCCACCCCTCAGATATTAGCAGACAACAACAAGATCCCTCTCAGCCTTCTCTCTTCTCTGCCAGGGGAGAGTTAGGTTGGACATTGGGCACAATCTCTTCCGTGACATAGTGGTCAGGGGGGGAATGGGCTGCCCAGGGAGGGGATAGAGTTGCCATCCCTGAAAGGGTTCAAAACATGAGTAGATGTGGCCCTGCAGGACAGAGTTTAGTGGGCAGGATGGGGCTCGGGTGAAGGTTGGACTGGATGAGCTTAGAGGCTTCTTCCAACCTCAATGATTCTGTGATTCTCTGACTCTGATTCCACCTTGCAGACAGCTTGGATTGAAAATGAGGGATTTGAGAGACAGGGAAACATCACTGGGTCTTTGTCCTCTGTAGCAAAAGAACTTTAGCTCAGGGTTTACTGAAAAACAACCCTTGCCCGATGTTTTCCTGGGTCCCCCCATCACTCCTGCTCTGATTTACTCTCCAGCCCCTTTTTCTTGTAGGACCTCGTTGCCCCCCCTCTGTCGTTTAATTGAGACGCAAACTGAAGGCCACCATCACTTCCTTCCTTTCCCCAACAAACACCAGCCCCTCTCCCCCAACCTAACCCCACATCATTCCCTGAGCCCTTCTTTCTTCACTCCTTTCCCCACAGATCTCCAACGAGATTACACTAATTACTACCAAGGTCTGTGGGACTGCCCCAGCGACCATCCCGATGAGCTCTCCTTCCAACGCGGGGACCTCATCTACATCCTGAGCAAGGTAGGACCACAGGTCATCGTTACGGGACTGGAAGGACGAGAGGTGATGAAATCATTACAAACCAAGCTTCAGAGCAGAGTGAAATTCCCAGTTTAGTGAAGCAGGACAACGGGATGATGGTGTTTGGGCAGGAACCAGCCCCCGGCATCCCTCTCCTCACTTGGTATTTGCCCCGTCAGTGCCACTGCTGCCCTTCACACGTGCCCCAGAGCCGGATTCTTTCCTTCTGATGGTCATATCCCTTTTCTTTCCGCACTAACGGCCGCTGTTCGTGCCGTCGCTCAGGTATCACTGGGGTAATTGAGTTGTTCAGTCGGGTGTGACCGGGGCTCCCGCGGGCAAACGCACGGAGGTGAATGAATTAAACTCCTGCCTTTAGTGGGGTCTGCGGGGGCAAAAGCAAAACCTCCAGTGTCAGTGACCCGCTCTCCCACATCCCTGCAGGGCTCTGTCCTGGCTCCCAGCTGGTCCTCGCTGGTCCGTGGTGGCCCCAGCTGGCAGCACTGAGCTGGGGCGATTGGTGTTATGGGTGATGTTCGGCCGGGGAACAGCGATGGGTTTGGGTCAGACACCAGGAACAAGTTGTTGGATCTGAGGGTGGGGGAGCCCTAGACCAGGCTGCCCAGAGAGGGGATGGAGGTCCCATCCCTGGAGCCATTCAAGGTCAGGCTGGCTGGAGCTCTGAGCACCCTGTGCTGGTGAGTGATGGCCCTGCTTGGCGTAGAGGGTTTGGACTGGATGCCCTTTGGAGGTTCCTTCCAACCCTATGACTCTCTGATCCTATGTGCATTCCCAGCAACATGGGATGTGGCTGACATCTGCTGTGAGAAGAGGGGAGGGGGTTGCATAGTGTGGATGAGGTTTTGCACCCTAAGACCTGTGGTTTTGCACAGGAATGAGGATGAACTTGGGGGATTGAGCTCCAACAGCTCTTGGTGGGCACCCACCTGGCAAAGTCCTTAATGTGGGGAAGGGTGGGTGCAGCAATGGCTCAGCCATGGTGGGTTTGGACCTTTGGTAATGAAGAGCATCTCAAACTCTCAAAGACCCTATGATCTTTGATGATGAAGAGCATCTCCAGCTCTGCTTTGTGTACAAGCAGGATTTATAGCTGAGAAAAAGGATGAAGCTTGGTTTGACATCCTGGCAGTAGCCACAGGATGGCCCTGGGGGTGGACATGGGTGATCAGACAACACGATGATGGGCAGGAGAGCAGTGGTGGTAGCACTAGGCTTCTCTTTGGAGGTTGGTCCATCCATCAGAGCCCTTGAAACCAGCACCATGGCATGGATGCCCTTTCATGGGCACTGCTCGCTGGATCATCCATCTCACCAAGGGTTCGGAATCACCACCATGGTGTGGATGTTCTTATCCAATGTCTCCACACCGATGCAGCCTCATCTCAGGCAGCAGCAGAGTCTGGACTTTACCAGCCCTTCCTGGAAGGATGAGAGTTCTCCATCTGTAGATGTCCTGACCTGCATCAGCAACAGTGTGGCCAGCAGGGCCAAGGAGGAGATCCTGTCCCTGTGCTGGGACATGAGGAGGCTGCATATCAAGTACTGGGGGCAGTTTGGGCACTGCAGTGCAGGAAGGACAGGAGGGGCTGGAGAAGGCACAGAGTAGAGCAACTGGGCTGGTTAGGGGTCTGGAGAACAGGGCTGGTGGGGAGATGCTGAGGGGGCTGGGGCTGCTCAGTCTGGAGAAGAGGAAGCTGAGGGGAGACCTCACTGCTCTCTAAAACTACTTGAAAGGAGGTTGCAGTGAGGCAGGGATTGGCCTCTTCTCCCTAGGTACTGACGATAGGAGCAGAGTAAAAGGGCTCAGGTGGTGCCAGGGGAGGGTCATGTTGGATCTGAGGACAAACTTCTTCCCAGCAGGAGTGGGGAGCCCTTGGCACAGGCTGCCCAGGGAGAGATTGGAGGCAGCATCCCTGGAGGGGTTCAACAACCGGGCAGCCAGGGGGGTTGAGGAGCTGGGGTAGTGGTTGGGTGTCGTAGGGCAGATGGCTGGACTGAGTCATCTTGAAGTGCTTTTCCAGCCAGGCTGATTCCCTGATTCTATGTCCAAGCTCTTTATGGTGACATTTAGTGATTCACTGCCCTCTTCCAGGGCTGTTTCTTTTAGCTCCAGGCACTGAACCCACAACATCCCCCTCATTCACCCAACAGGGGTGACACCAGGAGCAACCCAGGGATGTCCCTGGCGGTGCCATCCTCATCCCCTCCATCCATCCTACCAAGGGGATCAGATCACCTCCCCTCCCCAGAGCCAGCTTGGGGCCACAGCTTGAAGTCCCAGCAGGGTTTTCGCTCTCTACAGCGGCTCCAGATTGCAACTCTTGTGCTGACTCCCTCGCACGGAACCGATGGGTCCTGAGAGCTTTTCCCCCGTAAATTACTTTCCACAACGGATGTTCAGGAACCGAGAGAGGAGGCGGCGGGGTCTGGGGTTTTGGGAGGGGGTTGAGGGGGAAGCAGTGATGGGAGAAGTTGTGGAAGGCAGGGGGAGAAAGGTGTTTGAAAAGCCTGATCACTCAGCTGCGTTTTAATTTCCTTTTCAATCTTGTCCCAATTAATTTTGCGGAATTAATCTCGTGGAAGCAAAGGCGACGGCGCCGAGGCTGCCGCTCGGAGCGGGGCGGCCGCTCGCTCCCAACATGAAATAGTGGCTAATATAAAAATCCATCTGGTGTGTTGGGAGCCAGTGCCTGCTGCTGCTGCTGCTGCTGCTCCAGCTCCTGCCTGACATTTCCAGCATCCACAGCAGGGAAAAGGGATTTAGGGGATAGTGGACAACAAGAGGTGATTGTAGGGTGGGCAATCAGCAGGGCAAGGGCAGCGATGTCACCTGCCGTGTTCTCTCTGGTGCTGTGTTGAGTGGGAATGGTGGGGTTGGGTTGTTGGTTGGACTTCATCATAGAATCATAGAATCACAGACTGTGTTGGGTTGGAAGGGATCTCCAAAGATCATCCAGTCCCAGAGCTCCAGCCAGCCTGAGCTTGAATGGCTCAAGGGATGGGGCCTCCACCCCCTCTCTGGGCAGCCTGGTCCAGGGATCCCCCACCTTCAGATTCCAGACCTTTTTCCTCCTGTGCAGCTTCACTCTGCCCTTTTCCAGTTTCAAACCAAGACCCCTCATCCTATCGTTCCCTGCCCTTGGGAACAGCCTTCCCCAGCCTTCTGACAGCCCCTTTCAGAGCCTGGAAGGTCCCTAGAAGGTCCTCCCAGAGCCTTCTCCACTCCAGGCTGAACAGCCCCTGCTCCCTCCGCCTGTCCCAGAGCCATCTGAGCACTTCCACACCCTCTGGACTCAGTCCAACAGCTCCTCATCCTCCTGGTGCTGGGGGCCCCAGATCTTGTGGGTCTCTTCCAACCCTAATGATTCTGTGATCCTGTAGTTTGGGTTCCTGTGCCAGCGCTGGGAGGGTTTGACCAGGAATCCAGGGATGCTCAGGGCCTTTGCCTATGGTCCCACCAGTCTCAGCCAGGAGACTCCTTGTTGCACCCCCAATGCAGCATCAGCCCCCCATTATTATTAGGGATAACAGAATCCAGAGTGTCCCCAGGGGAACCGGTTAATTGGCAGCAACTCATCACCCCAAAACACCAGAGGGGATGGATTTGGGGGAAGAGGGGGAGCAGCAACCCTAACAAACACCGTCTGGCATCGCACATCCCCTTTTCCCGGCCCCGATGCCTCATCCCCCGGCTGAGGGATTTGTACGTGAGGGTAATTATTTGGATGCAGCTCGACTTCCTATTTCCAGAGGGTTTCGCTGGATGTGACAAGCGGCCATAAAAGCGGGGAAGTTAATTCTCTCAATTGCTCCCAGTGAAAGCAGAAGCCGAGGAGGAAGGGGAGGAGGGGGGCTTTGGAAAATGGGGAGGTGGAGGGGGGGGGGAGGTTAATATTCCCATCTCCCAGACCCCAAGCGAAAGGCGTGTGGTGACATCTAGTGGCATTTGCCATGGGTTTGGGGCTATCTCGTTCATGGGGGTGGCGATGAGGTCACCCCCCACTCCATCCCATCGTGTGCTTGAACCTGGGAGGATGATGGAGCTGGTGTGTGATGAGTTGGGTCAGCGCTCAGCCCATTGCATCTGCATTCCCCTAACCAAGGTCTCCAGTGGGATTTGCCCGGGGCTCGGCGACACTGGGATCCCATTAATAACCCCTCTGGGAGGCTCCTGAATTGGAAGGGATGGCAATGGGGATGGTGTCGGGGTCAACTGGAAGGCAACGGTCACCCACCGGTCAAATTCAAGCAAGGGCCATCCTTCCCCCGCCGGCCCCAAACCCCCCCAGAGGGAACCAATCGTCCAGAACCAGCCCCTGGCAGCCTCATTCCTCCCAGGTAATTTTTATAAATGAGGGGACACCCATCGCTGCGGAGGACAAAAGGGTGGCTGAGCGCCCAGGCAGCAGTGCCGAGGCTGCCCTGCACCCGCACAGCCCTGATGCTGCATCCCAAATGCTGCCCCCTCTATCGGGATCAACCCTCATGTCCGTAACACCGTGTCCCAAGTGCTCCCCCCACCTCATCCATGGGGATTCACCCCAGTGTCCTTGTTGCTGCATCCCAAGTGCTGCCCCATCCATGGAGACTCATTCCCACATCCCAAACACCGCATCCCAAATGCTGCCCCATCCATGGGGATTCACCCCTGATTCTGCATCCCTAATGTTACCCCATCCGTGGGGTCTCACCCCCAACACCACGTCCCAAATGCTGCCCCATCCACACGGTTTCACCCACATGTTCCTGATGCTGCATCCTAAATGCTCCCCCATCCATGGGGTCTCATCCCCAGATCCTCAAAACCCGTGTCCTAGGGATTCACCCCTGGATTCTGTCTCCCAAATGCTACCCCATCCATGAGGACTCATCCCCACATCCCAGCCACCATCTCCCAAACACTGCCCCAATCCCACTCCCTTCCCTTGACAGTGGGGTGACCCCAACCCTCACAGGGCAGCCCTGATGACCTCAGAGCCCCAGGACAGTGGCCCCATCCCCATGGTCCTGACACCCCACCACTAGCCCAGGAAGCTCAGGAGGCTGCTGAGCTGTTGCCCCTATAAGCAGCAGAGCCGGCAGGTGGCTCCGCTCGAGGGGTTTTAGGGTTTGAAGCTTCTTCCCACCATTTATCCTGAAATTCCTAATAAATGAGGTTCAAGACTTCAGCTCTGACAGGGGGGGATGAATAAATTCCCCGGTAAAGACAGGGGTTTCATTCCTGAGACCCTCCAAGACCCCACAGAATAAACCAGATTCATCAGCGAGTCATTTTTTCCCCCATAAATCTCAACCAGGGACCGGCGCAGGGCTGCGGAGGCTGAAATATGGGGAATTTATTCACTGCGGCCCCGTTGTCTCGGACTGGGAGGATCCCACTCGAATATATTACAGGGGAGACTGCTGGCTGGTTAGGGGTGACGGTGCTGCGGGGCTCCGGTGTAGGATTTAGGGCCAGGCGGGCAGTCTGTCCCACATCAGCTCCTGCCCTCTATGAGGTGATTTAGGATCAAAGTCCTGGCAAAGCTGTTAATAGGGTGGGTGGCTGGTTAGGGGTGACGGTGCTGCGGGGCTCCGGTGTAGGATTTAGGGCCAGGCGAACAGCCCATCCCACATCAGCTCCTGCCCTCTATGAGGTGATTTAGGATCGAGGTCCTGGCAAAGCTGTTAATAGGGTGGGTGTCTGCCTAGGGGTGACAGTGCTGCAGGGTCCTGGTGTAGGATTTAGGGCCAGGCGGGCAGTCTGTCCCATATCAACTTAGCCTCAGCCTCCCTTTAGGAGCCTCCCTTTAGGATGCTGAGATTTAGGATTGAGGTCCTGGTGATGATGCCAGTGGGGTGGATGATCACTAAGGGGTGACAGTGCTGTGGGGTCCAAGTGTAGGATTTAGGGCTAAGCAGGCAGTTTGTCCTCAGTCATCCCCTACTCTCTGTGAGGGGGAGACTTAGGAACAAGGTCCTGGTGATGCTGACAGCGGGATGGGTATCTGGTTAGGGGTGATGGTGCTGCAGGGTCCTGGTGTAGGGTTTAGAGCCAGGCAGTCAGTCCATCCCACATCAACTCCTGTCCCTTCATGAGGTGGAGATTTAAGATTGAGGAGCTGGTGATGCTGACAGCGGGATGGGTATCTGGTTAGGGGTGATGGTGCTGCAGGGTCCTGGTGTAGGGTTTAGAGCCAGGCAGTCAGTCCATCCCACATCAACTCCTGTCCCTTCATGAGGTGGAGATTTAAGATTGAGGAGCTGGTGATGCTGACAGCAGAATGCATCTCTGGTTGGGAGGGACGGTGCTGTGGGGTCCTGGTGTTGGATTTGGGGCTGAGCAGTTCACCCTCAGCTCCTGCCCTTTATGAGGTGGAGATTTAGGATCGAGGGCCTGGCAAAGCTGTCTGTAAGGGTGGGTGTCTGGCTAGGGATGATGGTGCTGCGGGGTCCTNGAGTCCTGGTGTTGGATTTGGGGCTGAGCGGTTCACCCTCAGCTCCTGCCCTTTATGAGGTGGAGATTTAGGATGGAGGGCCTGGTGATGCTGCCAATGGGGGGAAGTGGGGATGGAGAGAGGGGCCATTTGTTTGGTTTAAACAGATGGGAAAAAAAAATGGGGGCAATAAAAAAAGGATAAAATTTTAAAAATAATTGAGAAGAGGAAGTGAAAAGGAAATTTAAAGAAGCAATTGAAAAAAAAGAAATAAGAATCCATGAGAAAATGAATAAATAAATGTAGTTAATAATCATTCGAAGAAATTTTAAGTTAAAAATAGAGATTTGAAAATGGAAATTGAAAAGGTAAACAAAGAAATTAAATGCAACTAGAAAATTCATAAAGAAACAGGAATGAAAAAATAGAAACTAGGAATCAAAAATGGAAATTGAAAATAGAAATTAAAATTAGATGTGAAAAAATAGAAATTCGAAGTGGAAGTCAAGAATGGAAATGAAAAAGGGAAATTAAGAGTAGAAATTAAAATTTGAAATTGAGAGTAGAAATTGAGACGTATCAGAAAAGAAATTAAAAGAGAAAATAAAAAAGAAGATAGACATTTATAAGAATTAAAATAGAAATTAAAAGTAAATTCAATAAAGAGACTGAAATAAAAAATGAAATTAAAAAAGGCTAAAATTGAAATTAAAAAATAGACATTGAAAGATTTTTATAAATTGAAAATTTAAATAGAAATAGGAATAAACAATATTAAAAGAGAAACAAAAGATGGAAGTAAAAGGAGGATTTTAAAGAATTAAAAATTAAAATTNAATTATCAATTGAAATAAAAAATAAAAGAAAAAGAAAAGGAAAATAAATAAAAAGGAACTAGACATTTTCAAAAATTAGAATAGCAATAAAAATGTAAATTGACAAAAAATAGACTGGAATAAAAAATAAAATTAAAAATTAAAAATCAAAATAAAAATAAAAATAGAGTTTGTAAAAAAATCAAAAAATAAAATTCGAAATAGAAATGAGAAGAATTTATGGAAGATCTTTACAAAGAAATCCAAAATAGAAAGGGAAANNNNTCCAAAATAGAAAGGGAAAAATAGAAAGGAAAAAAATGTGAGGAAGAATTTAGCCAAAAGCCCAAGGAGTGGAAGACATTTTCAAAACACGAAGATGCTGATAAATTCTAAACATGAAATGTAAATTATTAAAATGATAAAAAATGAAAATAAAGGAAGGGAAAATCAATCAGCCCCCAAATTCAAGCGAATCCCCGTCAGTCGGTTCATTTTTAACCAGCTCCCTGTTCCCAGCACTAACAACACCCCCCCCAAATTCCCAGTGTGCTCCATAAATCAGTGGGAATTCCACTCCATGGGGATGGGGAAGGGGGGGTTCATGACGACAGGACCCTCCTCATTAAACCCAGCCCTCCCTGGCCATCACCTGCACACTGGGGCCACCATCCCCACCTGCACCCCCTAAACCTGGGACAGGGAGGGATGGATGGAGGCACCACAGCGGGGTTTTGTGTGGGGTGGGGGTTCCTCATCGGCACCAGAGGACAAAACCCGCGCCCTCTCCCCAGCGATAGCGGGGGGATCGAAACCCCAGCGTGGCAGCCAGTTCCTTTGGCTGAGGGGAAGTGACCGGCAGCCAGTTCATTAGTGGGGACGGAGCTAATTACCAGCCGCTCTCCCAGTCCATGAGGTGCAGGGTTCCTTTTGAACCCAGTGATGGGGGAGCTTTTCCAACTGGTTTTCTCTCCCTCAGTCCAGTTGGTGGCCAGGGAGCAGTGCTGTCCCCCCTGGCAGCAAGTGCTGTCCCCCCCAAGAGCAGCGCTGGGCCCAGCTCTATTCAGCATCCTGGTTGGGAGGGATGGAGTGTCCCGTCAGTAAGTTTGGGGATGACACCGAGTTGGGGGGCAGTGTCGATCTGCTGGAGGGGAGGAAGATGCTGCAGAGAGAGCTGGACAGGCTGGGTCAATGGGCAGAGGCCAACGGGATGGGGTT
>VZRI01000302.1:0-120936 GCA_013397515.1 Upupa epops
AATTAGTTAGGCATGATTTGCCTAATATATGAAACGTTAAGTATCAAATCAATGTGGAATTTGTATCATCCTTGTTTGTCCATCCATATATAGGCATCTTCCTGCATCCAAGGAAATGTCTTCCGTGCAAAACATTTTTGAAGCACAAGTTGTTCAAGCAGCACTGTCATGTACGTTCTCACCATAATACTGTATCCTTCTGGCTTGCACAGAGTTACTTTTCTTTGTGGCAGCTGATCATGGTGCTATGCTTGGATTTATGATGAAAACAGCCTTGAATAACCCAGGGATTGATGTGCTAGTTATTATCAGGCATTGCTTGCACACTGTCAGGGGCTTTTCTGTTCCTCACGCTGTCCTGCCAGCAAACTGGGTGGAGGTGCCCAGGATGCTGGGAAGTGGACACAGTCTGACCCCAGCTGACCAAAGGGATGTCCCACACCACACTACATTGTGTGTGGACTCAAAGCTGGGGAGGAGAGGTGGAAGAAGAGGATATGTTCAGAGTCATGGCATTTGATTTCCTAAGTAACCTTTATGTATTAAATCCCCTATTTTCCTGGGAACAGCTAAATGCTGCCTACTGATGAGCAGTAGTGAACTAATTGATTGTGTGTAGACTATAGATTTAAATGTTCCACTGTCTTTAGTTGAACACACAAGTGTTCTTGCTTTTACTTTTCTTACTCTTTCCATCTCCCCAGGAGTGAGAACTCGAGCAGCTGTGTGGTGCTTCAGTGCCCACTCAGGTTAACCTACAGCATTCTGCTGAAAGTGCTTCTAAGCATGTCATGATGCTTATTTTCTCTCAGTGAACTGCTTTTCTATCCTGTAAGGACTTTCTGGGAGACAGTAACACTGTGGTGATGATTTTGATAATGGTTACTGCCTTTAGTGTTAATGTTTAGGAATTTCTGACACCTGGTTTGGTTGTGTAGCCTTTTGTCCTTGTCCTTTCTTTAGTATAGTCCCTGTTTATAAGCCCATTTGGAACCAGGGTCAGTTTCCTGTGTTGAGACAACTGTGTAATAGGACTAATTAACCATATAACAAGTATAGTGCTACTACAGTTCTGCAAGAGAAAATGTTAAACTGCTGTTTGCTCTCTGGAATTTTCTGATGGTTGTTCTCCTGGAACTTTACTTTTGTCAGATTCTCATTTCCTTTTCTGCCAGCCACATCAGCAGACAAACATGAGCTAGGGTGTAGGTGGAAGCACAATGAATCTGCCAGCATGACAGCATTAGGAACTATTGAGATAGCAGAACTCTTAAACTAAGACACATAGAAAGAAGATGAGTGGTAAAGCACTGACAAATGCTGTTGTGGTGAGTCACCTCTTGTCTGAATCATATGGGAATGGCCAAAAGGAATGGGTTCCTCACCCTTTCTTGCAGTTCAGGAGGATGTGTCATGAAACGAGCAAGGTGACAGTCAAGTCAAAAAGTAAAGTAAAAATAAAAAGTCGATCTGGTTATGTAGTGTGAGGTTAAATTGTGGAATTCTTTGTCTGAGGTTGATGTGGATTCTAAAGGCTTGCTCAGGCCCAGAGGAAAACTGCCAGATTAGTGCAGATTAAAGCTATGGAGGTTTATTGAGTGCTTAGAGTTTACCTCTGGCTAAGAAGGTCTCTTCAGAAGCTGGTTTAGGTGAAGCATCAAATATGTGTTCTGTTCTAAGATTCTTCCCTAAGCAACTGCTTTTAGCTCTGCTCAGATCCTGATCTGCCATCCTAAATAGGTTCCTGCGTTTCTATGAAAGTGTCCTTATTCTCTTAATGAAAAGGTAGTATTTCCATGGAATATAAGGCAGAACTTCTGTAAATCCAAATTTTAACTGTGAATCATGCAACAAATACTAAAGGAAGCAGAACTGTAATGAGAAATACACGTTTACTTTCACAACTAGAACATGCTTTATTCTTTCAGTGAGAGAAAGTCCCTATTTACTGAGGAGCACTTACATCTAGTTATAATATCTGCAACCAGAGTAGTGTGTTGTCCTTCATTCTTGATAATTTATATTTGTCTTTGTAGTTATTTTGAAGTTTCAATCAGCTCTTTAGTTTTACCAGTGTTCTTACCTCACACCATTGCATATCCAGCGAATGTGCTGACTTTACAAGACCTTTGATAGTGTAGTTTCTACTTCAGCATCCACAGAACACAGAAATAAATGGTGGTAGCATTCTGAAATTGTACCAAATGTTAAACTATAAATGAGAACAAAATAAAGCTCTTTGCAACTTCAAAGTATAGTTTGAATGGAATATAAGTTGCAGTTTTATTTAGTTAATTTAAAAAATGTAAGCAGTTTTAGCTCAGTGAGTGTTTAAAGGTATGTTAATTTAAAAATAGGTTACTTTGTGGCTTCAGATTGCCTTTTTTTTTCCCTTATGTTATTCCTTTGTCTTTGACTCAGTATTTTTTGTGTTTTTATCAACTTCTGTTTTATCAACTTCTTGTGTTTTTATCAACTTTTGTCAGCTGCAGCATCTGGCAGTGAGAATGTTCAGCCTCCACCATTAGCTTATAAGAAATGGGGTTTGCAAGATGTGGATGTGATTGTTGACCATGCAAGTATTGGTAAGCACTTCAGTTTAATTTCAAATGTGTGGCTTAAATTAAGTGAATGCTTTCCTGCTGTTAAATGGAGTGAGAGCACTGCATGATACTGATTGTACAGAAAATAAATAATGGGAGAAGGCTGTTAGAGTAAACGATCTCATAAACTATTTTTTGTGATGATGGTTAACATTCTCCTCAAGTCTGATTGAGGGAAGAGATGGTGTTGCAGCTGCAGCTTTGTCTTCCAGTTTAGTAAGAAACAGCCAACGGAGACTAGGTCAGATGCAGTTAATTCCCATTGCTGCCACGTTAAAGACCTGTCTGTGAGGCATGTCACAACTGATAGGAGGCTTTATAAAGTCCAGCACATAAATAAACTGCAATTTCAGATTGTTCTTTTCCAAAAAAGACAAACTGACTCAAACTGACTTCTAGGCTTTCAAAGGCTTCTACTCCTTAGGGATCTGCAGAAGTCCAGGTTCTTTCTTGTCAGACAGGCAGATCGGAGGGAGGAGAATAAGCTTCATTTCTCTTCCACCCTTTCCCCAAAAGCAGGTAGGAGGTTGAAAGGAAACTAACTAGGCAAGTGAAGTGCGTTTGATAGAGGCAGTTTTGCTGTGGAACTCTGCTGATTTTTGTTTTATTCTTCTAAACAAACCAACTATGCTTTACAATTAACTTAAGTGCATTAGGTTATTGCCAATGTGTTCCTTGGAATTTGTGTGATTAAAGCTGCTTCTCCTCCCTTCCTAAATGCTGACTGATCAGTTGAGAAGGAATGTTTTAGACTTCTAGAGCATTGCATTCCTTTGTCCTGAAAGTGTAAGACATTCACTTCAATGTTTTTTTTCTAGGCATCATGACACTGTCTCCTTTTGACCAAATGAAGACTGCCTCCAATATAGGTGGATATAATGCAACT
Source organism: Upupa epops (assembly GCA_013397515.1). Classification (NCBI taxonomy): domain Eukaryota; kingdom Metazoa; phylum Chordata; class Aves; order Bucerotiformes; family Upupidae; genus Upupa; species Upupa epops. Next base: position 3,490 of record VZRI01000302.1, read on the forward strand.
ATAAAAAACAACCCACCTGCTATGTCTCAGTATGTTACTGTTGGATCCAATCCTTTCACTGGTTTCTTTTTTGCCCTGGAGGTATGTATTGCAAAGCTGTCTTACCAAAACTTTGAGAAATTAATCCTTCTCTTTCATGTGTGGGTATTTCTGAAATATTCCTTATGTTCACTTTGTGTTGATTGTTTCCCTTCTTGTTCTTCTGTAATTGGAATGATTTGTGACAATATTGTCTTCCACAGGTTCCTGCTATGATAAATGTTATTTTCTATCTTAATACAATGTTAAAGAAGTCTTTGTTTGTTAATTTATTATCACTTATTTTTTGAAAAAAACCTTAGGTTACTTATATTGAGACTGTGTCAAATGCATCTTATGGTTGTTTGGAGGCTTTCGGCCTTTGGTCATGTACGCCCACAGTCTGGGTATACTTACTGTGATGGTTTCATATAGTGGAACTTCTACTTGAAGAAGACTGCAATTTATGCTTAATGATACCTGTACCATGCTTGTGTCATCTGTTGTATTGGAGAACAGGGTTGCACCACAGCTGTGCATCATGCACATTCAGACCCTACATGCATGTGTGCTGTCCTTATCAGGACTGAAAACTGGTTGGAAATGCTAGAGTTGGAACTTTGATTTTTGTACTTGTTTTCCCAATATATTTATGAAATTGACTGCTTAAGTTGATACTTGCAAGGATGCCAAAGCCGTACACCAGCTAACTCTCCATGATAAATCATATACGGGGTTTTTTTAACTTCTGTTGCAGACAAACATACTGAGCTACCAGTGACTTGCAGGAGGATTTTGAAATAGTAAAGAGATGTCAGAATGGCTTTTCTGGCAATCAATTAAAATTTTGCAGAGTCTTAAAGCTATGCTTTCTGAGATGAAAGTCCGTAGGAGGCCTGAAAAACTATTCTGCAGTTAAGTTCAGTGTAAGAACTATTTCTTGACTTTCTAAACACTTTATTCCTTCATTTCAGGGTGGCTCACGGCTGAGTTTTTTTATTTTCTAAATACTTTATTCTTTTCTTCCAGGGTAGCTCCCAGCCACTCTTGTCCCATGTTGCCTTAGCAGTTGCAAGTAAACTGACTTCAGCATTATTTAATGCTGCTAGGTAATAAAATAATGATTTTTTTTTGTTGAAACATTTACATAAAAGTTTGAAGAATTTTAGGACCATTAGTGTGATTCTAACGTGTTTTTTCTATTGCAAGTGGTTGGCTGGGTTGGAAGAGTAAACATGAAGAAGAACTGCCACCAAAACAGAAACCAAAAGTTGAACCTGCAACTCCATTGGCAGTGAGGTAGGTTTTACATACTTTCTTGGTTGCTTTAGATCTCTTGTACTTTTAATTATTTGAATTATATTGAAATGTATATTGTACACAATTATTTTTCTTGACTTCAAGCAGTGCTGAGAGCTTGAAGGTCATTTTTTTAAGCTGTTTTCTTCTAGTTTACCCATTTCTTTCACCTCCAGTGTGTAGGTTCATTGTTACTGTAAAAAGAAGAGTGTGCACAGTTCAATGATGCTATGAGTACACAAATATTCCTCCTGAAGTTTATCACTGAAGCACTCCAAAAACCTACATGAGGTCCTTGCTACTTATAATAGTTGAAATTTCCTCACAGAAATTAGGAAGTATCCTGTTTCCTTGTTGATTGTGTTACCAAGAAAGCTGATAAAAGGCTAAATTAATTCTTGATTATTTTCCTTTCTTTTTAAAGTATAGTCTTAAGACTACTGAGCAAAAAGAGGGCTTATGAAATAACCCACTGCTCTGAGATCTTTGCTGGACAATACATGACAAGGCAGTTGCTTATCCTAGGTTCTGAACTTCGTTTTCAGAAGGACTTCAATGATCTCTCAGCAGACACACATGGAACTATTTTTGATAATTTGATTTTAATTTAATCTGTACATTTATGTCCCCTTAAAAATAGAAATCTTAGTCTCTATAAGATACTCAAACAGGTATGTTGTGGTTTTGTTTTAATTTTTTTTTTTTTAGGTTTGGACTTCCAGATTCCCGTCGCCATGGTGAAAGAATATGTCTTTCTCCATGTAACACTTTGGCAGCTGTAACAGATGATTTTGGAAGGGTTATTTTACTGGATGTTACAAGAGGCCTTGCAGTTCGCATGTGGAAAGGTATCATAATGTATATTAAACATAACAAAGAATATTCTTCAAAACAGTATGATGTGTTCTGTCCAAACTTAAATTTCCAATTGTTTTTCCATTATTAAGAAAGAAAAGTGTATTGTGTTATAGAAAACCCATGAGAATGTACTTGTACCAGTCCCTCAAATACTGATATAATACAATTGTAGCCTGTTTGTGTTGTGAAAATTTTTAAATTCTTTGTAACAGACTGTATTCCAACAGAAAACTTTTTTTTGAAAGGACTATACTTCTGTTTTCCAAAATTGTTTCCCTTGACAAGCTCTGAGAAAACAAACAGAAGTTTGAAAAATCATCTAGAAAAAAGACAACACTTAGATCCTTGTGGAATACTCAGCCTCTTCTATACTGAGGGATTTTTTTAAAATTGTGCAGATGTTCAGCACTGAAATTTTAATTACGCCTAATGTTACAACACTTTTGTTCTCTGTAGGATTAAAATTTTGCAGCTTTTTATGAGATGAAAGATCTTTTATTAGAAAAAAACTCTTTAGTTCTCTTCAGTTCTCTTCAACACTTCATATTATTGGTGCATTAGTTAAGAATTCCAAGCTTTCTTTGGTACACATGATTTGCCAGCCTTTCCCCAATGAGGCTGTTGACATGTGAGACAATTTCTTTATTTCTTCTAATTTTGTTAAAGTAAATTGTCTACTGAATTAGGTGTTTTGGATTATGACTTTTCTGTCACATGGAGTTGTGAATGCTTTTCAGCCTTTTCAGTGCAATATGTCTTGTTATAAGCTTGTTTTCTATGTTAGTATTTCACTTGTAGCTTGTAGTCTTTGGTTATACTTGTTAAGCCATTATGTAGTTTAGTGATTTAATTGGATCATCTCAACCTTTTTTGTTAGGAAGGATTTGTGAGGAAAGTTATTTGTGTTATCCAGAGAGCAAAGATTAGTATTTTTATTGGGTTACTAAAAGTTAAACACGTGTAAGTGAAAACATATGAATAAACAATAATATGAACATATACATAAAACATATGAATATTATTTAGTAGATTATGTAAATTTCCTTCCTTAAATCTTTTGTTGTTGTTTCAAAATATGAGAAATCTGGACACTTATCTACAGATCTTTCTTCTCTGAGAAGCTTTTATATTGGTGGAGTATCTGGAATACAAACCTAATGAATTTTGGGGGACTTCTGGTTTCTCTCAGAGCGGCTGCTTCCTCCTGTAAGCTTTGCAGGAGACTGCATTTGCCTGCAGAGGTCTCATGGGCTCTGCTCCAAGTTCATGGACCGCAGTTCCTGACAGGAGGCTGGCTACAGGCCAGAGATGCACAGTTTGAAACAGCTTGCTGCTGGAGTAGCACTTAAGTGCGTGGTGATGTGTGCCAGTCATGAGTCCATTTCTGTACACCAATGAGCTGTCTTCTCTTACAAAGGATACCGTGATGCAGAAGTTGGTTGGATACAGACTGTAGAGGACCTTCATGAGAGGGAAACTGAGAAGATGGATTTTTCTCCTTTTGGAAATGCACAGGGTCCAAGCAGAGTAGCTCAGTTCCTTGTGATCTATGCTCCAAGGAGAGGCATTCTGGAGGTGTGGAGCACACAGCAAGGGCCTCGGGTGGGAGCCTTCAATGTGGGAAAGTATTGCAGGTAAGAAACAGTGGGTGGACACATGGCCTATGCTGCTCCAATGACGGTCTGTGTGGATATGCTGGTGGTAAATGTGGAAAGTGACGGCAGGTATTTTTGTATTGCTCACAGTGTTTCTACTTTAATACACCTTGGTTTATAGAAGGGACTGTGTCACATTTCATCACTTTCCGATGCTTCCTGATAAGTACGTTTAGCAGTTGTTGAATTTTAGCTGTATAAAATCTGTTATCTTTTTATGTAGTGTGTGGAACGGCAAGGCTGCTAATTTTTTTCTTTGTTTTTTGTTTGGTTTTAGGTTATTGTATCCAGGTTATAAAATAATGGGTCTAAACAATGTGACCAGTCAGGGATGGCAGCCTCAGACCTATCAGATATGCCTTGTTGATCCTGTCTCTGGAAGTGTGAAGACTGTCCATGTACCTTTCCATTTAGCACTGAGGTGAGGACCTTCTGTGTTTTGCATAACCAATGAAGTTTCATTATTGCTTTTGAAAATAATGTTTCATTTAGAGCACAATTCTGGTGTTCCTTCTCAAGCTGAGTAGTACTCAAGTAACAGTTTTACTAGTTTGTGTGCATTAACTTAATTATTTTTAATGTGATGATACCTTAAAATATTCTATAATTTTTTTTCTGAATTATTCAGTTTTGTTTTCTTCACTTATACAATTAAAATTATTGCCTTTCAGTGATAAAAAGAGTGAGCGAGCAAAGGACATGCATCTCGTGAAGAAGTTAAATGCTTTACTCAAAGCTAAAACCTCAGATCCAGGTCGGTTTCTTGTATAATGTCTTAAGACTGTATGTTACCTAGCGGTTCTTGTGTTACCTGTCTTGTAATTGTATAAACACAGGTTTGTGGTGCGCTGTGACAGTGGTGTGCGCTGTGAATTACGATCTTTAAGTAGCTCATATTGTTTTTATAAGCTACCAGATAACTTTAATCTCGTATAAGGATCTAGTATAAACCTTGTCTGCCACATAAATCTTAACTGAACTCTGGGTGCTGGCATACATCATGGTCTGTTTGCAGTCCATTATGCTATGTAATCAGCATTTGACTCTAGATATCCTTCTTCCTGTAAGTAATATGTATGTCTTACAAAAGGCAAGCACTGCTAAGAGAGGCCAGTGAGCTGTTTGATTTTCCCCAAGCTTATTTTGACAACTTTGATATCAGCGTCTGCATCTCTCTAGCATGAACCGACATGCATCCTAACTGTGGTGTGGGTTGACTTGCTCTTTGCAAAGTATTTGACAAATATGAATTGAAGTCGTGACTGTCTTTGCAGATTTGATTGAAGCAGAAGCAAAGGAATTAATACTTGATATCAAATACCCGGCTACAAAGAAACAGGTGAATATTTACAAGTTATCGTGCTTTATTAGAGGAAAAAATATCAGAGGGCTGTATCTCTTTAATACTTATTTAATATATTTTTTTAACTCTAGGAAAAAAATAAATGACTTAAAAAAACCCTTAAAACAAATGACTTGTGACTCATCAATTCTGTTTTGGTGAGGTTTGGGTTGTTTTTTTGTGGTGAGGTTTTTTTTTTTTTTAATCACACCATATTGACTGGAATGAATTTTCACTACTGACTTGCCCAAGGCATCTTCCATGCTAAAAGTCAAACAAATAAGAAGAAAGCAGACTTTTCTGTAGGATCAAATTAGGCTGCAAGTATATGTGAAGACAAATTACAATGAAAAAATCATTGTCAAACTTGTGCTACTGTTTGTCTGCCTTTTATGTTTTTACAGTAAAATTGAGTAAATGTTTAATTCTGATAAACTTATGCTTAACAGGCCCTGGAAAGTATACTGACAAGTGAACGTGTGCCACTGTCTGGCCTCACAAACATCACTCAGACATTAATGGATAATTTAAAAAAACAGGGTAGGTGGATATTTATTTTGCAAAAACAAGAGTACTTTGTTTGTGGTGCTGTCAAACTGTTCCACAGAAAAACTGCTCTTGGTTGGTTGCTGCTAGATATTGTGGAAGTCTGCATAGACTTTTGCCTCTAGGTGTCCTAGTTTGTGCAGATGGTTTTGGTTTGTTCTTTTTCTCACTCCCCACATGAGGCAGTAAGGATGTGGTGATTTGAATTTGAGATAGTGTAATGTACTGCAAGCATGAAGTACTTGTCACTGAGGATCTGAGCTCTTGTTCGATGCCTAGTATCTTTTCTTGATGAACTTCACTCAAGTTATATACATTTCATACATTTTGCTAGAGACTTCAGAACCAATGTCAAGAAATGTCTATGACTATATGTAGGGAAGTTGTAGACAAGTCGGGGTCAGGTTCTTCTCCCAGCCAACTAGTGATAGGAAGAGAGGGTATGGCCTGAAGCTGTACCAGGGGAGGTTTAGGTTGGACATTAGGAAGCACTTCCTCACAGAAAGGATGATCAGACATTGGAATGGACTGGCCAGGGAGGTGGTGGAGCCCCCCATCCCTGGAGGTGTTTAAGAAAAGATTGGATGCGGCATTTAGTGCTATGGTCTAGCTCATTGCGGTGATGCTAGGTCATAGGCTGGGATTGATCGTCTTGGAGGTCTTTTCAGCCAAATAATTCTGTGATTCTGTGCTGACACTTACCAACAGTACATGTCTGCTTTTTCAACGTTGTTTTTATCTGTGGATTAATTTGAGCTTTTTAGACGTTGAAAATTTAGCAGTAGGAGTCAAGATATCCCTACCACAATGTAATCATTGCAAGCAGCAGTGCATTAAAAAACGATAGATAGACCTGATACCTCCAGTTCTAATAACAGAGCAGTTTAACACAGCTGCCAAGTAATTTTCACTGTTTCAGGCTGTATGGTCAAGTTCAAATGCGCCTTTATTTCTTCTCAGAGCTTGAGTGTGTGGATGAAGGCTTACTACAGTTCTGTGCAAACAAGCTAAAGCTGTTACATCTTTATGAACTAGTTAGTAAACTTAATTCCCAGAGCATACAGAAAGACACTCCACCCTTGGATAATGTGAGTAATTCCAACTTCAGCTGTCTTATAGAATCAAATAATGATTTAACAAAATACATTTTTTTGGACCTTGGATTAAATAAGTAAATAAGCAGGTTACCTGGTTTTGTGGCCTGGAACTTTTAATGAGGTGATTATTTTAGAATACTATTTTTAATTCCTAGTGATTAATCTGCCTAATTTTGTTTCGCAATTACATGAAGTCAGGGCAGAAATGAAAATAGGACTGATTTCCATGTCTTAGCCAGAGTACATGTTGTTCAGTTATGTTGGGGTATTTTGGGACCAGCAGAAATCAGATATTCTGATATTTACTTGTGTAGCTTAATAATTTGGCTTGATTTTGATATAGTTTGTAAAACTGCGTTATTTATATAAGCCGTATATACTGGTGTTATATAGGCTTGTTTGCTTGGTGAGTGGTTGCCATACTGTGAGCAGGATCTAAATATGGAAAATCTTCTGTTAAAAATTAAGCTAGACAAGGTCTTAAGTTATATAAATAAGTGAGAGTATCCATAATTTTGTCAATTTAAAAAGACACTTTTAATTAAATATTACTTCTTGGACTTCTAGTTTTTACTGTGTTCTGGAAAACAGCTGTTAGTATTAGTCTTGTGATGAGCAGGGTTTTTTTTGTTTTTGCTTTTAAGGACTTGGCTAAACTGCTTCGACTGGAAGAAAAAGATTTCCACAGGCTTGAAATTTTACTGGAGAACTACAAGAAAGAAAATACCCGAAGTTCTGATCAGCTTGCTGATGAGAAGGGTGGCTTACTGTCTCTGAAAATGTTCTTAGAATATTTGGAGTATGAAAAGGATGTAATTAATGTGAAAAATATGGAAGATGGAGAGTATGTGGCTTTAGGTAAGAGCTGAACTGTTTGGCAATGTACAATGGTGTAAGTATCCTAGCCTTAATTTGGGAGCCTCAACAAGCTGGCTTGCCTTGAAGTAGGATGTGTCAGCAATGCTTCCTTTACCCATAAGGTCTTCCTTTACCCAAGGATAAGTCTTTCTGCCTAGATAATAATGACTTCTGTGGTGAGAGCTGTTAGGCAGTGCAATGGTCTTCCAAAGGAAGTTGTGGATTGCTCAACTTTAGACAATTGTAAAGTTCAACTTGATAGAGTTCTAGGCCAGCTCATTTAAACTGTATCCTGCTTTAAGAGGTTGGACTAGATGATCCCTGAGACCCCTTGCAATGTGCAAACCTGTGGATATAATTACCCCAAAGCCATGGTATCATGTTCTTTCATTTATTAACACTACTATGGTGGATAGTGCTAACTAGGTACTTCACAGAGCAGCTGTATCTTGCTGTATCTTTTGAGGTCACTGTGGCCTGTTAATGACAGAACTGACTTCAGCCTCAGAGATGAGGACGTGAGCAGAGGCAGCACAGGACCATTAGATGAGGGAATAAGGGCTTCTCATCTGTGGAGCTGAGATTTTTGGATAATGTTTACCTGACATTACAAATGGGGACAGTGTTGGCAGTGTCTGTTGGTGTGAGTTGGAGTTACTGTCTGATTCTGTATTCGTTTGCAACTCTATTCCATACTGATCTTGAGGAGTTCTTGATAAATAACTAGTGGAAGCAGCTTGATATAAATCTGTCTCAAAGACAGATTTCAAGATTATTTCTTTTCGGGGAAAATTTTGATGCAAACATAGAATTACATACACATGTGTTACATGATGTTCACTTTGTAGCCTCCTGCTTTTGGTATAAATTATCAGAATTTAAGAGAAATTGAGATAGAAGAGAGCTTGGCTTTAATCTTTGTGAAGATCAAAGCCTGTTTCTAAGTAATCTTAGCATTCACATTTTCTCTACCGAAACACTATGCTTGGCTTTAAGAATAAGGTTAGAAGTAATGTCCTCTCTGTGCACTTGGACAAGAAACACCAGTAACTTGTTAGGGTGTTCAACTGTGAAGAGATAACATTTAAATATTGTTGTCATGCCAAGCACTTCAGACGGTACCTTGAAGATCTTGTTTTTCCAATTTTTCTGTGCCTCAAATAGAGACTCTCGGTTTTGATAGTACTGGTAAGGTATTAGTTATGTAATTGTTTGGGTTTTTCTAGTTGATTGAAGTACCAGTATTTTGCTATATAAGATAAAATATGCTGCCACACAGTTACGGGTTACTTGATGGTTAAACTTGTCTAAATTGAACAAAATGTGTAATCCAGTGTTGTGGTTTAATGCAGCATAGCTGGACACCTCAAAAAACTAAAAAAAAAGGTAGAATCCTTGAGTTGAGACAAATACAGTCTAATGGGACAGAAAAAGATTTGACATTAATAATCATAAATACCTTTTCTATGTGACTTCCACAGTGGTAGGAACACTTATGTCCTTTGTAATGAACTCTTCTTCATTAAGTGTAAACCATAAAGGCATCTTGGATGTAACTTAGTCTTTTATACTGCACTCAGTGGGACGTGATAAATATATGAAAGTTCATTTGAGTGTAAGTGGAGAGGCTGTGGCTTTATATGTCATTCATAACATCAACTAATTTTTGCTTCAGGCAGCTTTTTCTTCTGGAAGTGTTTGTGTGGGGAGAGTTCTGCAGAGGAAACTTGTCACACATTGGAATCAGCAGGCTTTAGCCCTCAAATCTTGTTGGTAAGATAGTTATTATGTAGTTTAAAAAAAGTTGGTTTATTGTTTTGAAAATAAAACATGGAAAGGAAGAATGCTGATCTCTGGATTAATGATGTATTAACACTATGTTTGGGTACCCCTATATTCAGTTCTTCAGGTGCTCTTATTTATAAATATTTCCCACTTTGGAGTGGGGGGAAAAAAAAAGAGTATCTTCTATCAGCAAATGTGAGAATGCCTGGAGTATGCGTTTTGGTCCATAACTGTTAACAAGTTTTGCTGAAAAGTAATTTTTTCAGAATTACTAGTAGTATTCAGACAACCATCTTTATTTTTTATCTGCCTGTTACTGTAGTCTTTTGCAGCTTTTCCATCCAGTACATAATAACGTGTATTTCAGTATTGTCTGTAATATTAATAACTGTTAATGTTTACCAAGTTGAGATTGCTAGCATACTGGTATTAACTGATTGTGCCTTCAAGAGGGTATTTCCTAAGGAACCGTTCTATGGATTATATTGTTAAGTATCACAGTCTGTCACAGGGTACCTTATGCAATGGATTTTCAACTTTAGGTGTTAATGTGCTAAGGGTCTGTGGATTTAACATTCTGCTCCATTGCACAGAATTGGTTTAAGAATGTTTATATTAGGAATATTGCAGTATTAGAGTGTCATTCTATTGTTTTAATTCCATATTCTCTTTTTTTACAGTCACTCCTTCTCAATTTATGGCTTTCCAAGGAAAAAGATATTCTGGACAAACCAGATGCTGTCATTTGCCTTCACACAGTGCTGTCATGTCTGAGCAAAATGCAAGGTAAAATGTGCATTTGGAACACTTAACTACAACTGATACTATTATTATTAGAGATTTGCTACTCTGACTAGCCTGTGTTAGGGATTTTCCCCCCTCACAAATGATGTAGTAGTGCTGAATGCTATGTGTTGATGAACTAACTAAAAATACATTAAACTGCAGTGTGCCACAGTTAGACTGGCATCATGTCCTGTAGTTTTGCTCTCCACTAAGTTGACAGAAATCCTATCTGGCACCAGAAAGGAAAGGTCCTGTTCCCTTTCCATGGTTTTGGGTGTGTTGTAGTTCTGCCCCTTTCCCTTTAGCTGAGTGGCTCTTAGAAGCCCTCTGAGTCACTTCAACTCACTAGGTCACCATTATTCCAGCAGCATGTCTCTAACTTGAGGGGCTTGCTATGAAGTCAGTTTGCGTTATTTGGGGTAGAGTAATGTGACAAATAAACGCTGAATCTCATGCATCAGAGCTGCTGTGAACACATCTCTGCCAGATTTCCTCACGTTTACTTTGCTGTAGGTCACCATTACCAGCTTAAAACTTGAGGCATGAATAAGCTGCTTTCTGAATAAATTATTTCTGCTTAGTATGAGGTAGCCCAAAGAGTCAGCTTGAGTTAATTGAAGATGTGTGGCATGTTGAAATCATGAGAGTTGTCTGCATTGTGAAGTGTCATTTTGTAATATTCCTTAGATCTAGGAAGTGTACAGCAGGCTTTGGTACTTAGTGACTTATATCTGTTGTCTTTGTTACATGTGAAACTTGGAGAACGAATAACTCACATACTGTGCTTTATTTTAAATTTGAGTTATAATCAAGTAATAGCATGTAGCATAGCTAGAAGAAGGTAAAATAGAGTAATTGGGAATTACTCCTCATATAAGCTGTATGAATTGTATTAATAAGTGATGCTTTCAGAGTTGTTTGGGGCTTCACTAGAAATGACCCCCGTTGAGTTTCTGAATCCTCTTCTATGTAGTTGCCAGAGATGAATCATGGGACACTCAGTCAGTTTCCCCTTGGTGGCAGCAAATGCGAATGGCTTGTGTCCAATCTGAGAGCAATGCAGCTGCCTTATTATCTGCTCATGTCGGGCGTTCAGTAACCACACAGATAATTGACAATGTGACAGAGAAAAAGGTAAGTTAGCTTTGATCTGATGCTAACACAGTCTCCACAGAAATTTGAGAAGCCCACCAGGTGCTGGATAGTGTGTTTTAACACACTTGTGATTTGTTTTGTGAAATATCCTGGTAAATTTTCTTATCACTTATGTTCTGTGCATTCTTAAGGTGTCTGGTTTTCTTGGCAATAAGAATCTTTCGCTGTTATGATTAAGATTGTGAAACTGCACACACAGCATGTCAACTTCAGTTGGAAAAAGTTATCCCATTCCTAAACAGCACTAGGCATAATTCTATAGATAAAAATCATCTTTTTTTCTCAAATAGGAATACTGGTATGTTGCTTTACCTCTATGCTCCCTTCTTGGTCACTTTCTTTTCTGCTCTTAAAAGGATAAAACAACAGGTTTACTTTCCTGTAAACTTTCCTTCCATAAAGGGATTTATTTATCTTTTTCCCTTTAGTTTTTTTCTCTGACATCCTTTGAATTGTAAATTGTAAAATCCTTAGAAGCATTAGTTTCCAAACTTCTGAGAACTCTAGAGTTTGCTGTCTTAACGCACAAAGAATCAGATCTGCACCCTACTAGAAATAATGCACAGAACTGTGATGTGTTACGATCCAGTATTTCTGGGTGCTTGATAGATCTTTTTTAAAAGGGCAGGAAACTGAAATGTAGGTGGATATATCATGTCAGGTTTTGTCTATGAAGTGGAGGACTTAATTAAATCTTTTTTGAGGGAATTCCAACCCACTTTTAAAATAAACAAGAGCTTTTAAAAGGAGGCTGTAAGATGACATTTCAGATCCTTTTATTTCCTTAAGCTGCTGTTTAAAAATCTGTGCATCTTGTAAGTAATGTGGGATATTAGTTATCTTTGCATTGTTAATGTTCATTACAATTATTTTTAGTTGCAGTAGTTCTTGGGATGCAGCTTTTGATTTTAATAATGCTGCTTTAAGTGACCAGACCTAAAACAGATCATGTGTTCTGTTAGTTTTCCCAAGTAATTGTAGGTTCGGATATGGAATCCTGGGAAGCACTTTCCCTTGATAGGGAATACTGGAAGCCTCTGCTGAAGCAGTTAGAGGATTGTCTGCTACTTCAAACACTACTGCAGAGCAAAGTGAACAAAACGACAAAAAGAGTTTCATCACTCCAGACTGAGCCTTTGGTCAGACTTTCTGTAAAGAAATTGCTTGAAGCTGGAAAAGGTTAGTGTGAAAGATGGTTGATTGTCTTTTAATAGGCTTCTGAGTCTTTCTTACCTAACTAATGCTGTACACTATACTGGAAATTGTTCTGGTTAATTAAAAAAACCCAATGCAGCCCACATAGAATACTGCTTTAAAATTGTACAAGTGCATTTATTACCTCAAAGACTGCATTGTAAACCTCAAATCAGTCACTTAGGGATTTTTCTAATTGGTGGTTATCTCTAATTAATAGGAATAGTTAAAACTTGTATCTCTTCTTTTGTTCTTCAGTTCTTAAGTATTGATCCTCTTGGATTTGTTGACTACACCTCATATTTATGGGGTTTTTTTCCTTTTGCTATTTCCTAGGAGGTATTGCTGACACTGTAGCAAAGTGGGTTTTTAAGCAAGGCTTTAGTCCTCTTGTATTGAATTTGGCTCAACACAGAAATGATACAGATAGTACTGAAGAATCTAAAGGAATACATACTAATACTTTTCTGGAGGAACCAGAAGCAGATGGAGGCTTGGAAACAATTCTTGGTAAGAAAATAACGTGATTTGTTTTTTTCAGTTCTAAATGCCTACAGGGATGTTTTAGTTACTGCTATTGTGAAGTAGTAAAAATTATAGTGGGAAGAGATTTGTCTTGTAACTTCACCTTTTCCTTTTCTAGAACTACTGCAATTAGCATATCAGCAATTTCCATGTAGTCTTGAAGTGGATGTTCTCCATGCGCACTGCTGTTGGGAATATGTAGTGCAGTGGAATAAGGATCCAGAGGTAAAAGAATTTTGTTTGAGGGGGCAGTAAGGGTTAAGACCACCTCAACAGTAGCAGTTTCACATGTTTGTTGTTGTTCATAAAACCTGCCATTAAGAAGATACACTTGGAAAATGTACCAAGTTGTTAGAATAGAGTCCATCCCATTTGAAGAGGGAAGAGGGATTTCTTGAATATTCTGAGAGTTCATGAGCTCTACTGGGAATTATCATGGAAGAAAAAAACCCAAACTTTTATTTTCTTCTTGCTGGCCTGTAGCCTCTCTAATACTGAAAAATGTACTAAGTTCATGATACTAAAATTTAAAGTCGCACTCCTTGGATCTGTTCTACATCACATCTGGCTGTTGACTAGAAGATTCCTTTGAGATTGTTAAAAACTTTGCTTCATTTCGTTATAATGATGAAAACGAAATCATGATGAAAACCATCTTTCTAAGCACAAGTGGTTTTTAAGTTTGAAAAACATCTGTAGTCAGTGGAGGTACCTCTCAGCAAAGAGTACGTCAGTACCGCAGGCACCACAAGTCCTGAAATTCGTGCTGAAATAACAGTGTGTCTCATGACTACTGAAACACACTTTGACTGGCAGATGTGTGTTTGTCCGGAAATAGCAGATAAGTGTCAGAATAACTTACAAGTTTTATTACTGTCAGAAAATAGTAGCCATAAAATAATGTACCTGGGCCCTTTAAGAGTAAAGTTTTACGTTTAAAGCAAGTTTTGAGTGATGTAGTAACTTGTTCTTTTACTTTTTTTGTTTTACATAAGGAAGCATGTTTTCTCATTAGGTCTATAGATCACCTGAGATGCGTTGTTAATGCTCATGTTCAGCATGGTAAGTATGAAGCTTTTATTAAAAATTATCTCTGAAATTGTAAAACAGCAGAACAGATGACTGTCAACTGATGTAAATGTGTGCAGTTCGTAGTACTGTGACCATTTGGTCTTAAAAAACCCAAAACAACCAAATTCAAGCCATCCCAGAATTTTCTGCTGACATTCAGCCTTTTGATTTTCAAGCTGAAACTGAGTTTCCAAAACATGAGAATAAGTTAATGTGCTTAACTAAAAACATTTTTAAATCAAATAGCTCTGTAATTATTTTGTTAATTTCCATTGGAACAGTGACACATACTGTTTGAGTCAGTTATTTCTCATACGTTTACTGAATTGTCTCTTTTTTAGACACTGTGTGCAAATGAAGTGCACTTTATTTCTAAAGTGCTAGTCATAAACCTTGCCACCGAAGTTTGTGTACCTACACTGCTTAAACCAGCATGCTTAATGATTTCAACAAGTCATTCATTGCACTGTTTGATCTCCAAGATGATTGCCTAAGAAATCAAAAATCTAAAGTGCAAGTGTAAAGCAGTGAAGATAATTCACAATTCCTTCTTGTTCCATTCACCATATTTTTAAAAACTCCCTACCCTGTTGAAGAAACAGCTGGCCCATGGCGTTTTGTTCCATACTTTCAAGGTTTTTTTTCTCTTGGCTTGAGTTTACTAGTTTGTGATTGTTGTAGGTATCGCTCTGATGATGTGGAACACATTCATAGTAAAAAGGCTTTCTTCTGCTACGTATCTAATGGACAAGGTGAGTGCAGTATTGTGAAAGTATTTTTGAGGCTGAATTTTTATATTAACCTAGAAGAGAAATTAGTATTTTTTTTAAACTATAGTTCTTTTAAAATAAGTTTTTGGAATATCTTTGATTTAAGCATCTGAAAGTTGAGCCTTTTTAGTTATTGCTGACATTATAAGTTAGCTTCTGTTCTAGTATGTGGCTTGTTTGAGCTTTGGCAGTCTTTTGTCCTTCCTAACCTGACTTTTTTTTCATGTATATAAATACTTGGATCTGTTTACTGGAAGACAGTTCTGTTTACAACTGCATGGCAGTTTAGGGAAAGTACTGCCAGAAAGTGACAGATCTGTTTAAATTGTGGAAGGGGAATCTGCCTATTACAGATACTAGATGTAGAGCAGCCACAGAGTGTTTTTCAGCACGGAAGTCTAGATGCAGGGAAAGTGTTGATGGTGATTTTAAAAAAAAAAACCAACAAAACAACCAATCAATACAAAATCCATAAGAATTTATTGCCTGCCTTTGATACTTGAATTGGCCTTGGAGTCTTGTTTCCAGTCCTAGACTTGTATAAAGGTTAAATTCGGTATGGGCATCAGTGATGTTCATGTCTGAGTCGTAGGATGGGTATGAGATCCTTCGTTGAAAGCAAGCTATGCAATGTTTTGCATTATATAACTATAATGAACCTCTCATTTTATATTAGGAAAATAGTAATGAAATGTTAAAATGCAGGGTTATTGGTGGTACTTTACTCTGAAAATTATTTAATTGCTTGGATTTTTTTAAACAGGTTGGAAAAGCTCCAAAGGACAGGTTATGCAGACGGGCAAGTAGTACTACTTTTGTCTAAATGGCAAGAAATCAATAAAAATACCCTAATTTTCATACAAGCGTCTGATTTATTTTAGAAAGTTCAGGGAAAATTCAAAATGCAGCCGTAGAGAAAACATTATTAAGAAATTTAAGTTAATCTGTCTAGCAAAGCAAATTAGAACACTAATATAACTTTGAGTATTAGAGAAAGTAGGCTTGAGGCTGTAACATGATAAATTAGTCTGTTTTTCATGTGTGATTTCAGTAGTTACAACTTCCTTGGACAGCTCAGAAAATGTGATTTATTAGATATGAATACTTGAGAATTCACTTGTCTTTAGAGACTCAGTAGTGTAAATGGCTACATTTAGATTAATTACTATTTCCCCTGCTAGATATTATTCTTTGTTGCACTTGAGTGAACATTTATTTACCTTTAAATATAAAAGATTAATAAACTGAGTTTAATCATGTGTCTTATGTCAATAACTCTTCTCAAACATACATTGTTCACAAAAGCCTCTTTGAATTCCAACTGAAACAATTAAAATCCTGCTGTTTGTTAACAGGACGTAGGTATGGGTGACATTGCCATGACAGCTTTTCTTGGCTGCTGCTCAGATCTTCTGCAGCTATTGCTAGAGGTAAATTTTTATTTTTCCCATAGGAAGCATGGAACTAACTGATTCAAAGAATACATTTATACTAATTTCTGCGCCATTCAGTTCAGACACATACCAGTGAATTTCTAGGTAACATGGCATTTTCATTTTGCTGTAGGGGAGTTGTGAGTAAAGCTGTGGGTTTTGCGTACAAGTCCAGTACGGTGTGTGATCACTTCTCTCTGTTGCTCTGGCAGGCTGATATTAGCTGTGATGAAATGCAGGCTCCTGTCCTAGATACTGAAGATGCTTGGATGTCAGTAGAAGGACCAGTATCGATAGTAGAACTAGCCCTTGAGCAGAAACACATTCACTACCCGCTTGTTGAACACCAGTTTGTGTTATGTACTATCCTGTATGCCATCATGAGGTTTTCCTTGAAGAGTGTAAAGCCTCTTTCACTATTTGATAGCGAGGTATGTCATTTGAAAGCACACACATACTTCTTGGTATCTGTAATGTTTGCTAAATTTCAGTTTTTAAACTGTTCATGTGCAACTGTATGAAGGATGTTTAGTTCACTGCAGTGCAATGATGCAGTTGTCACCAGAATTCAGGCTGAGACAAAAACTTGGCACTTGCCAAGTGAATAAAAGATGCATGAAAATCAGTTCTTTAATAATCAGCTGGCCTGAAAATACTGTGTGGTAAGAACACTGGATGATGGGTTTTTTACCTGCTGGCTTTGAAAAGTGCCAGGTCAGAAAGAACATAAATATTTAAGGTCAGAAATGTAACTTCAGTGTCACTGTTGTACCCGTTACTGCTGATAATTATTGCAGAATCCGAGCATGTCAAAGCAAACAAACAGCTTGCCATTAAATGCATGTAAACTGCTTAAAACCATTTACAATGCAGGATCTCCAATCAGAGCTTGACCCTGATACAAAGCAGATACTACACATTGAGCTTTCTTCCTCCTTCCTTTATCCCACACTACAGTTCCACACATTTGTTAGTAATTTAATTCCTTCTACGGAGAAAATTTAGTCTCGTAATACTGTGCAGGTTTCTTCTTATTGATTTACTGGGATTTAATACTTGCAGATTATTACTGTGGTTCTGCAGGAGGTTGTTGTCTGTGTGCAAAGTTCTGATGAAGCAGTTGTGTCTTTGTTCTACACTAAAATACTAAAACAATTCTGTTGGTTTGATGCCTTTTGTTTTGCTTATCTGCATTATGAGACCTTGGAATTGTGTTCATGTCTGGTTCTCAATTCTAGGGCAAAAACGCATTTTTCAAAGACCTGACTTCAATTCAGTTGCTGCCCAGTGGGGATATGGATCCGACTGTGTTATCCATACGACAACAGGTAGGTAAAGTTTAGTACTGAAAGCTCTCTCATTTTGCAACTTTCAAGTAACACTGAAGTAACCTGCAATTTTTGCTTCCAAGTTCTTAGTCAAAGTTGTGAATGCAGCAGTTCAAACACTGTATTCATCACAAAAGGACAAAGAAGTCGCGGAAGAGGAATTGTTTCGTTTTGAAAAGGGCAAGAACTGGCCAACTTTGGCTGTTGACCTGGCTCGATACCTTCAGATCTCTGAGGATGTGGTCAGAAGACATTACGTCTATGAACTGTATAGCTATGGGATGGATCATCTTGGTGAAGAGGTAATAACAGCTTTTAGTGATTTTTAAATGAATACAGGAGCATGTCAGCTAGTCTGCTGAAAGTACTTTTTACTGGAGATGCCTGGAAGGGTCATACAAGTGCTAGTTGGCTCAAAAATGTCCTTAGGCTACAGTCAGTTGCTGGAAAAGTACTTTCTCCAAGAAAAATTACTCTTATTTTATCTTCTTCCTAAGACTTATCTGTGTATAGCAACTAGTGGAACAGGACAGGGAATTACATTGCTAACCTGAACCAACACAGCATTTTTTGTTTTACTGTATTTGATAGTTCTAGGGATCTGCTTTTTTGCCTGTAATCTCCTTTTAGGAAAGGTTTAGCTAGCAGTCCTTGGACAAGAAAATCTTTCCTTTTCTTGAAGGGAAAAGCAGACTAGAGATCATATGGAAGATGATACATTGCTGAACTGAAAACCAGGTCTAGTGCTCAGGGTAATCACTGTGTAAAGCACAGAGCAGTTCCCTGCCTTCTCATATCTGTTGTTCTAAAGCTCTTCATAGCTGTTTTTATTACAGTAACAGGTAACACAAGAGACAAAACTATTTGTCATATTAGTATTGAGAAGCTGCTTCTGATACAGATTTTTCAAGACTCTAGATAAGTGAGCTGCATCATGCTGAGTTGGTTTCTGTTCCTTGATTTTTGTTGTTTATTTTCTTTTTTAGGCCTCTCTTCAGGTGGCTGATAAAGAAGTGCTTGCATCGCAGTTGCTTGTCCTGGCTGGGCAGCGGCTGGCCTTTGCTTTGCTTCATACACAGACAAAGGAGGGTGCAGAACTCCTGGTTAGGCTACCTCCGACACTGTGTACTTGGCTCAAAGCTATGGTAAGTTAAGCTTCATTTAGGAAAATGGGTTGTTTTCCAACAGCATCTGTTCACCAAGATAGAGATTACATTGGAATGGCCTTTTCTAGTGAGGAAGCAAGAATTGATTGACAATTTTCCTGGTACTAGTTCATTTTCATGAAGGGTAAAGCAGTTTCATCGGTTAAAGTATCAGCTTCAGTGACCTTCGTCATCTGCACAGGACTTGCGTGTAGATGATCATCTGTCAGGATCATCACTGCCTCTCTGGGTGCAGGATGGATGAGGCTCGGGGCAACCTGGCCTAGTGAGGGGTGTTTCTGCCTATGGCAGGAGGGTTGTAACTAGGTCATCTCTAAGGTCCCTTCCATCCTGAACCATTCTGTGATCTGTAAAGTAACTGATGTTGTGTTTATCCTTTTCCATAGGACCCCCAGGAACTTCAGAATTTCGAAGTGCCAATTACAACAACAGCTCAGTTAGTTAACAAAATCATTGAGCACCTTCCGGAGAACCACGGGCAGTACAGCCTTGCCTTGAACCTGATTGAGGCTGTAGAAGCTGCCTCGTCATGACATTCTTGGTTGGCACAGGTCTGCTACACAGTGCTTGAAATGTGTGAATTTACACATAAGGCTGAACTTTGCAGAAAGAAACTTCGGTGTGGCTCTCAGTAAACAATGACAAGAACTGCGCTCCCTGCTCCAGAATTTCCAAGGGTAATTTTAAATTGGAGTATATTTTCAATTCAGCACTAGTACAGAGATGTTTAGTTTCTAGTACTCTTGTCAGCATCTGAAATGCTTTGTTACTTATTCCTGACTCAAGCGCTTTTTGCAGTAGTCTCAGTTGGAAATATTGGACAGTCTGTTAACAAAATCCCATCTTGTTAAATCTTCCATTTCGTGCTGGCAGTAACTGCTGCAGTTTCGATGTTCCATCTATGATTTTTTTCAAAAGAAGCTGAGGAATTGCAACTAAGAAAAACTTCAGGCTCTGAAGTGCTGTGTAAGGCCACTACTGCTTGTTTAGAAGCTAGAGCTGGTGCTGGGCTCATGCCTTGTATTTGCATTGTAAGTGACACTGATGCCTGCACTAGACACAGAACGAAACATGCTGGGGCCTTATGAAGAGCCCATGTGAGACACAGCTTGTGAGGGAAAATTCAGTTTTTCAGACACAAGGACAGACTTTCAGTCCAGATCTCCCAGTATTGTCTCTGGTCTGCTGGGCTTCAGCTAGAACCGGATTTACATCCCTCTCCTTAATAAGCTCTGCTGACTTAGAGTAGGTCAAGGAATTGTAAGATTGTTCCTCTACCTTACCGCAGTAGAAGATGTAGTATGCTATAAATATTTGCACACGTTACCCTGTAGCCAAAACCAGCATAAGTAGTTGACCCAACTTTACTGAAGATCTATAGTACTGAGTACTTTAGCCTTAAAAATAAAATTAAAATTATATACAGTTCCTACAGGGAATCAAATAGTGAATCTCCTCACTATTGGAGTGGTGTTAGACATGATTGTCCTGCATCAGTTAATGCTGTCTACTTGCTACCTAAAGGCAGCCAAGAGAGAGAAATTGGTGTAAACTCTTTGTGTCCTGAGGTCAGCTGTACTGATTAACTCCATCTTGTAACCTGCTCCTCTTCCATTCTGTGTGAGAAACATTCATCATACTCTGCCTTGCTGGAAACAGAATTGGCTCTTACCCTTCTGAAGCATGTGCTGCTGTCAGCTACGGGGTAGACTATGCCTAAAAAAAATAGGTAATGTAGGTGGCTTGTTCTATACAACCTGATTCACCTGTTCAGAATCCCCAGTTCCTAATCATTGCACTTGAATTTAGCTGTTGAAGGCTTCATGAAAAGTTTTGATAGTGAACACTGGGCTTCTTACAGTCACAGAATGTCAGAATATGAACAATAAGAACACAGACCAGCCCTAGTTTAGCCTTCAGGTACCTCTGTCCTGACTTCTGCAACTGAGGTTAAAACAACTGTAGGGTGAAAAAGAGAAGGCAGCAAGGTTGTCCAGGTGACTTTACCACCTTGACTAACAGCACTGAAACTTAGAGAAATGAGTATGGCAGAGGTTGGGCCATCGTGGAACCTGAGGAAAACCAAGAATGTTTCTTAGTGTCACTACATTCCTGTATCCTGGCACAGCTGCATAAGGGATCTTAATGTAGCTGACAGTCATGTCAGAGCTGACACACTACACCAATCAAATCTGTAATGTACTGTAAGTAATCCTCTGTACATAGTGCTATTTTGTGTCTAATTTGCTGTGGATTTGTGTAAATTGATTAAATAAAAATCTGAGGTTTCATTGTGGTAACACAACTTCGGCAGTGCTTCTTATCGCCTCCTCGAGAAAGCAACACTACACCCTGTGCCAGAAGCCTATCTCTGTATGTCACAGAATTCACGGAGACTGGAAAAGACCTCTGAGGTCATGGGTCCCATCACCACAGTAAGCTAGACCATGGCACTAAGTGCTACGTCCGGTCTGTTCTTAAACACCTCCAGCGATGGGGACTCTACCACCTCTCTGAGTAGTACATTCTAACATCTGGTCAGCCATTCCCTGAGCAAGTGCTTCCTAACATCTAACCTAAACCTTCTCAGGTGCAGCTTCAGGCCCTGCCCTCTTGTCCTATCACTAGTTGCCTGGGAGAAGAGCCTGTCTTCCACCTGTCTATAACTTCCCTTCAAGTAGTTACAGAGAGTGATANCTGGACACACTACTGGCTCCTCGTACCCAGCTGGTTGTCAAACAGTCCCTCTTCCAGGTCCCTCTCCTCCAGGCTGCTCTCCAGGCACTCATGTCCCAGTCTGTAGCTGTGCCTGGGGTTATTGTGGCCAAAATGTAGGACCGGGCACTTGGGCTGGCTAAAACCTCATCCCATTGACCTCTGCCCATTGACCCAGCCTATCCAGATCTCTCTGCAGCATCTTCCTCCCCTCCAGCAGCTTGATGCTCCCCCCCAGCTTGGTGTCATCTGCAGATTTAGTAAGTGGAGCTTCTATCCCCTCATTCAGGTCCTCATCAAAGATGTTGAATAGAACTGTGCCGAGCACTGATCCCTGGGGGACACCACTGGGTAGCAACTGGAGGGGGCGGCACCATTCACAACCCCTGTCTGTGCCTGGTCACCCAGTCAGGTTTTAACCCAGCAGAGGGGGCACCCATCCAAGCCATGGGCTGCCAGCTTCTCCAGGAGGATGCTGTGGGAAATGGTATTGAAGGTTTTGCTGAAGTCTAGGTAGACCACCTCCTCAGACTTCCCCTCATCCTCCTGGCGGCTCACCCAGTCGTAGATTGAGATCAGGTTGGTTAGGCAGAACCTTCCTTTCCTACACCCATGCTGGCTGTGCCTGTTCCCCTGGTTGCCTTGTGCCTGCTGCTCAGTGGCCCTCAGGATGACCTGCTCCGTAACTGTGCCTGGCCCTGAGGTCAGGCTGATAGGTCTGTAATTCCTCAGGTCCTCCTTCCAGCCCTTCTTGTGGATGGGCACCACACTGACCAACCTCCAGTTATCGGGCCCCTCCCCAGTTACCCAGAACTGGTGATAAAGGATGTAGAGCAGCCTAGCTAGCTCTTGCACCAACTCCTTAAGCACCCTGGGATGAATCCCATCCAGACCCCTAAACTTGTCAGGATCTAAATGACACAGCAGGTCAGCACTAGCTGTAAGCTATGGGTGGGGCCTGAAGGACTTAATCATTGCAGGGATTGTTAACCCTCCTTTTCAGGAACGGTGGTCACCACCTTTTCTACTATTGTTTGAGAAGGGCAGTAGATGCTCCAGGGGGCAGTAGAACTATCTGCTGCCAGTATATAAAAAAAAAATCAAACAAGACAGTTTACTGCAGAGTTTCTCAAACTGAAGAGAATGGCAAATCAACACAGGTTGCTAAAAACAAGTAATAGCTTTATTTTTAACCTCCCTTTTTATTAAGCTGAAAAGTGATATACACAGCTGGGTTTATGTACATAAGCTTCCCCATCAACACACACTAATTCCGATCAGGCTGGACATCTGGTTCTACAGGCATGGGGTACGCAGCCCTCTTGGCTAGCCACCACTTTGGTCTGCTTCAGAACTCACGACTTCGGAGCAGCTTGTGCATCAGCGTTTCATCTTCACGTGCTCGCTCTCCCAGCAACGATTTTCAGGCACCGTGGGCAGGGAATGCTTGTGGAATCAGCAGTGTACCTCCTGCAGCGAGGGCATTTGGCTTTGGCTATAGGAAGAGCTATAACTTTGTATGATGATTCTTCACGGATATCACCCCCTGTTAAAGACGCAGCACAGATGCAGTTACCATATTCGATTTTGCATGCAACAGGAACAACAAAGTATGGTGTGGTACAGAAAGGAACCAGGCACCACGGGCCTGTCGAGAATATTCTTTTACCTTCCAAGTTAATCAGAAAGGTCCCTCTGATGATGTCTGCATCTGCAGGTGTTTCTTTAGGCAGCTCACTCAGCAGGGTTGTCTGGGATGCCATCATTATTTCATTCAGCTGGGAAACACTTGAAGTTTCTTCAGCCTGCAACGCCTGGGAAAGAGAATTAACATTCAGACTTGCAAACATGGTTTTGTACAAGCTCCAAGATGCTCTATTCTGCAAAACAAATGCAACGACAGTGGTTCCAATCAGGACGGATGGTTTGAACTGAGATATTACTTCTACCAGGAGCACAGACATGAATGGTCCAAGGTTTCTGCTGTAGAACCTTCCCAGTTACTTTGACCCTCACATCAAGAAAACCAATTGCTTTGGAGAGGAGCGGCTAGACCAGGCATTTTCAGGGAGCCCAGCAGTCAGCAGGGGCACAGCTCGGGAGTCAGTATGGGTCTGGTACTACTGAATGTACTAACAACCTGGACAATGGTGCAGAGCAAACCCTGAGCAACTGAACATGAGTCAGCAATGTACGCTCTCAGCAGAGAATGCTGGCAGCATCCTATATTAGGAAAATCCCTGCCAGTAGAGAGGAGGAGATGATGCTTCCTCACTACTCAGCCTGGTGAAACATATCTGCAGTGCTGGGTGCAGTTCAGAGTTCCCCAGTAGGAGATAGATGCAAACAAGTCCAGCAAAGGGTCAAAAAGACAACGAAAGACTGGAGCGTCTCCTGTAGAAAGAGATACTGACAGCCCAGAGACACCTTATTATTTTATGCCAACACCTGATGAGAAGGTGGAAAGAAGATGGAGTCAGGAGTCAGACAGTTCCAGGAGTGTCTTGTAGCAGGGCCAGGAGCAGCAGCCAGAAATGGAAAAAAAGGGAATTTCAAGAAAACACGAAACCACTTTATACTTTGAGGATGGTCACACACTAGCCCAGGTACGGTTGTGGAATCTCCATCCTCAGGAGTATCCCAAACCCAACTGGACCCAATCCTGGGCAACCTGCTCTAGCTGACCACACCTGAGCTTCGAAAACTCCATGAGTCCCAGCCTCAACCACTCTGTCATCTGCCAGTAAGAACAGAGCAGAGGAACTTCACAGGAATTAGTATTTTGTGCATAGCCAACACGATTCTTATTGTTTCTGTTACCTCCATTAATTCAAAAAGCAGCCCAGGCTCAATTATGATGATGACTTCATATTCCAAAGCATTCTTGCCCGAGATGGACCCCAGGAAAGAGTCTCTCATTGCACAGGCACCTTCTATTGCTTCCTCAATGCCAGGCTTCTTCCATGCTGAGCTTGCATTAATCCAGCCAGTACGAAACACACCCTCTGTGTCTTGAAAGCAAAGCAAACAAAAGAACTCTTAATTCAGTGTCTTTCTCTTCAAGTCGATTAAATGAATAATAAAAAGGCTGCTCTATTTCCATACTGGCATTCCTTTCAGCCATGTGATTACTCAATGCACTAAAAGAATTCCTTACAAGTCAGACATGCTTTACCTTTCTTGAAAGGGATGTGCTGGAAAACCTCCTCTGCCAAGTGAGGAAGAATTGGTGCGAAGGATCGGACCACTACGTCTAAAGCCTCTGCTAGCACAGTCTGACAGGAACGGCGCTTAGGATCTTTTTCTTCTTCACAATAAAGCCTGCAAGACAGAGCTCAGAGCTGGATTTGTTGGTGCTCCAGCACCAGTTTCAGGCCTGTCACTGAGCATACAGGAGTGTGACCCAGCTTGCCTTTCTAAGGAAAGCTTTTCTTAAGTACCCTTCCCAGGCAAGTGCAGTGGAATAGGTATGGACCCACCTGCTCATGCAGCCACATTCAGTCATAGGACAGGCAATTTTTTATATGGCACGTTCATTTCCTTCATGTAAAAGTGAGTCTTTGTGAGGTGTGTCTGTGGCTCTGTTTGGGACTGCTCACTTTTTGCTCTGCTTCATCTATAAAATGATCATCAGGGCTTTTTTCTTTGTTTTTTCCCCTTTCTGTCTCCTGGAAACCAAAGATCAGAGAACCCCCGGTACCTCCTATCTCTGATACACAACAGGCACAGCCTTAGGGCTCTTACCTGATTTTTGGTCAGTGAAGGACATCAGGCTGCCCAAGTGCCCTTCTCCCTACCAACCCCAACTGATGCACAGACACACACACAGACGTGTGCGCACAAACACACACACATGCACAGGCACTTCTAGGCAGAAATACAGATCTAAGAATCTATATTTGAAAACCTCATTTAATTTTAAATGGAGATGCTTAATTAACTTTCCGAGCAGTTCAGCACCCCTTGTGGACAGAACACAGAAGCACACGGATGATGCAGCTTCACCTGTCAGCTTTAGGGCACTGAGGCACAATGTATGAACTGCGAAATGTTTTGAGATCGCCCTGTTCACTCAACATTCACCTGAAATGTTACTGCCTCCATCTCTTCTCCTTTTCAAGGCGATGGTCATGAACTTACCTGTCTTTGATTGTGCTGAAGTAAAAGTTCGACAAGTTTCTAGAACAAAATGCTTGTAATAATCGCACCACTTTGCTGTAATCATACTCTTTGTAGGCTGCTGTAACCTAGGAGGGGGCCAGAGGCAAGAACAGCCTATCAGTTCCCATCACATGCTGCACAGCAACAACTCCTGACAATCCTGAACTTACAGAAACTAATGACTGACTGAGAGAGTCTGGGAGAATGTGTCTTTAAAAGGTTGTTGGGAGTGGGGGAAAAATGGTAATTTGATTAAAACTAGGACAAAGAAATAATTTCTATTCAAATTTGCGGGGCAAGGACAGGGGCAACCACAGAAGTTATGCCAATACTTTCTTATTGGGCAGAAGAGTTCTGAGAGACAGAAAGGACGACATTTGGACTAACTGCAGACCTCCAGAGCTCCAGAAGTTTTTGCCTTTTTATCCTGTTTCTAAAAATCCCTAAATTTGAAGCCTTGGGGGGTGGCAGAAAAATCCGGCTGATGTCAAAACCAGAATGTTAAAAAGAGAGCCTTCACCTCAAGATGAAACAGGGTCAAGGGAGCAGAGAACACACTGCATCAAAGGCACATTTGTGGTCACGATTTGCCTATACAACACATGCCCTCTACACATACGCTGAAAGAACTTTCCTAAAGGGTATAAACAATGACAAACATTACACACAGGTTCATCTAAATGCCATCTCCCCTACCTTGCTGCTGTAGTCTTGCAATAAATGCAGCATGTATTGATCCACTATGTACATTTCTGAGGCAGGGATGGAATCTGTTTCGGGATTGAAGCCAGCCACATTTCCCAGCATGAAGCGCAGTGTATTCCGAAGCTAGAAACAACCAGGACAATTAAACATCAAAGGTCTGCACTTCAAATGGAATACAAAATGATCATGGTCTATAATGCATTCACTAAAGTAGGCTCTTTTTCAAAATTATTGTTTGAATAGTTTCAGAAGCATCACAAAGGACACATGCTACAAGGACCAATGGAGCAGAGACTAGCTGTGACTAAAGCATCTGCAAAATCCAGAGTTTCTCTTAGTACACTTTGCTGTTTGATCCACAGATTCAGAAAGCAGGTAGCACCTACCTAAATGAGTTCAAAAAAGCTTCAAAAAAACCTAAACACTGAGAAGTTTTGCAATGAACGGACAGCACAAACAAATAAAACAAGGACCTGCCATTAGAATGAGTGTTTTATTCTTACCTTGTTGATATCGTCTCTTGCTGCATTAAGTACCACAGGCCCAATCAGCACCTCAGTAAAAACATTTGATTCTGCCACCCACCAGCGGAGAACATCAGCACCGTATGGAGGATCCTTGCTGTGATCCTACAGAGGCCGAAAAGCACATGAGTAAAGCTGCTGGTGTCCTGTAGCATGGTAAGCAGCTCAATTCCATGCTGTCAGTGCTGTGGGACATCCCTCTAGGGCCAGGACACTGTGTTAGGAGGCCTTCACCTTCTTTTAGCAAGATTGACTGCTAAGCCAGGGCTACAGCATGCACACTTACAGCTGTCTGAGCAGAGGCAAAGTGAGATAATCTCACTTTACAGCTCTGAATCCCTTTGAACACTGACCATCAAAATAGCACGCTTAGTGTGGTTTTGTCTCTGCATACAGCTTGTCTTTTTTTTGAAGGACAGAAAGTACTGTGCCTTTACTGAATCAGGTGAGCAAACCTTTGTAAGGATTTTTTTGTCTATAGAGTTGCAGTAGCCTCAGAAAAAGCAACAGCAGGACTGGGAGCAGAAAAACGTAAGATATCCCCATCAGTGCAACCTCCTGGCCATGGATTGAACTGTAAGTCAGTAACAGGCGTAGCTGAAAGCAGTCAGATTGCTGGTGGCAATCTGGCACCCAACCACCACCTTAGCTGGTCTACTGCTAGGCCTGACTGTAAGTTTTAGTTTGAAATCAAAGGTTAATTATTTTGAGTTTTTTTTAATCTCTCCATGCACCCCATCACTCCATGAACAGCATCCCTAAGCAAAAGAGAACCATTCTACACCCTGTATACAACGCTGTTTTGTGAGTCAGCAATGAGCAGAGGTGTGGGGGTGGGCATTTTTCGGCACTAGAGAGTAAACAGAACAACTCACGATTTTCAGTCTAGTCAAATGGGATTGCAAAACAGGCCACAGGATGCAGCAGTGAAAAAATTTAACCAACGATTCTAAGAAATTCATGAGTGACTTACTTCACCTCCATTGATAACCACATCAGGGTCAACCACATTGCCAATAGACTTAGACATCTTCTCCCCCTTCTCACCCAGGGTAAATCCATGAACTACCAGAGTCCTGAAGCAAAGATTTTCAGTGACAAAAAAAAGTCAGTGAAAAAGCTGTGTTAAGAACAGATTTCTAATGAGGATGTTCTTAAGTTGAAACACACCGAAATCCTCTATTTTGATAAACCTGAGGTGTGTAACTTATTACAATCTAATCTGATAAACATTCTATGATGAAAATGTAAGATGCATTAGATACTTGGTAGCTTAGTTTTTCTTGTTTGTACACTAGTGTCCACACTACCGGTACAAAAATAAATACCAATGAACTATAAATATCAGTATACAAGCTTGGTATCAAATAAAGGAACCAGTACTGTGTTTGCAATCCACACACTTACTTATATGGTGCTTTTTTCCTTGTTGCCACACTAGTCAACAGAGAGGACTGAAACCAGCCACCCAGTTGGTCTTTTCCTTCAAGGTACGTATCTGCTCTTTGCTCTGCACCTTTAAGAACAGAAGATCTTGTTTAAAATATCACCTTGTCTCTTCAAACAATGAATACACACTTAACAGAAAATACCTGGAAGTGATTAGTAAAAGTTATGCTGCTCTTTAAACTCAGTAGATAAGTGGTTTGTAAACTGTGTATGGTTACTTGAGCAGGATACAAGTGATTTATGAGTATCACTACTTCAATGAACCTTGCTTCTCCCGAAACACAAAAAGCTGTGAAAACAGAAGCTGTCACTTCACAAGAAGTTCTCAAAGTACCTTCCAAGTACCTCTGAACAAAGCGAAGGCCCCCAGAAAAAGCATGTATTTTGGAATTAATAAACATCTATGCTACTACCTGAAACAATCAATCACTGGAAATGACTTAGGGGAGAAGTGACACATGGAACATACTGTCAGAGGAGACCAGGAAGCGTTGGCAGTGACTGCAGCTCACCTGCAGCAGAATTTACATTTCTGTGTTCCTTCCAGGAAGGCTAAAACTTTCAGAAGATCAGGACAACATGTGAAACAGAAAGGCTGCTGTGGAAAAGAGGTGTCTGGAGGAGCCCGTTTAGCTTATTCAGGTGAAGGCAGAATGGAAACATTATCCCCCATAAACAGAGAGAAAAAGAGAAATGCTGGAGAAGAACGACTGGAGCTGATGAGTACTGTCGGCAGCAGAGAGCATGAAGCTACAAAGGGCCACAGTCTGGGTCTTAGCTGACTGCACACTAAAAGCAGAAAAGCAAACCAAGCTTTCCCACAGGGTTGAAAGAGGACAACGAAGGTTTAATGGCTTTACTTGTGGAATTTAGTCATTGTACAAAAAGATACGAAACTTGCTGACTCAAGAAATCCCTCCTTGTCCTAAGCAAACCCAGACAGGTCACCACCACAGTCAGGACAGAAAAATGCAGAGCACAGCAGAAGATGCAAGTCAAAGCCTACAAACATGCAAATGTATACAAGGATTTGGCAGGAATTTAGCGTAGATTCTGGAAGTTGGTGGACAAGATATTCAGACAGAAGTTTCTCTACTGATTTCTTTTATCTGCCGTCTCCTTTCATCTTCTTCCTAGGACCCCTGAGACAATGCTTCTTTCTGCTGCTGACACACTTGATTTATTTGTTCAACCTAATGGAAGTTTCGATATTTAGATGTATCCTGCAATAAACGGAAGTTCAACATTACAAAGGTCAAGGCCACACAGCTCCAGCTAGCACAGGAAAAATCTGTGGGTGGATGCTATGGTTTTTAACACATTTGTTTAGTCCTTCAGGAAGATCTGCACAGAGTTTTGGGTTTTAAAAGTAGAGTAGGGATCTGCCTTTGTAGTTATGGACTGCAAAAAT
The DNA here is from genome assembly GCA_013397515.1 of Upupa epops. NCBI lineage: Eukaryota > Metazoa > Chordata > Aves > Bucerotiformes > Upupidae > Upupa > Upupa epops. The sequence continues at coordinate 33,341 of VZRI01000302.1, forward strand.
ACTTGGAGGGCAAGATGAAAAAAAAGAATAGTTGTGGTCAGGAAGAAGAGTGGGAAATCTGGAACAACTGATGTGAACTAGTTAACAGTTTAAAGAAAGGAACTTTTAATGGAAATGCCAGTAGTTACAACCTATTGAAGAATTTAAACAGCTGATTATGAGCAGCCAACGGTAGTCTCTTTTCTGACACGACCTGGTGCATCTGGCTGGCTGGCTGATGCCACTGACAAAGCTCATGGTGGCTGGAATGTTTTACCTCTGTAAAAAACAAACATGGCTTTCACACACGAACCCTGCCTCTAAGAGCATGGGGAGTCCACTACCTCAGCAGCATTGAAGTTGCGATGGTTATGTAGAAATTAATTAGAACAGAGCACCTGTTTCTGTGTAAATGTAAGTGTGTGTCCAACAACCCAGAAAAGACTTTCCAGGTGTTTATTTTACACTGAGGTACAGGACATAGGTCATTACAGAGAATTACTATTTATGATCCTTGTAGTTTGGATTCCAGGATTCCTTAATCTTTGATCTTCAAGACCTTGACTTTTAGATTAAACATATTGTATTTTAGTGCCAGGAATGAACTGGCAAAGATAAATTCAAGTCTCTCAGTCAGCACAAAAGTTGAAATACTTAGATAGGTAAGCTGTAAAATAATCACATTCATTCAGTTAATTATTAGCCAATAAGATAGGGAAAAGAAAAGTTCTGATGTTGAAAGTCACCATCACTGTGATAAAAAACTCATGGGTGACTTTTACCAATTGCATATCCCATCGCAATAGAGTCCAGTGTCAATTTTTAGATGAAATCTTTTTTAGATGAAATCGTTTTTAGATGAAATAACTCCGAAGTCTCAGAAGTCCAAAGACAGCTCCTGAAATAAGTGCTATTAGAAGGCAGAACATAAACTGAAATTCAAAACTAAAAATCAAAGAAAACTTAAAAACTCCTAGGCACCACAGCACTAAGTACTCACAACCAGACCCTGATTTAGAGTTTACCACACATTCTTTTGGAGTCACTATATGAACACTCTCCTGACTTTACAGCAGTATTACAAAAATTAAATTGTTCAGGTATGAAGAATTTGGACATAAAATCAAACATTGCTTAGAAAAGTATGGAAACAGTTCTTTCTGGAGCAAGAAACAAACAAGATTAGATGGCAGACTGAAACGTGTTAGGCAAACAGAGCACTAAGGAACAAAGTGTCCCCAGAACCCCTCAGCAGCGGTGGGTTTTCACAGCATGTTGTACGTGTGAATCTGTTCTCAGTGCTGCAAGTAGGAGGTTATTTTACACACAAACTGGGTGTAACTGTACATTAGTGTGTTTGTGACTACACTAGCAAAATCTGATCTTGTGTGACAGCTGGACCTTCCTACTAGCCATGCTGCTGATGAAGAAGGGTTTGGTTTGTCATTACAAGTGGTACCTTTGACAGACCTTGGCTGGAAAGAGGAAACCAACCATAATTTAATGAAAAAAGTGCAAGTTCAAGTCCTTTCCATCAGAGCTATGCCAAGAGTCTGGTGGGAAACCCAGCAGGGCACGTGTTAGAAATACAACTCATACAACTATGAGTTAGGCCACTGAGCTGGTACTGAGCAATTCCTTTAACCTGATCCAAATCCTCAGGTTGCAAAACTTGTCTCTCCTCGTCCTCCTCCTAACCCTATTCCCAACCTGCCATGTGTTTTTAAAGTGATCTGTGTGGCCATCATGAGCTAAAGGGAGAAATTTCATTACCACTGCATCCCATTTAATAATCTTGGGCATTGCTAGTTAAAGTTCAGAGAAAACTCAGGCTGAAGCAACCCGAGCTGCAGAGATGTTGGAGAGAACAGCCAGGGCTTTTTAGTCTGGAAAAAAAAGAAGGCAGCTGAGGGGAGACTTTACTGCTGCCTGTGGCTACTTGAAAAAGGGTTGTAGTGAGGCAAAGGTTGGTCTCTTCTCACATGTAACAAGTGTTAGTGCAAGCCAAAAATGGCCTCAAGTTGCACCTGGGGAAGTTTAGGTTAGACATTAGGAAAAACTTCACGGAAAGGGTCATCAGACACTGGAACAAGCTGTCCAGCGAGGTGGCTGATTCACCAGCCCAATGGATCAGAGAAAAGTTATGTAGATCTGGAGCTTAAGGATGTGGTTTAGTGTTGGGCTTGGCACACTCAAGTTGGACTCAATGGTCTTTATGATTTTTTTAAAACAAATTGATTGCATGACTTATGCTTGTGAGATGGTACTGGCAGCGCATTCTCTACTGTCTTTTATTCCTGCTGGTTACTAACAGACAGGTCACTGATTCACAACTTTCAGTAATTCAAGTTCATGGCAGAGTGAAGCAGATGTAACATTAGCCTCAGAGCTTCAGCCATCTATTCCATGCTACAATTGCCCTGAAACTAACTCACACGCTGCCAAAGAGCTGCTGCTATGCACGACTGTCATGAGAAGGCAAACAACTGTTCGTTACTGCTGACCTTCTACTTAAAAATTAACAGGTAGCACACCAGCTCCCATCTGCCCCTGTGCACTCACGAGTCTACGCCATGGGAAGTTCTTCTTTGTTTGACATTCTCTGAACAATTCTGGGTTTCTTTGTGCATGACACCCATTTTCCCCCAAGATCACTAATGAACAGAATCCCATCAGTTAGCCGGTTTGTAAGCCTTGCCAATTATTTTTGGTGACACAGGAGGAAGTTCTGCAAGAGAGGCTTATGAGCCCTCGTTCTTGGCTCTTTCCCCAGCTTTAAGACAAGTAGAACCACTGTCCTTACTGATGACCTGGATTAGTCTATCCGTAGTAAATTCACAGATGACACCAAGCTGGGGGGGAGCGTTGATCTGCTGGAGGGGACAAAGACACTGCAGAGAGATGTGGACAGGCTGGGTCAATGGGCAGAGGCCAGTGGAATGAGGTTAAACAAGGCCAAATGCGAGGTCCTACATTTTGGCCACAATAACCCCACACAGCTATAGCTTGGGGGATGAGCGGCTGGAGAGCAGCCTGGTGAAGTGGGACCTGGGAGTACTGGTTGATAAGCGAATAAATATGAGCCACCAGTGTACCTATGTGGCACAAAAGGCCAATGGCATCCTCACTTGTACCAGCAATAGTGTGGCCAGCAGGACTAGAGACCTAATTTTCCCCATGTACTTCACACTGGCAAGGCCTCACCTCAAATACTGGGGGCAGTTCTGGGGCACTCGCTTCAAGATGTTGAGGTACCGGAGCAGGTCCAGAGGAAAGCAACAGGGCTGATGAAGGGACTAGAGGGAAAGTCTTATGAAGAGAGGCTGAGGGAGCTGGGGTTGTTTAGCCTGGAGGAGACTCAGTGGGGATCTTCTCCCTCTCATAACTACCTGAAGGGAAGTTATAGATAGGTGGGGGATGGGATCCCAGCCAACTAGTGAGAGGATGAGAGGGCAGGGCCTGAAGCCAGGGGAGGTTTAGATTGGATGTTAGAAGTACTTCCTCACAGAAAAGGTGATAAGACATCAGAATGAACTGCCCAAGGAACTAGTGGAGTCCCTATCCCTGGAGACATTTAAGAAAAGACTGCATGTGGCACTTAATGTCATGGTCTAGCTTATTGTGGTGATGTTAAATCATAGGCTGGACTTCATCTTAGAGGTCTTTTCCAGCATCAATGATTCTGTGACAGCCTTACACACACCAAGTTTCAGTAAGTTGCATGAAAATAGCTGGTTGAAGAAGAGGAACTTTTAACGGTGCTCTGAAAGAAGACAACTATATTGTGAGAGACCCAACATTAACAGACATAACGTAAACCATAAGGACTCCTTGCACAAATGAACAGTGAATCCGGAGTCTGGATTCTGCTGTTTCTTGTTAAAAAGTGTCTTTTGTCTATGTGCGATTCAATGTATTTGTTGCACACCAGGTGTTAATCCTTTAAAAAATGCAAGTAAGGAAACATGCATCAAAAAACTGCTAAATTTTTTTTACATCTTTAAAAATCAAGCCAGGAACGTTTTTAAGAATATTAACTTCAATGCATGCAAAGGTCTTCTAGAAATTGTTTGCTGATGGCACTATTGCCTGACTACGTTGCTAAGAAATAAAACCTCTGGTACTAACATGTTTTATAATTCAACAAGATTGTTATCACACAACTGTGTACTGAAGGGTTTAAAGTCCAAAAGACTCAATGTATGGGACCAGATTCCTCCTTTAGAAAGGACTCCTAACTTTGTGCCATACTTAAGGCAAACAGTGTATGTTTTATATAGTTTTATGTCACATGTATGTGCTGCTACCTGCTGAGTAGCAACGACCAGCAGTAGGAGCTATGAACTGAACAAGTAAAAATATTTAAAGTGACATTATACAGCTTTAGTGACTGAAAGTAATCAGAAGTGAAAACGGTATCCCTACTTTTTTAAAATTACAAAAATTGTTAGATTTAGCAGCTGACTCCAATGTTGTTCTACTGCAAATAGCAAACACAAGGCCAAACTGAAATCTGTTAACTGAAAATAATTTTGAGTTACAAACTCACAGCAAAGTACCTTGGCTGTTTGTGTCATGAAAGTTCTCTACTCAAAAAGGTATGTTCTGATCAGAAGGTATGTGGTTATCGCACATGCCGGGAGCAGTCAGAATAGAGGATTAGAAAAATCTGAACTTCAGCTACACTGGAAATGAGTTTGCTAGCGTTAATCCTTATCTTTACAAGCAAAAGCAGCTTTACAAAAAGTCACAGCAAGCCTGCCCCTGCATGATCTAAGCCAGCTCTGTCAATATCAACACCATGTAGTACAGTTACATTTTGTGCTCAAAGTATTATAAAAGCAAGATCAACACACTACCTTCCAAAACATGAGCCCAGGAAGTTCCACTGTCAAACCAGATGTCTAGGACATCCTGTCCCTTGACATAATCCAAAACATCATGACCACCAGCCTATTGGAAAAACAATTAAATAACACAGATAGAATACCCTGTACCATCAGTGCTTTTCAGAGCTACAAATGAGTAGATTTGGTGTATGTACTAGTTTTGTACAAATTCCGCTACAGACTTTGAGAGTGAAAACAAAGCAATTCAGACACAGTGTTCAGGTAATTACTGATGAAAACCCAATAAAAAAACTCAAAAAGCTGAGAGGGCAGAGTTGCATCCTGGTGCATGTGCTAGCTTAAGAATACAATTGTTAAAGAAACAGTAAGTTAGGAAGACCAAAAAAAATTCTAATCTATTCTAATGACAAAGCCTTAATATACAATTTGGCTCATAATTTGCTAATTAAGATGCCACTTTCCTCTTGAATTAAAAGGAGGGGTATGGAGACCTCTGCCCTAAATTAATGGACTGTATTTTACCATACCCAGATCTTCTGAATATTCCTTTCACAGGTTACCATATCATGAAGGTACACAATTAAAAGATTCATGGGAATACGTGAAGGTTTTACATTACTTCTCATCACTCAACTGTCTCCAGCGCCTTCTGTATAGGAAATTAAAAACTTACCTTTGCTACAGCCTCTTTTGATAGTAGTTGTTCAATAGGAAGGGTCCACCATGCATCGGTTCCTTCCTGCTCCACTATTTTGACAACATCTGCGACAGTGTCACTGGGTTAGAAGGGAGAAAGGGGTTTAGGAATTGATGAGTTAATCACACTTAAGTATCCCAGATCCAACGTGGTGGAATCACTGACAAAGAGATCAAACTGTGTAAAGCTGTGATGTTCACAGAGCTTTGTGCCTATATTAAAAAGATTTCTACTGTCATCTTCCAAGGTGGGTAATAAAAAAATCTGGATGTAAAGAAACCTGCATGTATTCCCAATAGCTTTTTCTGAAAGCACTCATTAACTAGGCACACAGAAAAGACACAGTGGCTTCAGAACTTCTGAAATCCATTTCCCTTGCTATTTCTTGCCCTGGAAATGAAGAGTTAGAAAATGGCAGCTATTTCAATAATGTACACAGGTATTAGCATTCTCGTTGCCTGAATTTCCCCTTTCTTGCAATACATTTCTTTTAACTTATAAGAAACACAGATATATTAATCCAAATAATGTGGAAAACTGAAACTTCAGTACCCAACAGAGGAGTGATGCAAGCAAGTATTCAACATACACTCTGTAAGTGTATGGTACATGGCATAGCACCAGCTAAGAAAAAAGCTCCTGAAGAAAGTAGAATAAAAAACAGAAAAAACTTTTCAAAAGACAAAAACAAAGCATTTTGTTCCGATGTGAACAGGTAACTCAACCACAAGGTGTGCAGTTATGTGCACTAATTATGAAGCAGTCAAACATTGCCCCCAGTAGGCAAGGCTATGGGGAATTGACTTTTAATGTAATTTAATGCCAAATCCAGACAACCACTAAGATAGTTTAAGAAACAAAACAAACCCCCCACACTTTGCTGACTCACAGAGCACTTGCTCAAGAGGTGACTTAAGACATCTGCTATACTTAAGGCATTACAACCATGTTGCGCCCACTTCAAAATAAAATCACTGTGTTACCCAAACCACCAGAGATTTGTTTTTACTCAAGAAAACAAGGCTGAGTCAATGAACTAACTTCTTGACTCAGTACTGTGAAATGGGAAGAAGTAATGATCTGGCAAAATTATCTTGAAGACACCAAGGGCAGGGGATTCATCTCCTTTCAATTCCTTTTGGAATTCAGCACAATATTATTTTTAGTGCATAAAAAACAAGTTGAGATACAGCAACACAACATTTAGTGGATTCTTACACAAAGTTGATGTGTGAAAACCCACATGCTCCAAGAAATTGTCAAAGTATTACTTCATTACAGGCCATGAGGTGCAGCAGTAAGGAGAAAATGCAATAGTAGGTGCACAGTTTTGTAGAAACAGTTAATAATCAATTGACTTTTCAATGTAAATTCCTGCAGAATATCCCAGCAGGGATTTTTCTATTCACGCATTATTCCCATAACCAGTGCAGAAAAGCTACCAGCATGCCTTATGAAGTAGAAAATTTCAATGAAGCTTGTCTACCACATGATGTTTCCATATTTCAAATGCTATCCAGTGGAGGGAGACTTAAATTCTACCAATTAATAAATTTCCAACCTATACATATGAGAAATATTCAAGAGGTACATGATGGAATCAGTGTTTATAAGGATTTTTAATGATGATAACTCTGAAACTAACAGCTAACTTGGACAACATGTAGGAATATACATACTCTTAGCAATGTTTTCTAGCAGCAGCACCAATTCAGTTCAACCATAACAGAAATCTCAGTTTGTCAGATGTTCAAAGCTTTAAGTGAAGGAGGCACAACCTCAAGTGCCATCAGTTCTCTAACGCTGCAGCTGTTAAATGCAATGAAATTTCTCCTCAGCAGCAGAGGTAACAATTAAGGTCAGGCTTGTCACACAAATATTTGGAGAAATTAGTAAGGAGGGAGACATGAAACTATGTTAGTGCTAACTCCATTACCTGTATCAGTAAGAATGAACTGTTCTCCTTCCCTTCAGTGGCAGGGGGAGGGACAAGAAGGAAATGAAACCTTGCTATCAGTCTCCCTTGGGAAACCATCATAAACATAATTTACAGTAAGTACTGGCAACACCACACACTGTTGTCTGCCATTGTAGATTCACCATTACTACAAAAGATGCCAGGGGCTAGCCTTTTCCCAAGGGCACTGCTGTGCAATGCAATGGCTTTTATTAATTTAGGAAGGGCAGAATTACTTTCAAGATACGTGAAGTAACAGATATGATTATGCTACAGATAAAAGATTTCAGACAACTAAAAGATGGTCAGGTTTGTGTAATCAAGTAGAAGAAATAAGGAGTCAGCCACTGTGAAGTCAACTTGCTATTGACCAATATTCTCAAAGTTCTATCACAGTTTCATATCAAGTAAAAAATCCCAAAAAACAAAGTCACACAACATTTTAGCAGTTCACATTTTTTTCATTACATTCCTTTTCCTCATAGAACACAAGTGAACACCAACAGGCAAGGATTTTATACAAGGAGATAGTTAAAACCAAACATTTTGAGGATATCAACATTTTTTCCTCCTACAGTTTGAAAAACCTCAAGAGATACAAACAATGCCTATTCCTTAAATATTTTCCCAGGACTCTTATTAGCAGCTATTTAAGAGAGAGAAATGACTGTATTTCAGCTACTCATATTGTAAGGAGGAAGATTTTTTGCCAGGTACTTTCATGTAAGGTGCAAGTGAAAACCACCTTTCTCAAATAACTACTCATCACTTTATAATCTGCAGGCTCCAACGTGAGCATGATAATTCACCGAGTTAGCAATAAACACCATTGTAAAACTTTGCCCTGTATTCATATGCTATCTAGGAGGACTTGCACTACGTGTCATTCGGTATGGTTTAATGCTGAAATCCCTACGGCAATTCACGCTACCATGACACCAGCCAATCACCCTGAAGTCTGATATTGATTATGCTGAACACCTACTTAATGTGTTAACAGAAATTAGGCAGCATTAAGATACAGCCAGGAGGAGAAGAATACAGTGCCTGATGGTCTCTCAACCTCTTTTCAAACAACAGTGAAGAAGGGAACTTAATCCTTGTTTTACTTGAGCTCTGATACTGCAACAGTAAGTATTTATGTTATGGTAAGTTGCTACTGCTTACAAGTCACTGAAATACCTTCATATTTTAAAATAAGTTAATTACAGCCCAGGCTAGACGAACATCAATCAGTTGGACTTTGTCAGAAATTTAAATCACAGAGAACATAAATAATCTTTGCAATAGAACGTATTCTGAGCAATATCTGAAGAGTGAATTAGTAAAGAACTTACTGTGTGAGGTCATATTACAATATGTATGTCTCATTTATTACCTGCTCTGAGCTACCACTGGAAAATACAAATCTTTCATTTTACTTTTGGACCTCTCTCTTCCTTAACTTCTTCTGTGAGTTAAAGGAGTTCTCTAGAATCAGAATGTTTTCTCTCAACATCTATTAAACTTTGAAAAGTTTACACAACAGCCTAAGTGTTTATTTGCTCTTATACTCGGTTTAAAGTCTCTTTTCTCCATTCATGCAGATGACTAGCACAGTATCTTACCTCTCTATTCAGACTGAAAATAGCAATAATGAAGAAATGTTCTCCCTCTCCTATCTCACACAGGTTTTGTTATTTTATAGTAATTTTTTTAATTCCTGCTTACAATATGATGTGGTTGCTCCACATAAATTTAATATGCTACAGATTATTAGATTCTTTATACCCAAAGACAGCAGCGCAATAGAATGAAACACCTTAGGGCTATGGGGGACCACAGCAGCAAACAAGATGACTCATGGGGATCTTGGATTAAACATGCTGCACACAAGACTATGGCTTTCTACTTTGAAAGACAGGATTCCTGGTATGGGAAAAACACTCTGTTTGGAGTTTTTGTCAGCCTTTCACATGACAAGTTCAGAAGGAAACACAGCTGTTTATTTTAGGGTTGTTTTTTTTTTTTAGTCTTTTTACAGGTGATACATAAAGTGAATCACTCAAAAACCGTTGGTGCTCTCATATGTAACAGCAACTCCATGTGGACTACACTGACTTCCAGTGGAGGTGCTGTTACTTTTGATGGCCACTGAAAAACTCCAGAGCAGCTGCTACTGGAAGCCTGCTAATGCCACATTCAAGAAAAGAAGACAGCTTTTGTTTTTAAATGTAAGTTATTTACTGTTGGTTTAATGATATTAATTAGTCATACAATCTGCATCTGAAACCTCTTAAGTGGTAGAAATAAGTCTGTGACTTATTGGGATATTATTTACAACATGACAATGCAAATGCAACAAAATATTTACTTTATTTAGCTACCTGTTTCAGTAAGAACTGGTGTCCAGGAAAATGACCTATGAATTGACAGACTGCTTTTTACATTTGCCTGTCATTTCTATAGGCCAATGTCCTGTGCACTTTTCCTACTCTGGTTACAAGTGTCTGCTACAGATAACTTTAAATATTTAATGAATGGATTACACTTTTCTTTAAAAAAATTGCCTCTATAAAAATGTGTTAGAAGTAAAGAATTCTGACTATCACTACCGGAAGCTGCCAATCAAATGAAATAAATCTATTTGTCAAACATATTGGGTATGACTTTTTGTTTGTCCCAAACGTCTCTCTTTTCTCCACAACTGACACTAGTCAAACACGCCGTCCCATCCCTTTGCTCGTTCAGCTGCATGTGTGTAGGCCAGCACCAACAAAGGGCAAGCTGCAGAATTTATCACACCAAAATGCCCCAGCTACCACATACTGTACAACTCCAGCAATAATCTCATACTGCTCAAGCACTTAGATGCTTTTCCATACCATTCCCTGGCTTCCAAGGTAATTTTACAACTGAAAGGAATTCCCTTAGGAATCAGCCAACTGCTAAGCTGTGTTTTGCTAGTCTTATTTTGTTGTTAGATTACATATAGAACAACCTTAAGCAAGCATGAGTAACACACTACTCTGCAGATTGTCTACAACATATAATCCTTAGAAATGTTCATTTTATTTGAAAACACACTTTTTAACAAGGCAACAATTTTTGCAGGTAAAATGATTTTATACACCACAGATCCTCCATTTATTTATCTCCTGATGTGCGTCAGCATTATTCAGGTGCTATAAACAACCATGGTTATCGTAGTCTTTTCTCACAGTTACTGGCTGCTGAAGAGTCAAAGTACATATCTGTGCTTCTACACACCCAGTCACACTAGGTGAAGCTAAGGACTAATTGCTTAAAGTCCACTCTCTGCTCTCCACACCCTAAGCCTCACCTACTACCATACCTCATCTCTTAGTCCGGCCTCTGCAAAACATGCTACAGTAATGCGAGTCAAAACCAGAATAAAATAAGCTCTGCAACACTACTTAAGTTCATCTCCAATTGTGCAATCTTATTATTCACAGTTCTAAGGCTAGGACATATTAAATAGCGTTAACACAAACATATCTCAAGACAGAAAGCAATTATGGGAATGAACAGTAAATGTGTAATCCCACAATACTCTCTGTATGAGATCATCTCTTAGAGGATATTCACAACTGATGACCCTCTGTCCCCGAAGAAACAAAAGCAGAATTCTATTACTTCTTAAAAGACAGAAAAGGGTATTTGACTTTTCTTGTTTTGGCTTGTTTGGAAATCTGTAGCTTGGATTTTCTCTGCAAATCACTCTCTTAAGTTCCTGAAACGCAACGTTTGCTGTATGTGGATAATCTTAACCAAAAGACAGCAGAACAGGGTCAGCATCTGAAGCTCTAGACATACCGAACCAAGTCACTTACTTGCACTTATTGAGGGTGGCTCTTCGAAAAGCATTCCAATTTTATACTGAAACAAAGTACTATTAATTATTTATTCTGTCACCTATTTGGTTATTACTTAAGGTATGTGACTGCCACTTATTCAACTTTGACAAAACACCTGAATTGTTGCATTTACAGTGCTAGAATTACAGCTGCATTCTCTTCTAACTGCAGCTTGAGTTCTATTTCTTGCTTAAATGTAAAGGCCAGCTATTACTGCCAGCTCATTTAACCTCAAGATGAGGGATGCAAGCAGCGATTACCAGCAAGGGGACTTTTCAGGTAACTCAGCCTTCTAACTAAACTGGTTCCTATAACTAACACACAACTCACCTTCAGCAACAAGTTTTTTTGCTTATTTTGACTTAAAGCCAAATTAGATCTGTACAGAAACAACTGCAAGTAAAAGCCTGTATTTACACTTAAAAGAGTCACTTAAAATTGTCTAACTGCAGCACAACAGCCAGGGCTCACTTTCCTGTTTCAGTATAGAAAGCCAGACAAATACCTGTTTATCAAGCATTCTCCTGTGTTCTTCTGATAAAAAACAGGAATGGGAACTCCCCAACATCTTTGCCGTGATATACACCAAAAGGTCCTCCTGTCCAGCATTTCGAGCATTCTGTTCACTGCAGACGTAGGAATAACTTTCACTTTTTTCAGCGCTTCCTGTAAAGCAGACAGTTAACTGTTGAACACACTTCAGCGTTCAAACTCTGTCTATGCTACCACCAAAAGAACATGTACAAGGAGTAGGAATGAGAGTGTAGACTATTGTCTACTTTGAAACCGTATCTGATACATACTGCCTGTTTCACAGAGTGTGGGCTACCACTAGTTCCCAACCCTGCTGAATATCCACTATATTTTCCTTCATAACAATGAATATGGAATAAGCACCTCATGCTCTAGTTAGAATGCAAGCCACATTACCCAAGACAGCCTAAGGTGTTGGACTGAATTTTCTGTCTGGATGTAGGTAATTTCAAATTGCACTGCATACTAAAATAATATGGTTTAAGTTTATGTGACAAAATGGACAATGGAGCAAAGAAAGCAGTCTGGCCATGCTGTAACAACAAAGCTTATTTTAATAGTGATAAAGTTCAGTCTTCTGATTTAATACCTGAAAGCATTATATTTCAAAAGTATTTTTTGGAAAAGAACAAACCCATAGTACCTCTAGGAAAGTTACACATTTCCTATAAACACAACAAACAAATATGTCAGTGTATGTATTTATCCTGGACTACATCAATACAGACAAAAAGGAAAAACATTAATCACTTGTACAAGTAATTAACACTCTCCAACTGCTTGTAAGCCATAGAGAAGAACATGTTCTGGAGTGAGCTACAGCTAGACTGCTTTGCTGATTCCAAATGTCATCAGCTGTCTCTGATGTCTCATAAGGAAGCGAAGTTACATACCTGTGCTGTAGCCTTCACACTTGCTGTGTTGACAAACCACTGTCTGCTGGCACGAATAATCATTGGTTTTTTAGTCCTCCAGTCATAAGGGTAACTGTGCACGTATTTTTCCTCTTTTAACAAACTTCCAGCTGCTTGAAGCATTTGAATGACTTAAAGAAAAAAAGTGAGGGAAGATTAAAATCTGATCTGAACATACTGCTACTGTTAAACTCAATTCACCTCTTTCCATCATCAACATGTAAAATAAGCAGTACCTGTGACTCAGCCATATTTGCTATGAGTTTTTTTAACATGAACCCTCAAAACATCCTTGGCAGGAATGTAACAAGTAAGTAACAACTAGCTAAGCATGGAATACTTACCAGCTTCATTCCCCTCTTCAAGGACGTTTTTGTTTTGAAGTGCAGGACCTGCAGCTTCTGTAAAAAAACCACTTTCATCCACAAGACAATCCTAAAAATAAATATGTTAATCATGTCAGTAAAATACCACACAGCAATTAATTACCTTAGCTAAAATCAGAGTTAAGTACTCCATGCTGAGTAACTACTTTTGTAATGAATATCAAACTATCTTGAATTTAAGTGCACTTCAGATGTAGTCAACTGGAATTCAATAATCTTCCAGGTAAGTGAAATGTAAATATCACAAGTGAACATTTGGAGCTATACCACAAATGTCTTGCATCAAGTCACTGGTTTTAGTATTTCAGTAACTTTTTAAATTAACAGTGAAAAAGAAAAACTAGCAAATAAACCACACCCCCCCATGAAAAAAACCTACCACACAAAAAAGAAACAAAAGAAACAGGAGTACAGTCAGGTTTTGGAACATCTCAAGAATTAACTCTTTAAAAAAAAAAGAACAAAAATCCTCTGCATCTTCATTTTGATCAAACACAAACTGATCACAAACTGAACTCTATTTATGTAATTAAAACACGCTTTGCTGAATAAGAATAGAAACAATGACCTATACAATGACGAATAACGTACTGGGTTTCAAAATACAGCTTTAAAAGCAAATTCTGAGTACTGAGAGCCAACATTTGAGAACTGTTGTCTGTGCTAACCTTTAAAACACAAGAAGACAGAGTTAGGAGCAAAATCTGATTCTATTCTACCTCTTCCCTGTAAACTTGAATTGGCAAATGGATGAAAAACTTCATCCTTTTATTTTTCTACACAAATTTTTAAGGTCAGTCCTGCATTCCTGTAGGCCATTAGTAATGCTTTCACTTATCTGAATGCTTCAAAGCCTTTCTAATTTTATATACAAATCCCATCAGTTCTATCAGTGGCATGTGTGGTTTAATGGTCTGAAGTTGAGGCAGTGGAGGTTTAGAATAGGCATCAGAAAGGAATTCATTACAGAAAGAGTGATGAGGCACTGGAACAGCCTTCCCAGAGATGTGTTTGAGGCACCAACTCTGGAGGTATTTAAGTATATAGACATGGTGCTTCGTGGTAGGCATGGAGGGGTTTATTTTGTGTTTTTCAATCTATCAGGTATTTATTTTTTTGTTGTTGCTGTGGGTACGGTTGGACTTGCTGATCTAGGAGGTCCTTTCTGTGTATGTGAGCAAACAGTCATGGGAAACCAAGAACAACACCTGATAAAGTACCGTGGGTAGCTGATGGTGGGACGCTACACTGTAGTCTTCCATACCATGAGCTGGGGCTGTATGAACTAATCCCGTTCCTTTTGCCATTGTCACGTGATTTGCAGGTAATAATGGGGAGACTTTGTCAGGAATTGTGGGATGAGCACAAAATCCATCTGCCAAATCAACACCTAGGGTTGAAAAAAGGAAAAACAAAATAGAGAAACAATTAGTGCATTCAGCTTTTGTATCTGAGAGCAGAAACAGAACAATTAGTCAGCTATGGGGACACTCTTCAAATGTTCTAATTCTTTATCTTCTTTGTGGGTCCTTGGTCCAAATGTTTTCAAATTCTCTGCATCGTTAAACATACATACAATTCTTCCTTTCCCCCCTTGAAGAAAAAGCTTTTCTTCTATCTTTGACAATAGCATTCCATTAGCTGTGACATTCCACCTAGGCACACTTCCAGACATTCATATTGCTCCGGCACCACTTGTGCTCTGGAAACACATCTCAGTAACACTTGAGCTGGTCAAAAACCTTGAACTTGGGATCTAAATCCTACTTCTGCCACTCAGGATTAAAGTTATTATAAACAATTAATTTAAATTCTCTAAGTTAGAGACAAATAAGCAGTGTACACCATGGATGACACTAAAGACAATTTAATGCTAACAAGTCACTGAAGAAATCTCAGTTGTAAAGCCTTACTGAAAGTGAAGGCTTCCAGAGCTTAAGAAATATTTCATGTGGCAAACTGACATTCATGGAATTCCCTCTTTCTATAAGAAATAAGTTTAGTATGTGCTACAACTATGAATGTAAAAAATAAAAATAAGAGGTTCTAATATTACATGTCTTTTCTAGAAGGTCCAACTCTATTGTTCCATATAATCTGCAAACCATGAGATTCAAGAAGGTGGTACGTGTGAGAACAGCTCAGTGAATTTTTTTTCATTAGGTAAAATCAAGATTATTAAGTAGAGAAACATACATTTTTTTCCCTCTGAAAAAAAAAAGGCATGGAAAACCACAAAAATATCTGAGAAAGTCAACCACCATTCTCAGCTCCTTCAGACACGCATATTTCCAGCACCGAATCACCGATAAAGACAAATGAATAAAATTCACAAATGGCACATTAAATCCCAACTCGGGACACCACATCAGAAGTCTGTCTGTTAAGAAATAGCACTACGCAGTTTGTTAAGATGCAAAGTTCACTGCTTTAGTTCATGTGTACAGACGAGCAATTTCTATGCAAGATTATCAATATTAAAACCTACCTTTACATGTTGACAGAACCTCAAACTGTGTGTCCAAAACAGCAGCTATAGATTCAACTCTATCAGCAGCTAAAATGAAGCATTCACCAGTAGTCGTACACTTCACGATTGAGTATCTACAAGGCAAATATCTATTTGTGAAACTGAATAATTATGAACAACCTAAAGCTTTAAATTGTTTAAATGCTCCATCTCTAAAACCCAGCAAAGTATGTTTTAATATCTTCACATCCAATTCACCCATAAACCTCAAAATAATTTCAGGACAACATAACAACAGGAAGAAAAAACAAACTTTAAGAAGTAAATATTTAAGCAAGAATTATTAGTATAGAACAAAGTTTACAATTGTGCCACATAAAAGAAAAGAGAAACAAAACCCAACACAAAATAAAGACACCTTGAATAAAATGTAAAAAGAACACTTTTAACTTTGCTGATAACATGTTGGCACGGACTGACAGAAATCTCTGAACCAAGTTAAAGACACATACGCTGAATCCGGCATGTAGCAAACTGCTTGATTGGCTGGCACAGTCCAGGGTTGTGTTGTCCAGACTAGCACACTAGCAGGGCGTGACCCATCTACAGATGTAAATGGCAAGTATTTTACTTACAAATATAGTGAAAAGATAAGCTACCAGTCTTAACACCATCACAAAAGTCATACCTATCACAGACGTCAACTTAGGTGGTGACTTTAACAAGGGAAACTTCATATACACAGAACGACTGACATGCTGCTCATTGTATTCAAGCTCTGCTTCAGCCAAGGCTGTTCTGGGTAGATATCAAACACAAGTTAGCACACTTGAACATGAACAGCTAATGATATCCATGCCAAAGTTTTGAAAAAACATTAAGTTGATTCTTACTTTGTTGAAGGTGACCAGAACACAGGTTTATAGTCCTGATAAATGAAACCCTAAAGAAGAAAGGGAGAGAAAAAAAGAAAGTTAGAAGAATCAAAACTTATGACAGATTAAAACACTTCAGCAGAAGCTCAACATACCTTATCATACATTTTATAGAAGATTCTCAGCTGGTTTGCTTCATACTTTGGATCAAATGTACGGTAGCAGTTGGCCCAATCTGCCATTACACCCCAACGAATGAAGGCAGATTTCTGTTTCTCAATTGCGCTTTCTGCAAATTCTCTGGCTGAAGGGAATAGTTCCATAAAGTGTAAGGTTTAGCGTTCCAAGATAAATATAGCACCATTTAAAATACACTATTGACATTTTTTTAGAAAAGTCTGAGCTGAACATATTGGAACTACCATGCTGAAACTACACAGTAATTACGGATGCATAGTAAATACATTGTTAGGGTGCAAAAAAATCCATTTTTTCAAGGAAGTAGCTTCATAAAGTGAGTGCAAAAAGTAGTAAGATTTAGGAGTGGCACTTTTGACTAATACAGAGACATAAAACCTAAACCAGCTATAGAATATAAAATTTTTAAGGAAGAAGGGGAAAAAATGTGTATTTCATTATAAAAAAACATTTTACAAAATTTCTTCTCAAATAACATAATTAAGAGTCCAAATTAACTACCTCTTGCTGATGCTGTTCTAAACTTTTTAAAGCAATGTGCCCCATTTCACTGCCACAATTTCAAGCTAAAGCAATTAAAATTCCTCACTACAAACGGATGAGCGTATATATCTTTACATACATATGGTATAGGAAATTATTTCTTCGGCACAGTTCACATATAACACAGACTAGCATTCTCAGAAAGAATCACCTCTATAGTTTTATATCATTGTTAAAAACACATTCAAACTAAAACATTTTTACTTGTTATATGGAGCCAAGCTGTCCTGATGAAGTCTGATCTTTCATGCATCTTTTTAGCTCCTGATCAAACTCAGTCTTCAAAAAGCAGAAGGATGTTAAGCTGATAAACATCAGTTCTGTGCCACTACACAGTTAATCCAAATTCTCTGGCCTCCTTTTGTTTTTCTAAACCCAGAGCCAATGTCACACACGTTCATTACAGCAACGAATTATGCCTGTGTTCAATTATTCCATTTCATAACATCACATTGCTCTCAATCTGCTTGGCTGACACGTACAGTGATCACAGAAAATGTCACTGACAGCTAACAGAAAGGCTCATGATAAAATATAAAAGCTATATATAAAGCTTAAAATACAAAATATGAATAGGATATACAAATACTTAAGCCAATTTTTTCTCTAAAGTCGTTGCAATCAGTGGTTTACCTCTCTTTCGAATTTCCATTGGTGAAAGATTTTCAGCTCCTTTAACTTCTGACAATGCTTTCAACTCAATCGGCAATCCATGACAATCCCAGCCTGGTACATAGTGTACCTTATAGCCTCTCATCACATGGAAACGATTAGCAATGTCTTTCAAAATCTGAAAAAACACAGGTGTCATCATTTTNTTGGCAGAACTTCAGAGGACCTCCGATCAAAGAAATTCACTTTCATTAGAACTGAAAGATGCAGTTTATAAACACATAAGACTTGAAGTGAACAAATCCTATTTGCCCTAATTTTGTTAAAGCACTAAGCTGGATCTACAATGCTGTCCTAGTGCATATTACTGGGGTTTTTATGTAAATGATCACCTTCCAAAACTTGTCAAAGTCAGAAGTCCAAGTTTTGGCACGAGCACCGTGAGATGCTATGGGTCACATTTTAGACTCCCAACATTTGTATTGCTAACATTCCCTGGGCTGAGTTGAAACGTATCTGAACTATTTAGCAGCAATATTGAAAAGCTGAGATTTTTATTTTAAAAGCCATCATATGTTTAGCCATTGTGGTTCCACTGAAGGAATTCATAGAAGTGACACAACAAACTTAGAAAATATTTAAAAAAGAACAGCAAGGTATAGTTCAACCATCCATTATAGTAATGCTCAGACACAGAGCAGAATACACTGACCCACATGTGTAATACATTCAATACACTAACAAATTGCATATTTAATGCTTCTTAGGAATGAACCACAGGCTGGACTTTCTCTAGAAAGAGCTGTTCTCTTTTTGCCGAAATGTTCAGCCACGCAGGTACCAGCTAATGGGACATACTGGGATTTATGCCTTGGTATGGTACCTGTGCCACCATGGCATCACATGGCATTTATATAAGCATTTATTTGCTTTGTCTGCCAAAATGCCAAACACTTTAAAGTATTGTTGATTTAAATGGGGATGGAGAACACGCAGCAGGAAACATTTACAACTGCAAAACTGTAAGAACAAGAAAACACTAACTTTGTTCAACGCATGGCCAACATGAGGGTCTCCATTGGCATAAGGTGGCCCATCGTGCAGACAAAATTCCTGCTTCGTTTTCCTCTGTCTTTGCCACGAATAGAGCTCTGAAAAGCCGCATTTCTGTAGAGACAAGAAAACATCTGAATCAGGGCTTTGCACTTCCAAAAGGTCTCGACTGTGGTCAAACGGTAAAATAGACAACAAAAGTTGACAAACACGGAAAGGTAAGTTTTATAACTGTAATAGTGTTAATAGCTTAAAACTCCTCAAAAACCCGAGGCAGGGTTAACACGAAGCCAAAAGTCATTCCTGTGGCTCCTCACTACCGGGAGCAAAGCAGTATGTCTAAACAATCGAGCGGATACGGACACCCTTCGCCCACCCCCTCCGGCGCTACCTGCTGTATGTCTAGTTCGGTCTCGGGCTGGAGTCGCCCCGGCAGCACCGCGGGGAAGCGGCTTTGCGGCAGCAACACCGTGTCCCGGTACCGCGAGTCGGGTCGGCTCTCCTCCTCCGCCGAGGGCTGCTGGCTGTTGGCCTCGGAGACGGCGGGGCGGGACCAGCGCCAAGCGAACCCCGCCTGGGCCCGCGGCAGGACCCCATCCCGCAGCCCGAGCCGGGCCCAAGTCCAGGCCAGCGGTGCTGCTCGCCAGGCCCCCAACATCCTCCTGGGTCCGAGCACTGAGGAAGCGCTTCCGGAGCGCGGCGGGGCGGCGGCGACGGGCCGCGGGAAGGGACACGGCCCGCGGCAACGCAGTTCTGTCCGCTGCCGGGCCGAGCTGGGGGTTGGGCAGCGGTGCGACCCGTCCTGGACCGGGAGGGTTCAGAGCATTTTGAGGTTATTTTGTAAAAGCGACGACAACAAATTACGCAGAAGCAATGGGACGGGTTGGGGTGGGCGGAGCGGAGCCGGGTTCTTCCCTGCCGCCGCCGCTGCTGTAGGAGGTGAAGGGTCGGGAGGAGGCAGGGCCGAGCGGCAAGGAAAAGCCAGGCGGGACGCGGTGAGTTGGTGGAAGGGTTTGAGAGCGACGCTGGCTGGTGTGGAGGGGGGACAGGTTACCACTGGGAACCCTAATGATAACACAATCAGAAGCAGACTTTTTGTAAAATTATATTTTATATTTTTTATTTACTATTCAAAATGGCTTAAAAAGTCCTTAGGTGAGATGAGGCGGCGCACTGGCAGTGTCAGTGAACAACAGCGGGTCGGCTTCTCGCCCTCCTCCGGCTTCCTTAGATTCGCACAACGAAGAGTTTCTCTGTTACGGAAAGAGAGCCACAGCTTATTGTGAAGAAGTGGGGAGTTCTGCTCGCTTGGGCTTTAAAGAGTTCAGAGGGAAAAGCCATAGTTTAGCACTTAGATTTAGAGACATGTGTGAGTAGTGTGTTTTCTCCTGTCTATGTTCTCCTCCCCACAGGTGAAGTTATAGTTTGTGCAGAAAAGACACTGAAACAGCAACATCAACAGATCTTTCATACTAATTTTGATAAATTCTGGCCATTCTGCAATATTGAAGTATATAAAAGATAAAACGTGTAACAAGAGCAGGAGAACTTATTTATGAGCAATCTGTTGCAGTTAAGAGATATCCCTGTTTCCTGTGGAAGGGTTGGATTACATGACTTTAGAGGTCCCTCCCAGTCCAATACATTCAATGATTCCATGATTAGTTTTAGTAGGTCTCAAGTCAGGCTGATTTGTCAAGTTGAGATAAATCAGTGATTTGGTTGCTAGGCTAGGAGAAGGGATGGATGGTCTTAGGAGGACAAGGTATGCTTTGAAAAGATAGTATGCAGATTTAAAGTGAGGGATGGCTGCTGTGCAGTTTTGTGAGGGTCAGACTTGTTTGTCCAAAGCAAACAATATATTGTCGAATGTGTTTTGGAAGTAGACATCAGACATTGCCATCAACAGAAAGAATGTGCCACAAACTACATTTCTAATTAACTAATTAAGAAGTTACAGAGATGAGAAACAGCCAAGTAGCCCAACACTTACCTAAACAAAAAGGACAAACACACAATGAAATGTGCCACACAGGAGACATGGCCTGGTAAAAATTTAAGATGCTTTTTGCATTAATAATGTAGTTTGCACTTACGTAGTTAGGTATTCTGTACTGGGGAGGAGAGGACATTGAACCTCCCATTTAATTTTCTTGGTTTTTAAAAGAATCTTGTAAATTATGGTTTGCTTAGGGATCTCAGGTACAGGGTTCACTATAGGAAAAAAAATACTTTTGTTTGCTTTAAGAATGTTCAAGAAAAATGTGCCCAAGAAACATCTTGGGTCAAGCTTCAAGGTAGTATTTCTGTATTGTTTTTGCAGTCTTGAAACTTTATGAAAATATTAAGTAAATGAAGCCTTTAAAACAATTAGCCTCATTTTACAAAGCAGGATCAACTGTGCAGTAAAAGGTCAAATGAAGAATAAGAAGCTGGGCATAAAATCTGAATTATCTTCTTCTGAGCTCAATTCTTTAACCCAAACTTAACATCTAATATGCTGATTTTTCTAATTCTCTCTGAAAAGTGCTTAGTCCAGATTTTGTCAGTATAGAATGAACTACATTTAATTTTCCTTCCAGTTAACTTGTTTCACATCATGGCAAATACTGAAAATAGTTTCTGTCTTTCCGTGTGTTATGACACATATTTACCACTTTCAAATGTTTCAGAGCTTTTTTGCCTAGGTAGCATTTACAAAATTTCCTCTGTAACCATTGCTATCACTGTAAGATAGACCACGTATACACTTTGGGTTTGGACCTTGGCTGTTTTACAGGACTCCAGAGCACTTTGCTCCTATTATTGAACAGTAAATAATAATTAACAACAGCAGCTGTGCTTTTTTTAATGTATATACATGATCACTCTGCTCTTAAGGGATCTTCTGACTTCAGAGATACCTGTACAGTGTTTCTAAAATGCTGAAAACGTTCTTAAACCAGTTAAATTCAGGATTTTGATATTGCTAACATTGCAATAGACATGTTCACAGTATAATCTACAGTAGCTAGGCTGATCAACTTACTGTATTATACTTACCAGTAGATTCCTCAAGCAAGAAAGGTATTGTATATTAAACTACTGCTACTTATGAAATACATAATGCAATTGCTGCTAATATTGACTGTGAGGGAAGCCTAATATATAGTCTATGTGATGATTTATGAATTTTGTGGTTTTTTCTACCTCAGTGCTCAAACATGTATGTGGAATACTGTTGTACCTGTGAGCCCAAACCCAAAAACATGGCATCTATACAGACAGAAAAAAGTGACAGGAAAAGAGAAGAGGCAATTAATGCTGTGTGTTAAAGAATGTAGTGTGCTTATCGGTGTCTTTTTCATAGAATCATTATAGCTGGGAAGGACCTCTAGGATCATCAAGTCCAGCCCTCATTCCAGCATCTCCCTAACCTCTAGACCATGGCCTTAAGTGCTCTATTTACTCATTTTTTGAACACCTCCAGGGATGGTAACTCCACCACCTCCCCGGGCAGCCTGTTCCAGTGCCCAACCACTCTCTCAGTAAAGAACTTCTTCCTGATATCCAGTCTAACCCACCCTCCCATCCTCCCCCAATGCAGTTTGAGTTCATTTCCCCTTGTCCTATCGTTAGTAATTTGGGAGAAGAGACCAGCACCAGCCTTGCTACAACCTCCTTTTAGGTAGTTGTAGAGAGCTATGTCTCCTCTCAGCCTCCTTTTCTCTACACTTAATAACCCCAGCTCCTTCAGCCGCTTTTCATAGGACCTGGTTTCCAGAACTTTCACCAACCTCATTGGCCTTCTATGGACCTGCTTTAGCACCTCAATGTCCTTCTTATACTGTGTGCTTTATTCTGAGGTAGAGAACAGTTCAGGGGAATGCATGGGTATCAACCTTTTGCAGAAGTGATAGACACACTTCTGTGTAGGAACTGAAGGTGCAGCGAATTGCAGTCGTGCTGAGAACAGATGTGGAAGGCAATACAATGGAAAGAAGGGTAGGGTTTGCAGTATTGAGGGGAGGAGGGAAGGTGTGAGGAAGAATAGAAAAAAATACAGAAAGAATAGTAAGTATAGATGAACAGATTTTCACATACAACTGTAGTTCAGTATCTGTGTATCACTGGTCTATTTTGTGTCCATTAACAGGCCATCTACAAAATTTAGTTCCTTTAAGTAAAATTAGCAAATAAAATTGCTGTTGTCATCCCTTCTGGTAGCCTGAGTGTGGGTACAAACAACCTTTGCCAGGCTTTATTCTGGTGAGAAGAATTAATTGTCATATCAGACACAGCATGGGTATTTGAAAAATCTTTATATCCCTGTGTTTTTAATTGTATTCTTAAAAAATGTCAAAGCTTATCTCATTACTTACTACCTACTTTCCCCTTCCTGCTTTGATTAAACTGTATGTCTTTGGAATAGTGTGTAAAATATTTTCATTCTTGTCTTCTCTTGAAAAGAAATGTACAGGTTTGCTTTTTTGTCTCTTTTCAGTGTTCAGTATGGCCTCTCCAGCTCTACTCATGCGAGTGGTCGCCTCTGCATATTCTGTTGCAGAAAAAGCTGCAACAATTGTTAGAAATGTCATGGCTGCAGGAGATCTAGGGATAGTGGAGAAGGTATTATTTTCACTTTGTTCTGGTTTAAATATAATCTAGGTCTAAAGGCTGACTTACCTGTTTATTTTCATTTCAGTTCAAAACATGCACATGGGTTAATATTATTTCCCAGATTTCTCAAACATTTTCTAATCTGACAAAATGAGCAAATGAACACAAAGTTCTGTAAACAATTAGATAAATAATTGTAAATACAATATAACAAAAATGATCTAAAGTAGCAGGTTATGATGGTTCAATATAAGCCTGTTTATATATACTTTTAATGAATACTGCAAGCAAAATTAGGTTGAATACAGTGACCAACAGAAGGTATTCCTGTTTGAGAGTCTATTGATGTCAGAATTGCTGCAAGTTTCTTGTCAAAGGTAATTGGTGAAGGAAGAAGAAGGTGGCTAGAGAGAGATTCTGTATGTACTTCTGCTTTACAGTCTGTGGGGAAGAGATGCACGAGAACAGAAAGTGCTGCATCTCCTCATTTATCCTTTTTCAGTAGTCATCAGACAGCAAGACCAGTTCCAACTGGCCCTAATGAAAGTTTTAGAAAAGCAAGGAATACCACGTTCCACCTTCTTTCCCCAACAGATTGATGTCTCATTCATTTATCTAGATGAGGAAAAATAGTTCAAGGACAGCTGAATTTTCAGCTAGCTACTCTCCTAATGTCCAGAGTGTTATTTTCCCCTGTGCAACTTTAAGGTCTCCATTTATATAGCTTGTCTTTGTAGCATTTTTACTTTTTGGTAGACATTTTGTCCATCCATTCTTGCATTATTGATGACTGCTTTGAAGAAGAATACTGTTCATACTGTTTTATTAGGTTGGTGTTCTGAAACAAAGGACATTCTCTGCAATATCTCGATCTTTCTGAGTCTAAACTCAGTGCCAAATGCAACCAAATTTATTAGGGATAAAAGGGACATTCAAGGAAAAATACCAAGTTTCATAAAATAGGTAATTTGATATTGGACTGACTAGGTACTAAACATGCAAAATTACTTCATAACATGATTATAAACAGAATGCTCAATCACTACTGTTAATTTATTTAGCTGGGTAAAACAATTTTAAGTTTGCCCAGTCATTAACCTAACTCTGTTTAGCTTACTGCTAAATCATGTCCTTAAGACAAATAAGATGTAAACAGATAGAATAGAATTTTGGTTGATTCTACTGGGATGCAAATGCTTGAATGAACTGACTTTCTTAATTGAAGCCCTCACAAAAGTATTTCTCACTGGGATTTTGTGTCTGGACCTACAGAACTCCTCTATTCATAGATCCATGAAGATTAAGGCCAGAAAGTATAACTACATTATCCACTGCTGTTATTAAACAGGTTATTAATGGTTATGAATAAGTTACTGTAACTCATCTGGCAACATAGATTTGGCTACACTGCATCTTTTGGGTAGGCTTTTAGTCACTGTGTTTCAGGCAATCCTGAGACACCAAATACACTGTTTCTTCTAGTAATTTTTCTTGAAAAATGTACCAGTGTTACTGCCCAGTTCAGTCTCACTGATTCAACTTCTGGCTCTTATTGGTCTTTCTCTGGTAGACCAATGAATCATTTACTGGCTAGTGTCCTTTCCATCATAATCATTTACCCTCTTTATGTTTTTTAAACAAGTAGATTGATTGGATGTTTCAGTCCCCTAACTAACACCTTTCTTAAATTTCTCCTCTTTGCTAATTTGCCATATCTCTCCAGTGAGCCTTGAAATATTTTTTCCTGTTAATATATATTTGCTTTTGTTTCATTTTGTTTTCCCTTCTTCATGCATTACACCTGGGTTCATACCTGTATTAATTTATTCTGTACATATTATAGTATTTGCTCAAATACTCATTCAGTACAGCTGCAGGAGTGCAAGTACTCAGCATGTTGATGTTGTTGTAATATCATAGCAGTCTAGAGATGTAGGCTGTAATGGATTGATGATCTATTGAATTAGAATTCTTTTTCAATATGAGGCCAATATTCTGAGAAACATATGGGCCATTGTTCTGTTTGGTTTTGTTGCTGTTTTGAAATACACCAATTCCTATCCATCCTTTGACAGACTGGAGCCAATGACTTGCAGACCAAAGCTGACCGCCTTGTACAAATGAGCATTTGTGCTTCCTTGGCACGAAAGTTTCCCAAGGTGACAATCATAGGAGAAGAAGTAAGTACCTATTTCATTCTAACAATTTAACCTACGTAATGTGCATTGGAATTTGGCAAGTTGTAGGGAATCATCTGTTCTGGGTTTTTTTTGAGAAAAGTGTTTCTATTCCATTAGATCTTGCCATTAATTAATTTTGTCAAGTAAGCTGCAATCAAATCTACGGTTCTAAGATAAATTAACATGAGTCCAACATCTTTTTCTTGTAATTCTGAGAATCTTTTTGTTAGGAACTAACCACTGACGAAGTAACTGAGGACTTAATTGAAGATGGCCACTGTGAAGAAATACTGAAGAAAACTTGTCCTGCTCAGTACTCAGGAATTAAAGAGGAAGAGGTAACGTGGTAATAGCTTCATATTTTACACTCTCTATGTTACTTAGGTAATAATATATTAAAAAATTATTATTTCTCTGTCAGCAGTTTTTCTTTTCAGTTTGAAAACTGAAATATAGGCTTGAGAATCACACCTCCAAAGCCAGAAATGCTGCATATCCCTGTGTGCAGTAATGGGAAATGGAAGATTGTTTCTTATAATTTGTGATTCAAATTAATTTAGAGGTAGTCTGCTTCAGACACAAGAAAGTAATGTTAGTCCAATGTCCAGTGCAAGTCTTCATATTTTCTGAGAAGTTCCAGTAAGTTTTAAACATTTTATTGTGTAAAATGCTACTGTACGTTTCAGTCATATTATAATGTTAAAATTTAAAATCTTTATTAGCTAATTTTCCTTTTTTTTATTTTTTTATTTTAAAGCTTGTAATATGGGTTGATCCCTTGGATGGAACCAAGGAGTACACTGAAGGTTGGCTACTGTTTTTTGTTCTGCTGATTCATGATCTTATAGCAAAGTAATAAAGAAACTCTTCAGTTTTTCATCATTTGTGGCCATAGGAATAGACCCTGAACTTATAAAAAAAAATCCTTTCCAAAGTCAGTATTCTGAAACTTCACTTTAGCCTCCTGATACATCTCTTATTTCTGATTAATGTGAAATCTTTAGGCTGATTTTTTTTCCCCCCTCTTGCTGGGGAAAAAAACTCAACCTTCATGGAGGTGGTTGAGTTGCCGTTCCTGGATGTGTTTAAAGATTGTTTAGATAAGGTGTTGAGTGATATGGTTTAGGGGAGAATTTGTAAGGTAGGGTAGATGGTTGGACTTGATGATCCCAGGGGTCTTTCCAACCAGAGTGGTTCTGTGATTCTGAGAAAGAGATATACCACTGTTAACAAAGTGCTAGTTTTGAATTCTGTTAAAGAATTCACATGGCTGTTATAGGAGAATGTCATCATATACTGCTATTTGGTATATCTTTCCCATTATGTGTTAATGATAAGATAGCTCTATTAAGAGAATTCTATCTGGGCCATTTTTTTTCCTACCTCAAGGCTAGATAGCTGCTAAAAAGCTATCAACCAACCTATTATACCTGAAGATCCTGATTAGTATTTGCATTTTTAATATAACTCCCTGCATTTCAATTAGTGGACTTGTCTTGAAGATTTATTATATGTGTGTGTGTGTGTGTGTACACTTCATCTTCTTCAAGCATCATAACATTCATATTACTTCCATGCAGGTCTCCTTGATCATGTAACGGTTCTTATTGGCATTGCTTATGGAGGCAAAGCAATAGCAGGTGTTATTAACCAGCCGTATTACAACTATGAGGTATTAAGTGCATTGATTTGTTTAAAAGCACTAGGTGATTCCTAATTGGCACTGCTAGTTAACACACTTTCAACTGAAAAGCAATGTGTAGTGAGTGATTTGATGTTTCAATAGAAGTTGGTGAAATGCTCTAGTAAATCCATGCAATAGGTGCATTTGTGAAGTGTGGTACTTGCCTTAAATCTGCAGCCCTAAATGAATCAAGTGTACTTGTCACTGACCGTTGGGTTGGAGCATAACAGGTCAAGTTTCAGCCAACCTACATGCATTTACACATGTTTGGAGAGTATTTTACTATTGTCTGTTGGAGGTGGTGGGTAAAGCTCATGATGCAAACTTACTAGAAGTAGGCAAACTTACTAGAATTTAAAGAAAAAGCTCTTGAGGTGATGTCATGGATATCATCAGCTGATTCTCTACGTTCTATGTAAAATGTGTGACAAAACATTTAAAATTACAAGGTATTACAGATTGTGCCTGAAGTACAGAAATACACAGATATTAATTTTTTAGTCACTGGACGTAGGATGTAATGCAGTACCACAATATTACAGATAAGAAAAGGATAAATGATCTGACTGTCTTGGAGAGAAAGAGAAAATATTCCACCTGGGACTCGAGACTACCTTTTTTAAGTGCTGTTGTTCAAATGTATAACCCGATATTAATAATATGCTCTCTTATATGCAAAGATGTCTCTAAGAACTACTTTGCATTTGTGTTTTAAATCTTGACACGATGATGAACCATCACATGGACCCATCTACATTTTTTGTAGGCAGGAGCTGATGCTGTCTTAGGCAGAACAATCTGGGGAGTCCTGGGCATAGGTGCCTTTGGATTTCAGCTAACAGAAGCCCCTGCTGGGAAACACATCGTCGTCACCACCCGTTCTCACAGCAGCACCCTAGTAAATGACTGCATCAGTGCCTTGAACCCAGACAGTGTCATTAGAGTTGGAGGAGCAGGAAACAAGGTATGAAAACTCCATGTCTTTTGTTTGTTTTTACTGGGGGGTGGTACTTTCAGAAGAAAGAAAAAGAATTTTTAAAAAAATCATTTGAATGTACATTAACGTAACACAGAAATAGTTTCCATTTTATTTTTTTAGTACTTGCACAAGCTGGGAATTCTTATTTCTGAAACAAAAAGCAGATTTTCATAATATAGACTGTTTTTATAACAATCAAAATTGGATCATTATGATTATACTTAATATACTATGACCTTGTAATAGTGGAAAGGAAATATCTAGTGTCCCCTTTCTGACCATAAGTGACTAAGGGAATCATCTAATGCCTGTTTCATGCTGTTATTTTTACCCCTTTTTAAATGCGTGAATTCCTTGGAATAATTGCTACTCTATTCCTGTCAGATCATTCAGCTCATAGAAGGCAAAGCATCTGCCTATGTATTTGCCAGTCCTGGGTGCAAGAAATGGGATACATGTGCACCTGAAGCCATTCTACATGCTGTAGGAGGTAAGTTAATACCATTCAAAATTCCTAGGTAAGTGAAGCTGCATCAATTAAAAACTGTCTGTACTTCTAATAAAAAAATATTTTCCAGTCATGTCTTTAGAGAGAAAAATGACAATCCGTATCTATTTTTAAGTAGTCATGATTCACTAGGAGATCTGAGACTTTAAAAATCAGCAGTAACCCCAAAGGAACAGCAAATAGAATCATAGAATCATAGCATCATTCAGGATGGAAAAGACCCTTGAGATCATCAAGTTCAACCAATATCCCTACTCTGCCAAGTCCATAATTAAAACATATCTCTAAACACCACATCTAAATGATGTTTAAACTTATCTGGGGATGGTAACTCAACCACCTTCCTGGGGCAGCCTTGTTCAAATACCTGGCTACTCTTACAGTAAAAAATTTTCTCCTAATGTCCAGCCTAAACCTCCCCTGCTGCAGATGAGGCCTGTTGGGTGTTATTTCACTATAAAGTCCTGCTGTACTGCTAACTGGATGTATTAGTCTGTCAGTAGTAATATTTTATACAATATGTGGATGATGAATTCTTCAAAATGACAAAACCAGGCCAAATCATACAGTTGTTCCTCACATTTACCAACTCCAAAATGGAGTCATTCATTGAATTCAGTAAAATTAGTGGTCTCTGGTCAATGTAAAACATTTCACCTTTCTAGGTGGGAAAAGGTTAGAGAAGTGATGAAAAGTCACACTACCAAAATGTGAGTTACTCTTACACTTCTGCTATTCATGTTGGTAGACCTTTGACCACTATATGCTAAAATGGTGGGTTAAGCAAGGGCAACTGGCTTTATAACGGCATCATTTAATAACTGTATTCTCTAGCACTGTTAACTGGGGTAGCTTTAAACAGTGCTCAGGCATGAAAACCCAACCAACCTGGGCCAGCACAATGCTGGCACAATGCTGTATTTAGCCTCCTTGTTTTGTAGGTATCTTGTGGTTTTATGAGCTTGCTTAGAGATCTGTGTTGCTTTTGCTAAGTGATTTCTAGAAACTCATATTAAAACATTAATTTTTGCATTGTGTTAGAGTTTGTGTTTGACTTGGCCTGGCTTTTATTTGACCTAAAGATTTTTCTTTCTTGTCAATAGCCTACCTAAAAACTACTAGGAAGCTTTTTATTTAATTCCTAAGAGACGTGCTCTTTGTTTTCCTGAAACACAAGGAATTTAAGTACTGCTGAAAGAAAATAAAACCTTTAGTTATTTGACTTCAGTCAATAAAAAACTGTTAAACTGGGAGCAGAACTGTTTTATGTGCCTAAGCAGGGGCATGTGTACCAAAGACCATTTTTTAATTAAATCTACTAAACTTATTACCTCTTGCCCACTCCTGTTTTCCTGTTTGCTGGAAAAATTGTTCTTTTTTTTTTTTTTGCAGGCAAGATAACTGATATCCATGGGAATTCATTTCAGTATAACAAAGAAGTGAAGCACATGAATTCAGCTGGAGTCCTTGCCACTTTGAGAAACTATGAGTACTATGCTAGTCGTATCCCTAGCAATGTGAAACAATCTCTTGTGCCTTAAAGCGGTAAAGTGTTTTCATTTAGCTTGTAGGCTGAGGAAGTGAGCTTGGAGAAACAGAAAAAAGATTTTGTTTTATAGAATATGGACTGAATTCTTACATTAATGTGTTAAAAAAATTCAAAATTAAATACAGAATCTCTAGGTGTCTCTTGGATCAGATTGTTTTGCTGTGTTTAGCAAACATTAAACCAGTCACATTCCTTCAGTAGTAGCTTTCCATATTCTTTGTATTCATTCTTCATGACTGTGCTTAATTTAATGCTAATCAAAGCACTGCAGTCCAAAAATCATCTTAATATTCAGGACACAGAATCACGTTAAATCTTTTACTGATCTTGCTCTATGGTTTTGGGGTTTTTTTGTATGTAGTCAACAAGGATTTATTGTGTTAAATATAAATGGACTATGAATTTGCCTGTATGGATTACCACATTTCTTATAAAGTTGATGGGTTTCGTTCTTATAAATGGATCTTTGAATTTTTTCATCTGTACTCAGGTTTGAGATGGCAGAGATTGCTGTTTGTGAATAATTTGGCTATCCAAGTTTTGCTGGAGCTAGGACACAGTCCAGCTGGGCCTTTCATGTCTCAAACAGGGGTTCTTTGACCATCGAATCCATTGAAGATTAGTGAAGCAGTAAACAGCAGGGTTTAGAATGCCTCAGCTGAAAAAAACTGAAGGAAACTGCAGAGTTCCCAGCACCATACCGATGATCTCAGATACTTCCACTGGGGTCTATACTATGTCAGTCTTGGAGAGCTAGGTCACTGTGTGCTGGAACTTGCTATTTTCCATGTTTAAGTTTTGAGAGAAACAAAGTCCATGTGCCTTTCCAAACAGCCCCAAGACTGGAGGAACCTGACTACCAATTCCCTTTCCTGTGGAACATAGGCATGTTAGGGGAGAGGAGAAAACAGGCCACAAAACCGCCTAAAATTGACTTAAAAATTTGAGAGCCTACTTTAGTCAGCTTTCTCATAGGTGAGTGCACTTGAATATGTAAAATTGCTTTTGACTAGCTAAAACAGGCAACTTGAACCAAAACAGATGAGATCTCCTCAAGCTGAATTTAGGGTTCTAGAGATTTATGAACCAGTGTGCGACCCCTTTGTTCTGTGTTTGCTACCGATTTTGTGACTCAAATCCCTCCTTCTCAAGGAGTCATACAGCATCTCTTTTCCTAGCATTAAGACATACTGAGGCATGCAGTTAAAATAGGCTGGTTTCAGTGGCCAGCACATGGCTGTGCTTTTTCATGTTCTCTCTGTGGACAGGAAAGTGGCACATGTTGGGTTTTCAGGCTTGTGGTGTCAGGAATTGTGCCTGAACTTGGCGGCCTGAAAGATTAAGTGCCAGAGCTCTCCCAGTATGATTTTTTTCTTATTTTTTCTTTTTCCCCCCCTTAACCTCTGCTGACACTATGAATGGTAAAGTAGCCTGAAAGTTGCAATGCACCCATTCTCACTCCTTCTCTGCCCATGAGATTAAGTCCTCCAATTAACTACACCTTCGATCCACTCAAACTAGCTTTAAGATAGCACTGGATTTCAGGTTACAAAAAGCAATGTTTTCTATGCAGAAGAAAATGTCAAAATTCAATTTTCAACAGTTTGTTCAAGTTCCTTCTTTCTCCTTTCAACACACAAGGCATTTATCAACTCTTAATTCATTTAAAATTCTCGCAGTAGAGTAATAGCAATATGACTTCATTGGCATAAGGTTGCCTCTATCTCCAGCAAGCAGGAAAATCATGACATCAAAAGATGTTAGCAAGGCAGCTCTTGTGAAAAGTTTATGCAGTCTCTCCACGTGCATACAAGGAAAAGTCTCTAAGGAACCTCTTTCTTTAATGAGGTCATCTTATAACTTTCACAGGTAAATTAGCAAGATTATCATCTCATTCTGTCATCAGCCAGACCATAATGCTATCATGACACAGGATTAAAGCTGAAGATGCAGGAACAACACATTCTTTTAATCCTTTCTTCTACACCCTACATTTCTTCTCCTTCCTCAAGTGCTTGACCAGTAGAAGCATGTAAGGCAGATTCAGCCTCCTTTAATTAGAGCCTCCGTAATAGCTTGACGCATTAGAATTTGACTCATTCTACCTATTGTTTGTGACTGAAGTTTGAACCACATAGTGAGTACAAGATTATCTTCACTGCCTTAATCACACAACTCTCATCTTCTGCAGGATTCTTGAGTATGCAGGCTTTATTATTCACACAAAAATCTGCATGTGAATATGCAAAATCCATTAAGGTAAAGTGTGGAAGGGTGGAGCAAGCACAAAGGCTACCTTTGTAAGTTTTTTTATGCAATTATCAAAATACAAAGTCAAGTACAGAAGCCACTCTTACCAATTTTCATCTATGTCTCCATATCCTTATTTTTATTTGGAACTTGCTGTATATTTGAAAATTAACCCCTTTCTAATGCTGTGTAATTAATCTCTAAGTTCATTTCCAGTTACCTCAATGGGAGCAGAACACATGTAGCATCCACCAACTTCTACCTGATATGTACAAACACTTACAAATAAAGCTCACTGCCTACTCTCACAGAAACTGTGAAACTACTATCATGGGAAGATACTGAGGAAAGTCAAGATGAAATGCAGCAGCAGGATAAAAGCCAGCGTGGAAGGTGTCACCACTACACCCTCTACACAGCACAGCACAGCACTGCTCTACCAATGAAACATTTCAGAATTTCTCTGCTAGCACGTTAGGTGCTATAAAATAGGTTGAGAGGGGAAAAATCACAGTGACACTGCATTGTCCTTGCCACAATTATAACTTGAGCTCGTCCCCTGTGACAAACTGCTGACACAGCGTTTTGGCCGTTCCTTGCAAGACCAGCTGAACCCATTGCGAAAGGGTGTTTGTAAGAAGGATCATTATAGGGGAACACACGGGTCCGGCTGCAGTATGGAACCGTGTTGCTTCCCGCTGCGTTGGTTTGCGTACCTGTGAATGGGAGAGGGACGGATGTTTCCTCGGCAGTGCTGCCACACATTTGGCTCAAGGGTTCGGACCGTTAACTCCTGCAGAGCTCTCGGGGAGTCTCTGCTGTGAGCAGCTAAGAGCCACGGGCAAGCATCAGCGTAGTTGCACCGGGTGGTGGTGATGTATTTAAGCCTGATTCTTGTAACCCAAAATAATCTGTTAGGGTGGTTACTCGAGGTCCTTCTGCTAGATGTTGAACCAGACAATCCTCCTTGAACAGAAGGAATCGTTGGGCTACTAGAAGCTGGGACACACTGGCAATCGGGGCTTAGTCAAGAGGCTGTGAATGAAATCACTCAACGTCTACGTGTCTACTTGTCACCTAGTTGAACTGTCCTCATTACACCCTCATAATTATACTAAAACTTACACCTAATACCCCCTCTCCTGAGCTTGTGGAACATACAGTAGGTACCGCTGTCACTTTCATTGAAAGTGAGGCATTAATCAGCCAGTTAGGACTGAAGCTGTAATCACCAGTAAGGCATTTCATAAATAGCGACTGTACTCATTATGCTGACCTGGGCGAAGCATTCCAAGAACTGCCCAAGTCCGGTCTCGCCGTCTCATCCCCGTACACTACGGTCGAGCGCCAGATTCCACACCCCCAAAGAACACTCTCTCCGCTCATCCCGCCCACCGCCTCTCTGTCGTTTCCCGCCGGACGTGACGTAAAGGTGGGCGGGTCCGGGGGCGGGCCCTGGCTCGCGGGCCCGTGCCGAGCTGGCGGCGTCGAGAGCCCCGCCCCTTTCTCTTGGTTCCGGCGGTGGCGGCGGGATGGCGGCGCTAGGGCTGAGGCTCATGGTCAGCGCGGGCAGCGCTCCGCTCGGTAAGCGCGGGCCTCCCTACTTTTCTATCCGCTTTCCCTCTCTCTCTGCTCCCTCGAGGTGCTCCCCCTCACCGCCCTCCGCACTGTCCACGCTGCGGCCACCGTGTTGCATCATGCGCGGTCCAGCGAGGCGGGGCGGGGCGGGGGGATGACGGCCGCTGAGGGTGAGTCGGGTTGTCCCTGATGGACCAGCTCGGAGGAGGCCCCTGTCGCTAGCAGGTGCTTCTCGGCAGTGGTGTGAGCTGCTGGCGCAGCGTGTTCCAGGTAGATCCTGCAGCCCAGCCGTGAGCTCTGCTCATTGTTGCTGTCACCACTTGTCAATTCTGAGCCGCTCTTAGAATTCGGTTCCTATGGGGAGTTCAGAGTTGCGTCGCAAAACGTTGCTTTTCTAGTTGTTCGTTGTCCTTCGATGTTATTTTGCCTTTTGAGCATCGGAAAGTCTCCTCCTTTATACCTTCTGCCATCTGGAAACAGCCTTGTATAGGTAGTCTGTACTATTTCTCTGTTTGGTTACAACCACTCAAGATATGTTTTCCTCCCGTTATTTATCTTGGTTTTTTTGGATTTGATGGTCTGAGAGATCTTTTCCAGCCTCAGTAATTCTGTGATTATTTCTTTTCTATGCCGTTGTTTTCAAATGCATTTCAGAGTTGAATGCCATTTACATTACTACAGATTTAAGGTATAAGAATAGTTCCAGTTTAAATAACATTTCTCCTGGTACTCATTTATATCAACTTGGTGGGAAGGATGTGGTACAATGTGAGCTGTGATTAATGTAGGCTTAAGGGCTTTGAAGGGTTTTTTTTTTTTTCTTCTTTGGTAGCTGGTGGCACTAGAGATTAAATACAGTAGATTGCATAGTTCTATTAGAAATATCACATATTACAGATGAAACTCATTGATAAATATTTGTAGCAAGAAGACCAGCGCAGTCGTCCTACTTGTTCACACTGTTCATCATGTTTGTGCACTGGGAAACGAGTAGAGCGCTTAATGTCATTAGTCTTAATTATGTAGCTTGCTGTGCATACTTGTTATTTGCAAAGCAACTCCATGCACATTATTAAAATACTTATGTGTCTTACACACTGTGTAAGGGATGTCATCCTGATCATCCTGACTTGCACACGTAGGTAAGTGAGGGATGGAAGGAAGAACCTTGACTTACTGTTAAAACCTT
This sequence comes from Upupa epops, assembly GCA_013397515.1. Lineage (NCBI taxonomy): Eukaryota > Metazoa > Chordata > Aves > Bucerotiformes > Upupidae > Upupa > Upupa epops. Next base: position 68,782 of record VZRI01000302.1, read on the forward strand.
AATGCCACAAGAAGGGTTTGCAGTTGAACAGAGGTGAGAGCTAGGGAATTCCTAGCTCTAGTGCTTTGTATTTAGGCCGGTATATTAATAGCTTACATCTGCCTTGGGCAATCAGTGCACTGTTGTGGGGAAGATAAAATGCATAGCATGCTATGAAGACTGTAACAGGTTATAGATACGTTTCAAGACCTAGAGTACAGTCCTTTGGCCAGTTTTGAGTAATACTTGCTTGTGCAAAAGCTTACTGTCTTTGTATATGCTTCTGAGCAAAGTAAAAGAACACCAGCTCCTCTACTTAGGCTCAGCAGGCTGAATTTGGACCAGAGCCCATCCAGAAATACAGCCAAGTTAGCTCCCTGCTTTGTTTGAGCTACAGTGTCGTGCTGTAGGGCGTTGAGATCAGATCAGCTTTGCATAACCCATTTAAGTAGTTTATTTCTAAAGCCATTCTTTACTGTCACTTGGAGAACTAGTTACTCTGATGAACTAGTTACTCTGATGAACTAGTTACTCTGATGAACTAGTTACTCTGATGAACTAGTTACTCTGATGAACTAGTTACTCTGATGAACTAGTTACTCTGATGAACTAGTTACTCTGATGAACTAGTTACTCTGAAAATCCTGTATAAGCTGCCTGTACTTTTATATGAATAGTTTATTGATTTCAAACAACTAATTTTTTTCATTAAATCAGGTTAAAAATATTCTTGTTCAGAAAATACTGGTATGTTCAGGAGTTGATCTTCTTTGATGCCTGTGCCAGGGCTGGGATGGAGTACATTTACTATACTGTTCAATAAGCAAAAGCAATTTAATTATGATCTCTGTGTGAGTGGGAGAGGACAGGACTAATTTTTGCAGTACTCTTAGGAAGAAAAATGTATCACTGCCTGTGCTTGCTGAGCTCACTGCAGGTGACTCTGTGCTGGACATTATCAATCTGAAGCTGTGAACATTGCCAAGAAGCAGTTTTTTGCATACAAGACTGAACATTGATTTCTTACCTGAGTACTCTTAGATGAAGGAACCAGTTTTGTCTCCTGGTCCTATTAGATAAGAAATGTAACTGTTTTGTGGGTTCTTGGAAGAATGTTCAGTGTCTTTTTCCCTTGTTTTTTAAAGGAGCTCTACTGACAGTGGAGCATGTGAAGAATGATGTTGAAATCTCAGTGGAAGACGGCAAAGAAACCATCCTCCACGTGTCCGAGTAAGTGACTTTGCATCTCTCCTAGCTTTAGGTCAGCAGTTTTAAAAATCACATGACTGTAATATTGACAGTAACCTCTTTAGGTAGGAAGGAGAAAATAATACAGTTTTATTCATTACTGCATTGCTGATGTTTCTGTAGCACAGACACAATATCTACAATATTTTTTCTCAGCTTAATCTCTACAAAAGAGCTCTGGTATTCTTACTTACAAGCACTAGTGTCTGATTGTTAATATTGCACCAGTCACTTTATTGTTCAGGTGTTGGCCTTTTTGAGGCCCTATTGTATTCGGAAAGACTGGTGTACAAGAGTCCTTGGTCTTGTATATACACGGTGGACTGGAATGTAAAGGTTTGTATGGCATCATTTTGGGCTCGTTGCTGCATGTAAATGAAAGCATGATGTTACCTCAGAAAAGTGCTAATTAAGTATCCCATGCTGCCTGTTGTATCCATCTGCATCCTGCAAAAGAAATCTTGGAAATGCTTGTAGAAATCTGTTGTCCATCCTTCTGAAGACAGTCCGCCAATGGAATATTAAATTTGGGACACAAAGGTGGGATTTTTATGATAACAGTAGGAACATATGTGTATCAGAAATGTGGGACCAATTCTGATTTTGGAAGCTGCACTGTAGTCTTAAATTCCCTATAATGTGTATTTGGTTATCTAAAGAGACATCCTGATGTATTACATACCACTGATATTAGTGGAAACCTCTGACATCTAGTACCCACAATATGAAGTGTACTTAGATCTGTAAACATTGCAGTCCTAACTTAAAGTATATTAAAGCTGTGATGAGTTTGGAATGAGTGATAAGTGTAGTTTTTGAAGACTGTTGTTTGAAAGATTAGGAAAAAATAACCTATTGTTTGTGGACTTGCTTGTGAGCTATTTCAGTAGAAGATGCTGTTAAAACCACCAATCCATCATGAATTGGTGTTCCTGCATGTCTGCAAATGGTTATAAAACCAACACAGTAGTCTATGGTGAGATTCTGCCTCAGTCTGTGTAGATTAATGCTGCCTGAGTTTTTCCACAGTGTTCTAACCTTCGGGCAAGAGATTGTCACTATGTTTGGTTTTCTGTAAAAAATCAGTGCAGGATGATTCACAATCTTCAATTGTAAGAATTGTTTTACTGGTTGCACATACTACTTTATGCTTAAAATGTTGGACATGAACTCAGATGTGTTCTTTCCCTAATGTAATCTCTGATTTTGTAATTTCCCTAATGTCATCTCTGTTGTGAAAATGTACCTGGTAAGGGTATTGAATTTCTGATATCGAATGGCAACAGGAGAAATGTAGCAGGTTGTATTGGGACTTAATTGGTACAACATTCAGCATTTTCAGTGCATTATACTTATGTGGGATACAGCTTATATAACAGAGTTAATTGGCTAATTTTAACTTGTATGAGAGTTTTCCCGTTAAGTAGTGTTAGTTGGAATTTGTCTTTCCTTCACAGGTTAGGCAATATGTCTGTGTGTATATATTTACCTGAAGATACGCATGTGCATATATACTCCTGTGACACATGGGAATGGTCTTGGATTAATATAAATTCATATATTAGCTTTGAAATAATATTTTGTTTTATGGAATAATTTTATATTACCATGCCGTCTTCCCACTGCATTGCAGAGTCATTCCTTTTAGCTGTAATGTAAATGGTCAGAAATGTTCAGCGGATGTTCTTCACCACTTCGACCACATGTGGATAGCACTGATTTCCATCAGATGGAAAATTTTTTGTATTGAGTCCTTTCATACCTGGCATTGAATTCTTATTAAGAATTTATTCCAACACTCAGTATAGCATTAATTTTCTCTTGCTCAGTTGTACAACAATTAAAAAAAATATTAGTCTGTTAAAAGTGTACCCGTAACTTAAGAAGCACCAGCTGAACTCCCATCTCAACTAATGCATTTGGATAAATGGATTCCATGGCATCAATTCTGCTGAAGCTATCTTATTTTGGCGTGACTTAAAATTCACTTGGGGTATTTTGGACTTGGATTTTGTTTTTTTTCAGGAAACACTTTGTTCTAATGACATGACTTGAACAAAGAGAACATTTTGTTTGCCACTTTTCTAAGCTGTATTTTGAAGCGCAGTTAAACTTTTCAGCTAACTAGATAAAACTTAGTTGCCTTCTAGTTAGCTGGAAAGTTTATTGGTTTTTGAGTCCCCAGTATAAGAAGGACATGGAGCTGTTAGAGTAGGTCCAGAGGAAGCCACAAGGATGATCTGAGGGCTGGAGCACCTCTCATGTGAGGACATGATGTGCGAACTTGGGCTGTTCAGCCTGGAGAAGAAAAGGCTCTGAATAGCAGCCTTCCAGTCCCTGAAGAGGGCTACAGGAAAGCTGGAGAGGGACTTTTTAAAGGGACCTAGTGATAGGATAAGAGGGAATGGTTTCAAGACAAAAAAGAGGGTAGATTTACATCAGTTCTTAGGAAGAAATTCCTCCCGATGAGGATGTTGAGGTGCTGAAACAGGTTTCCCAGGGAGATTTTGTTTGCCCCCCCCACTGGAAGTGTTAAGAGCCAGGTTGGATGGGGCTGTTGGCAGCCTGGTCTAGTGACAGGTATCCCTGCCCAAGGCAGGGGGTTTGGCACTAGATGTTCTTTGAGGTCCCTTTCAACCTAAACCATTCTATGATAATTTGAGTTGATAAATCTTATTTTAAAGCTGTAATATCCAAAAGAAACCAAACCAACCCATGTACTAAATGCAGATGGCTTTATGTAGTGTTTTAGTGTGCCTGCTTCTTACTGAATAAGAAATGGCAGTACAACTTTCCTGGATTGTATTGTGAGCACATCAGTCCTTCAGAGTAGTATTACTCTTAGGCAGATGTATCTAATTTCTACACAGAAAGATTCATAGTGCTTTTTACAAATGAATTCAAATACTGATATACACAGTTGGAGATTTTACATGTTTTGGTATTTTTTCCCCTTGTTCCTCGTTCTGCTTCTTGAATATCCGCCCTGCTATTTAGTTATGTGCATTTCACATCACTTTCAAGGGACACTCTTTGCCAGTAGCATTACTTAGCCCTGGCAGGCACTAGCTGTAGGGAGCGGCTTATTTTGTAATTTGCTCAGAGAAAGGAGGAGGTTTAGCACTGTGTTTTTGGGTGGAAGGAGGTTTTTTCCCCAGTCTCAAAATAAACAACTTTGTAAGCACAAGTAAGCAATATCTCAGAGTAACATTCATATATTTACTCAGTTTTCCTAGAGTATTCAGTGGTATTTAGTTTTATGTATGCCGCTGGGAACGAAAAACACACCTCTCTCAGACTGTCAGTAGATGCAGATGTATTAGAAAAGTTATGTTTTTCTTGGTTTAAGAAAGCTTCATTAGAATCTCACAGCAGTATGAAATTCTAATAGGAAAGACATTTTGTATATTAGGCTTACTAATGTGGCCTCTGGTTTTAGTTTACTAGATCCTAGAAGCTGGAAAAGCTAGAAGCAAAAAACTACCAATGAACTCCCCAGGTTTTAGTGCAGTTAACCTAATGGGACTGGCTGATCCGTTTGTACTAAAAATGGGACTCGTAATTGTCTTCTATACCTTTTTCAGAATTTACCTTGATTTGTGCAAGGCTTTTTGAGAGCTATGAAAAGTCTTTTTTATTTTATAAAGGACACTGTAGCTATCACAGAAAGAGCAGATCAATGGCAGAACAGAAATAAAACCTCTTTTGGAGAAATTGGAGTGTAGCATTCAGTTTGTTAAATTGAGTGGAAGAGAGCACTTACAGAAACTCTTTGTTGATGTTAGTGAGTGTTTAAAAGCAATTTGAGTTCTAATTTTGTAGTCTACTCCTGTGCAGGATAGTGGAGATGAGTATTATCAGGAGAACTAGAACTGACAGTTGTAGTGGATCTTTTTTTCCAGAGCTCTTCAGTAAATACCAATTAAAATGTTCATGTTGATCTTAAATGGATTTGCAGCCAGTTTTCTGATAGTTAGAAGCTTTTTGTAATACTGTATATAATGTAGAAAAGGGAGATTGAAACTGAGATAGAAGTGTGACCTTTGGGGGGGCCTCTTGCCTCCTGATATGTTGAGAATGTTCAACAGCAGAATGTGGAAAAGAAATTCATGGTATTCTTTTATTGGGTGAAAATGGGTAAAAAACAGAAATACAGGCAGTCATTTTGTTCAAAGGGAGTAGACTCCATAAAGTATGAACTGAGTGAAGTGAATAACAGATAAACAGATTTTATTCATTGGATGCTTACCCTTAAAACTGAAGATTTCTGATTGCTCTGTGTATTCTCTAGAAGTCTTCAAAGACATCCTTCTTGTATGAAAAGAAAATAGAAGAAGAAATGTTGATTTAGCTCATTATATGCTGGACAACATGTAAATTGTGTGACATTTGCACATTCTGATAGATGTGGAGAAAAGGAATTTTGTTATTTGAAAGAATAATCAGAGTTGTATTTTCTTAGTTTCCGTTTATCCAAGCAATGTTTTTTTTTTTCCATGTTTAGAAGCTAAGTCACCTGATGATATAAAAGTAAGGACAGGTATATTCTTTTTGTAGATGCATTTTGTGTATTCTGGTATCTGTTGGTTTACCCAAAATTTACTTTGCACTTGTATCACACAGGTTTCAGTTATGTATGTACAATAAAACTGAACTGGAGGTTGTAATTTAATATGCCTTTGTCTTGTGTCTTCTCTTTTTCAGGCATGTTTCATTTACGGATGTGAATTCTATAGCTCGTTACCTGGCTAGAGTTGCTGCATCTACTGGATTGTATGGTTCAAATCTCTTGGAACACACGGAGGTGACAATCATGCCTCTCTTTTATTTTAGTTTTCCTTTTTCTCCACTAATTTAGCCTGTAATCAGTGCTTTATTTTTTTGATTTTTTTGAACACGTGTATTACTCTGCATTTTGTTGTTAGACAGTCTTGTATTCCATGTTGCAGCTATAGCAGTGTCATGGGGGCACTGGATTTTTTGTGCCAAAGAGGGAGTGGTTTTGTTCTTCCTGGCTTACACAGATTACAAAAAGTTATTTGGAACTGTGGATATTATATGAAATGAGAAAGAGTTCTTCCTGAGTATAGCTGAGAGTAATCATATTCTGAATTTTAAGTTGAAATCTATTTTCTCTGAAATTTCGGTAGGGTCTGAAGGACTTGAATTCCTTTCTATAACTGGTTGAAGCTAGTAGTAATCCCAGTTCAGCCCTTCTTTCTGATCTCAGGGGAAGCATTCTTGAAGTTTATTGCTTGTAAGGCATTTAAAACGTTTAGGTGATGTTGTGGCTATTTAAAGTTTTTGACCAAGCCCCTTGTTTTTAAGATAAGCCCCCCAGACCTCTGTAAGCACACTTCCAAGATTGATACTTCTGATAAAATATTTCTTTCCACAAATGAAGTTGTCCTTTGAGAACTACAGTGACAGCTGCATTTGTGGTGCAAATATTTTGGAGCAGAACTGCAAGTGACTCAACTGAATTCTGTGGTGATGTAATTACATCTGTGTCTGCCACGTTGGCTCCATTATTGGAAGGATTCCTGGTGCAGTGTGCAGAATTGGATGTGGAATAGAAGAGATACTTATGCTCTTAGAGGATTGAGGGATTCAGTTTGCAGACAGGGTTACATTATTGACCAGCAGTCTGGTTCTTAATTGTGGGTTGGAATTTTTGTTTATAGGAGAAGAATTTTTTGCATGAGAGGGGGGAGGAAATGAGGTGAGGAGGAGGGATTTGATTTCTTCAAGTCTAACAGGAGATAAGGTAGAGAAGATAAGGTCAGTGGGGAAAATGGTGTGCTTACCCAGTAGCAGTACCAGGAAGATCAAAGAGGTCACAAATGTGCTATCTAGGTAGTTGAAGGATGTTTATTCTTTACACTGTGTGATAAGTAAGTACCTAAGAGCAGCTGATTATTCTTACCTTTGGAAATAACTTCAGTAAAGTCAATATTCACTACATCCTGAAGAAAGGAATTAAATTATTCAATTTAATCTATTTCTGGGCAAATGTTTCAGAACACTTTATTTTAAAATTCTTGAAATTTTATTTGTTTGTAAAATTGATTTGTTGTGCAGTGTATTTAATGCTAATACTCCAGTTAATATTTCTGTTCAGCTATTAAATGGGTTGTATATTACATCATTTTTTCTAACAGGCTTCTTACTTATTCCTTAAGTAACCCTGACTATCTTTTGTCCCTAAAAACTAGATTGATCATTGGTTGGAGTTTAGTGCTACAAAGTTGTCTACTGCCAGCCAGTTTCTTTCAGCAGTCCAAGAGCTCAACCACTGTCTGTCTCTTAGAACTTACCTGGTCGGAAACTCTCTGAGTCTTGCAGACTTGTGTGTCTGGGCTGTACTGAAAGGTATCAGTATATGTTTTCACTTTGTTTGGCTTGCAGTCAGCTTACACCAGGAGTCCTCAGATTTCCTTTTTGGTGTATGCCAGTGTTGACTCTCAGATGCATGCCAGACTCTGTGTACTGTTGTGCATAGTGCCTTGGCTTGTGTGTCACTGGCCATGGGAGTACTTGTAGATGTTTTAAGATTTTGTACCGTATTTGGAAATCTATAGTATTTAATAATAGATAGGAATTTTTTAAACTTCTGTTAACTGTATGAGTGTCTTTTTATTACCTGTTGCCTAAATATGAAAATGTAATGTGGTCCAAAATGTGTGATTAAATATTTAAATTATTTTGTAGTACAAAATATTATGATGTGCACAGATCTTTCCATAACATCTTAGTAGAGGAAATTTCTTCTAGGTTCAGTTTGAATTACTGTGAGAAGATTGAGGGCACTGAGGTTGTTTAGCTTAGTGAAAAGGAGGCTGAGGGGAGATTGTATTCCTCTCTCTGGATACCTGAAAGGAAGTTAGAGCGAGGAGTGGGACAGACTCTTCTCTCTGGTAGCAAATGATAGGATCAGAAGAAATGGTTGCTTGCTGTGTCAGAGGATGTTTAGGCTGGATATTAGGTTACCAAACATTGGAACAGGCTGCTCAGAACACTGATGGAGTCCACCATCCCTGGAAGTATTAAAAAGGCACATTGACATAGTGTTGAGGTACATGGTTTAGGGGTGGTGTAGCAGTGCTGGATTGGAGGTTGGACATGGTGATTTAAAGGACTCTTCCAACCAATGATTCTGAATATCTTCCTCTGTGAACAACTCTTTGGAGGATAAGAACTTTGAGCTTTTCTTATGAGTTTGGATTTTATATTCTCTTAGGTATGTTTGTAGTTAGTTGGTGTCTGTCTACCATTCAGTACAAACAAGTTTATCTTGAAAGTAAAATGCATATTTAAGATCAAATGCTAACTTCTTTTGGTACTTTTTCAACTCTTTTCAAGAGTTGCTGCTCTTGAAAGAAATCCTAAGGGAGCATACTTATTTCATTGGTGTTTTTTTTTTTTTTCAATACCTTCACCATCAGAACTTTTCTAGTAAAATTGTGTTCCTTGAAAATTAGATTGTGGGAATGCAGACCCTCAAAAATAAAGGGTAATACTGACACATGCTGCATCACTGATAAAGCTTAGAAAACTAGAGGAATATCCTGTATGTCTGTTTTGAACAACAAGACAGTAATCAATTTTGAAGGGCATGATAGAAAGAAAACTGCATGTTCTTCAGTACTCCCCCACCTCCTACATTGATGAATCCAAGAAAGATGTATGTTTTGGGTCTCGAAGGAGTTTAAATAATTTGCTTTAGAATGACTAGTGTCCCCATGATGGAATGTCTTTTCAGAAGAGAGCAAAAAAAGTGTATTCTTAAAAATAATAAGTTTTTTTAGTCTTAAAAATGGCTGTTGATAATCCATATTCTAATTTAATACCTTGCTTTCTAACAGGTAGTAACACATGGCAAGAGCAATTACAGCAGAACAAAGCTCCCGTTCATGCAAAGCGATGGTATGGTTTTCTTGAGGTACAGCCTGCTTTTCAGTCAGTAGGAGCCAAGTGGGCTTCTGGTACACCAAAGATTAAAATGGTAAGATTTACTCATGCTCTGGAGAGAGCAGTTTTACTTGTGTCAGTACTTTATAAGACTTTGTATTTTTTAAGTTGGAGAATTAAACATTAAAAGGACTCAATGGTACAATAAATTAATTTTTTGTAAATACTTGTTTGAAGATGATGCTGTTGCTTTTGCATTTAGAAAAGTGTGTGTGGTTCCAGTGCTTAAATACAGTTGTGAAAATGCCACCCTGTTATCAGCTCTGCCTTTGAGATCTATTGTTTGCTTTTTCTTTTTTTTTGACCCTGATAGACCTGCAAAATTTGCAGTCTTTGGTTGATCAAAATCATTGATCACATTCAGGTTAAGAGCACTGAGATATAAAAACATGACTAGTGACTCTTTTCTTCTGTGGAATCAATTAAACAACTTGATGGCACTGAATCAAATTTAGAAACAAAATAAACTTAAACTCCAGAACTAACCCTATATTGGTGTACAGCAACTAATGAGAAAGTTGTGAAGGGATAAATTTGGGCTCCTGCTGTCTGGTTTGAGACCTTGGTGTAGAAACTATTATCTAGAGTTTTATATCTGATTATGTAGCTAATACAATCCGTAACTGTGTCTGTTAATTTTTAAGGCAACAGAAAAGAAAGCTGATGTTGGCAAGTTTGTTGAACTTCCTGGTGCAGAGATGGGAAAGGTCATTGTAAGGTTTCCTCCTGAAGCAAGTGGGTAAGAAACACAAATACTTTGAGACAGTTCTATTGGTGTGTTTTTCTTTAAATCCGTCTGCTTTGACTGAGGATGCTAATCAGCTTCTCAGACAAGACTTAAGCCAAAAGCATATTTAAAGCTTTGTCAACATCTACGTTAGAGTTACCTGTTTATTTCTCCTGTATACCTCATTGTGCTGTTGCCTGAACTTGGAATAGGGAAGTTAGATGCCAGCAGGTGACATGGTGCTGCACAGTAGTGGGATGAGGAGAAGCAGAAAGATGGAATTTGAATGAGTATTGGAGTCCTATGATGTACAATTACCATTTCAGAAAATTCCACTCTTCTGAGTGGGGTAGGTTTCAGATTGTCTAGTAGCCTACTACTGAGTGTCATTGTGGTGTAAGTTAATCTGTAAAACTGGGAGATAATTGCAGTTTGATCTTAATATCCGTAGTGACACTCTTATTTATAGATTTAGGTATTTTTAACAGTTAACTACTGTATCTATGGTTGAAACACCTCTGTAATGTACTTTCATAAATATATATTATTTCAAGAAATATTCCAGGTTGGTATTTTGTTAGATTTAAGTCTTACTTTCCATTATTTTTCCTTCCTTCACCAAAAAAGAATGGTGTAGCTAAAGTAGTTGTTGTATGTATTTATTTTTTTTATTTCTTTTTTAGTTATCTGCATATTGGTCATGCCAAAGCTGCTCTGCTAAATCAGCACTACCAAGTTAACTTTAAAGGAAAACTTATTATGAGATTTGATGATACAAATCCAGAAAAAGAAAAAGAAGACTTTGAAAAGGTATGATGAGAGAGCATGGAAATCTATTCACTTTGTAGAATTCAAAGATAAATGACATTCCATGAACCTTATGTTAAAAAGCTTAAAGCCTTTTTTACTGGTAACTTCTATCTTAACTTTCTCCAAAGCTTAATATACAGTATATAGATATGCAACTTCTGCAGTACATTGCTGTTTTCATTGTATAAATACTACTTAGTCTGTGACAAGTAATTTGTTTCAGCATTCTATCTCCTGTCCTTGTCCTACCATCTTGAAATTATTTGTCTGATCTGGTATCATTATAGGTTGTGAATGAGTGGTGAGTGCCTGCCTCTCCTTCATGCCTGTCATATTATTCTTACGGCTTATCCATCCTGGATAATGGAGCATTAGTTTTTAACACATCACATCTGGCATGGAGAGGATAGAGGTTTTAGAAAGCTAACTTTCCTGAATATATTACACAGTATATAATTTCACGCTTCACAGGTTATTCTTGAAGATGTTGCAATGCTGCACATCAAACCAGACCAATTTACATATACCTCAGATCACTTTGAAACAATAATGAAATACGCTGAGCAGCTTATTCAAGAAGGGAAGGCATATGTGGATGATACTTCAGCAGAGCAAATGAAGGCAGAGCGTGAACAAAGAATAGAATCTAAACACAGAAATAACTGTAAGACACATCAAACTTCTTTTTTGCTTTCTCTTTAATATAACATCTAAACCTGTTTTTTCATTAACAAAGATGGATGAAGTGACTGATAGTGTATCTCTGTGGTCCTCACAGGAATGTGGAAGTTTATTGCTTTGTTCTGCAGGGCTGGAATGATTGTATGCTTACACAAGTTTACTGTACTTGTCTGTGTATGAATTCATCACTATTCACTAGCACTTGAAGCAATTCTAAGTGTAAAGGAGTTCCATTGTTTAAAGAGGGAAGGGTGGCATTGCTTTTTTGTTACTTTAGTAATAAAGTGTGATTCTGTGCCAACTTCATAATACATTAGAAAATACTTTTATTCGCAGGTGTTAATAAGAATCTGCAAATGTGGGAAGAAATGAAAAAGGGAACAGAATATGGACAAACTTGTTGTCTACGAGCAAAAATAGATATGAGTAGTAACAATGGATGTATGAGGGATCCAACTCTTTATCGCTGTAAAAACCAACCTCACCCACGTACTGGAAGTACCTACAAGTATGCTTGCTTTATCCTTATACGGCCTCTGATGTGTATTTTTATTTTTCAGTCAGTATGTAATGAGTCCCTTGACTTCCTGAAATTTTTGCAGATGAGTTGGCCATCATGGTCAACAATGAACGATTAATTTCTTGAAGGCTTTTTTGTTTTTAAAAATATATTGCCCTCTGTATCTTTTTATGGACCATTTGTTGTGTATGTGCTATTTTGGTCTTGATCTGAAAGTTTGCAGTCACATGGATTGTAAATGTTTGTAACACAGATATATAAATAATGCTCTATTGAAACGTTTACATGTGAGGAAGGTGTCTTGTTCTTCTGCCCTGCTAACTGGAGGTCTTTATTCTCAGGGTTTATCCCACATATGACTTTGCCTGCCCCATTGTTGACAGTATTGAAGGTGTCACACATGCATTGAGAACAACTGAATACCATGACAGAGACGAGCAGTTCTACTGGATCATTGAAGCATTGGGCATAAGGAAACCATATATATGGGAGTATAGCCGACTGAACCTCAACAACACTGTGCTCTCAAAGAGAAAACTTACGTGGTTTGTCAATGAAGGGCTTGTGGATGGATGGTATGTTAGACGGTCGTGGTTTAACATTTGTTCTTTATGATGCTCCTGGCTGATGTACATGGTCTCTGTGTTGGACTGTGCTTAGACATCAAAGATGTTTAAACAGTATTTAAGAATATGGGCTAATTATAGTGGTATCTGTGCGTACAGTGTATCTGTTTACTACTGTGTAGTAACTGTGTACATACATATTCATGTCTTGTAATAAACACAGGGTAGCTTATTTTTGGACTCTGTCTCGTGCCACTGGTGCTACTGTACAGTTTTCCATTCTGAGTCATGAGTTCCATACCTGAGCAATGCCAGAATGGGGCCTGAATTGAACAACTTCTGGTCTTACTCCTCTAGTCGAATCTCCTCCCCCTTCTTTCTTTTTTTTTTTTATGTTACCTGAATGCTTTAGATAAGGATCAGTGGCCTAGTAGCCTGAGTATTTTCCTAGAATGGGTGAGCTGCAATTTTAGTTCCTGGCCTATAGAGATGCTTTTTAGTTTGTTCCCAAATCGAGCTAGCTTATGGGAGCACACTTTGTGAAGCCATCTCCTCATAGTCCGGTAGACTGAGGAATGTGATGGATGATGTGGAGTCAGACAACTGCTTGTAGTGTTTTTCCTGGGCTTGTTTTAGGTGACTCTCTGCTCAGCCTATGAAAGCATCATTTTGCACAAGCTCCTAGTCTGCCTAGTTTTTTGGCTGGTTTTATTTTTCAGTTGTGTTTGGAAGCCTAGTTTCTTAGCTTACATATGCACCCAGTCTGCTAGGTTTTTTTATTACTGCTTTTTCCCTAGTGATCTAATTGGTCTTATGATGACCTTTCTCTCCCTAGTCCTCAACAAGGTTTGATGTGTATTCTCACCAACACATTATTTTACGTTTCAGATTAGACCTTCTTATTTCTTGCATAAGAGAATAAATCATAGAATTCTATCACTTACATGGTTGAGAGACAGCCTTTTCATACAGGAAAACATTCACCAAGAGGTGGATTCCCCCCCTGAGGCAAAGTAGAAGAAAATGTGCACCATACATTTTGCATGGATATGAGCTCAGCCTTTTCAGTTAGGTTTTCTCATCTAGCTATTAATTCATGCAAACAAAATACACTGGAGTTATGCCTTTCATGTATTAGTGAAGTTTTTGTCAGTGTTACTAATAGGTAGAACCTAGTATATGACACTGATAAAACATTATCTTCTACTAGGGATGACCCAAGATTTCCCACTGTGCGAGGCGTCCTAAGAAGAGGAATGACAGTTGAAGGGCTAAAACAGTTTATTGCTGCTCAGGTGGGTGTTCTGATTCTTTGAAGCTCACTTGGTAAGGAAAAACAAGTTATTGTGAAGCTTCAGTTAAAGAACTTATCACTGGGAGGTTTCTTCTTTTGCTGCTTTGATTTGTACCGCTTCATCTTTGATCAGGTTCTGGCAGAGTGGGCAATAAAACCTTTGAAAGTGTTTATTTTGGAAGCTCAAGATGCCTTTCCAAACTGTTTTGATGAGTGCAGTCTGTAGAGGGTTTGTGGTCTTTAAAGGACTTTGCTTTAAATTAGGGTAATAGGTAAAATATTTATATTAACCTGGAGTTTTTTTCAGGGCTCCTCTCGATCTGTTGTGAATATGGAGTGGGATAAAATCTGGTCCTTTAACAAAAAGGTATGTGCCTAATTGAATTTGATGCTACTCTACGACTCTACGTATCCCAGGAAAAGGGTATCAAGAGATTCCAGCATTCATTGAAGTGCTTATTACAAGTAGTAGTTGCAATATGTTGCATCATTTGGCACGTTTTCAGGAAAATGGAATGTCCCCCCCTTTCCTAACCTGAACTAGCACTAATTCTATTGATTATCCTATACCAATACTTACTTGCTTTACTTAGTAGTTCTGGGAAAGATAATGATATTTGCTGTAAACCTGATATGAAAACTGCATTTCATTTTTCTGCTTTCAAGCTGCGAGCTATCTGTAAGAAGGTATTACTTAATGCTTTTTACCTTAGCGTATAGCTTACAGTGCTGTAAGCATATATAGCATAAGCTCTCATTTTGCAGCTTCATAGCATAGTCATATTTGCTTATATAACAGGAGCTCTACAAACCCACTGAAAATGCATTATTCCTAGTTTTAAAAAGCTGCCCATTTCTGGGTTGGCTTATTTGTTCACATAAACACAAATCTGACTCTCAATCTGATTGGTGTTGGCCGCCTTTCCTTTCTGTAGCAAAAGGTCTAGCGTGCTGCATGTACTGCCTATGTAGATAAAGCCAGCACTGCAGATGTTTCTGACTGAAAGTCATAATCGGGAATATTGCATCTTGACTTGGTTAGTGGCTTTTTGGCAGCAGATGCTTGGACACTATAATAAGGCAAATTGTTATAATGCTGATTGCATATTTTGTGTGATTGTGGAAACACCTGTTATTTTGCATTGGGATTCCTGCTTGGTTTTGCTGAGATAGTACCCAGATCTCTTCATTTGAGTAGTTTTTGTTTGTCTGGCATGTATCATGTATTTTTTTCATATATTTTGCACTTGGTATGCTACATACACAAAAGTTTATGAATTGGTTCTTTGTGTTACTGCATTAGTAAATTTTTATGAATAAGAATTGGATTTGGGGCAGAAATCCATGATGGACCATCAGGGCTCATTTTTTGAATTGGCTTTTAAATTGTTTCATACACTTCTGACTTGACTCTTTGAACAACACAATAATATTTGCTAATTTTATTTGCATGTATACGTGCAGGTAGTTTGCAGTCTACAGTATGAGCAAAACCAATTGGTTTCGTGCAAGGAAGTCTGAGCTCAAAGACTTCATCAGTGTGAGAGCTCTTATTTCATGTGTTAGCTTGTAATTCTGCTAATGACTTTTTAACACCTGTCGTCTGAGGAAGGGGTGAGAGTTTTAATGAGTAAAATAAAGATAGTAAGCTGTATTATGGTAATAACATTGTGAAATTCAGTCATCACATGGATCTTTATTATGAGAGACACAAACACACATGCAAGCCATTTTTTTTTAAGTGTGTTTAACATTTAGAAGTCTGACTTCAGTCAGTATGAAATTACAATGTGTGACTTCTTAAAAGTATATCATTACATCACCTTGCTTGCTAATGACAAGTAATTAAAAGCCAAGTATTTTTTCTGAAATTGCCACGTAGGTTATCACTTGCACATGAATAAACTAAGGAGAAGAAAAAGTTAATAAAAACACAAATTTTCTTTTGTTTCAGTTTCCACTTAATCTGGTAGATTCCAGGTACTACTTTTATTCCTAGACATCTGTTTTACTTGAATTATTTTTCTAAGTGCCTTTGAGCAGTTTGACAAACCAGTATTTCAGGTATGAAAAATGCTGTTAAAAAACTGTGTCAGCTGGAATTGAAAGTGCGCAGTTAAAATACAGAAAGACATTTTAGTGGTAGCTTTTTCTGGCCAAAGTCATGTTGTAGAAATCCTGATTAAGTCACTGTTAACGGTGTTGCCTTATTATAGTATCTAATGTGTTTGTATTAAAATTGCAGACTTAATTGGTGCTTCCTCTATAGCCAGGTCTGCCCTTGAAAATCTATTTTACAAGAGTACTGACCTGCAAAAATGAGTATGGGATCAGGTCAAGTGCTTCTGGAAAAAGACCAGAATGCACTGATGAATTGCCACCCAGAATCAGCTACACAGACAGAAAGTGTTCCAGGTGTAATAGCTTGCGTGTGTAGTAAACCTGTATCAAAGTCCTGTATGCTATCTTTCCTATGAGGCATTAGCTTATAATTTTAGTTATTTCTGGTGTCATTAGTACCCAACCTATAGGTTTTACTCAAAGTATTTCAGTAAAAAATTGTGAAGTACCGCTGTTTTCTCACTTTTCTGTACCTTGGATTGAAGTACCATTAAAACAATCATTTAAAAATGCAGTAACATAAAGAATACCAATTAATACTCCTTTTCGGTGGTGGTTGTTCTGTATGATATCTCATTTTTCTGTCAATGCCATGTAGTCATGATCCACTTTGTCTGTTTTCTGTAGGTTATAGACCCAGTAGCACCTCGGTATACTGCTTTACTGAAAGATGCAGTAGTCCCAGTAAATATTCCTGATGCTCAAGAGGAGATGAAAGAAGTGGCCAAACATCCAAAGGTTCTCACTCTACTGTTTTAATATTTTTGTGTTGCAGATTGGTAGGGATGGAAGTACCTTAGCTTGGAGCAGTCCAGCTCCTTTTAACTTGCTCAGACAGCATGAGATAAAGCCAAGGAGTATTTTTTTCTTTTCCACAGAATTGTCAAAAACTGGGAAAACTCTGAGAGTGTTTGGTTTGTTAAAAAGTTGTAAGAGATTGTTTTTTGTGAGTATGTAGAGTGCACTGAGAGGCCTCTCTGGGAGTTTTCAGAAGTGGCCAGATGTTTTAAGTGTGGAGCAATGTTGGATAACAATTTTCACAGAGAAGTCTTAACTATGAAATTTTATTCAAGCTTTATAGGAATAATACTGTAGGTACTGCTTACCCACAGGAGTGAGAAATGCAGGGGTTTTTTTTTAATAGTTTATACAATTAGACTTAGGTAGAGCATTGATACATTAGCCTGTTAATTCTGACATTAGATTTGGATAGAGAGTAGTTGGTGTCAAAAGTTATGAACTTGCTAATTTGGTACTCTTAGTATCCAGTACACAGAGTAATATCTCTTAAGATGGGAATAATGTTTTACTGGTGCAATTCTTTGACACTACCATTAGGAAACATGCTTTCCTTTGAGTGTGGCATCCCAAACTGTATATAAGGTTTCAGAAAGCATCCGTCAGATACCACACTTGGAAACCATTGGTGATATTTTCCTTTAGTTATTTGTTTTTATTTTGGTATTGTCTCCATGTTTCTGTAGCCATTTCTTGTAACTGAGAAGTGGGCATTTAGTTTGCCCTCTTCTCCAGGGCAGGTAAACAAGGAAACCAGTTTTGAGCAGATGCAAATGAAAATTACAGTTTTTTAAAGAGTAATAAGTCTGAGGTTTGGCTGTAGTATTAAGCCATTAATATTAAATAAGTTTCCATAAGTATACAATGAAATAACTTATGAACAGAGGAAACATTTCAAAATCCTGATTTGTTGAAATGTCTGCACTCTCAGCTGTGGTGTTTTTCTTTAAAGAAAATGTTTCTGTTTAAGATGTGTTACATCTGAGTATATTTTAGTGTTATAAGTGATATATGTCCCACTTCTGTCTCTCAAAACCTGTGCAGCTGAGAGGAGCTCCATTGTGAAGGGAATTTGAATAGCAAAATGGAAACTTGAGGAAAAACTTACTTAGTTTCTACCTATAAGATCCTAAAGATACGCAGACCATAAGGAAATGGGATGTGCTGCTTGTTGTGTGCAGATAGTATTTGATAAAGTTAGGCTTTATTGAGTGACCTGTCAGAGGAGCAAGTTCAACACTTGCGAACAAGAAACTTGAGAGTTGTGAAAGGATGTTGTAGCTTTGTGTTGCTATTATTGACCGTCTTAGTTCTTAATCTGTTTTCTATCATATATGCAGCAGTGTTTCAGCCCTGCATTAACATTAATAACAATCTTTCCTTTGAAATTGAAATCACTAATTCCAGAATGCTGAAGTTGGGTTGAAACCTGTGTGGTATGGCTCCAGAGTCCTGATTGAGGGTGCAGATGCAGAGACCCTGACAGAAGGAGAGGTGGTTACATTCATAAATTGGGGCAATATTATCATCTCTAAATTAAACAGGTAAGATCTTTACTGGGAGAGGAGATTTATTTTTGCTTTTTAGCTTTCTGTTAATTTTTCTTTTAATAGATAGCTTATAAGAATAAAATATTAATAGCTGCCCATATATGTCTATCCTGTGTATAGACACCTAGTTTGAAATACACCACAAATCTGCATTTTAGCCTAGGGAGTGTTTTACTGTGATTCAGGTCTGAAATACATGCAGTGTCACACTGAGCAGAGATTTCTCATCCAGCCTTCTCCACATTTCTGCGGTAATACTCCCACTATGAAACAGCTTTTTCAGATGATAAAAAACCCCACATAGAATTTTACCAACTTTCACCCTGTAATAAACCATACTTCTTCATACTGAAAAATTAAACCTATTGCAGTTTCTTTTGTAGGACTGTTGAGGTGGGGGAGGAGACCATTAGTGTCATCATAGTTTCTTTGAAATGATTGTGTTGAGACAGTGGCAGAACGGCATCCACTGGGATAGAGGACATAAACATGTAGAGTGTTTTTTCTCATCTTTATTGTCTCATGATATTTAAGAAATCAAAATTAAAGGAGATCTTTAATTGGAGTGAGTATACTCATCCATTATTTAGATCTCCCACTCTTCAAAAACGAACTCTGAACACTTGTTTCAGTGAATCTCTTGATGGTCTGCAGTATAAGAACTAGTCATTTAGATTTACTCTTATAATTTCTGGGTTTTTTGGTAGAAATCCAAATGGAAAAATTGTGTCCATTGAAGCCAAGTTGAACCTAGAGAATAAGGACTTCAAAAAAACAACCAAGATCACTTGGTTAGCAGAAACTCCCCGTGCACCACTCGTCCCAACTGTCTGTGTTAATTATGAGCATCTGATCACTAAACCAGTTTTAGGTAAAGATGAAGATTTCAAGCAATATATCAACCAAAATAGCAAGGTAAATTGTCTTTCTGTAAACTTTATTCCACGAAGCTTAATATCTGGGTATTTTTTTGCCAAGTAGTTCATATGCTGATGTGTCTAGTTTTCATGTTTCCCATTTAACCTCTCACAATTTAAACATTAAAATTTGTTACTGTTTTCCTCACCCATTTACACATCTGGGACCAATAGTTTACACACAGTTTACATAGCTTATTAGGGTTGGAAGGGATCTTCAAAGGTCATCGAGTCCAACCCTCCTGCTCAAGCAGGATACAGATTACTGAGAAGCATAAGTACTTGTTCTGCTGCCCCTGGGATTAACTAACATTTCAAGACTCCCAAAATGAGAAAATCGCCAATATTCTTCTACAGCTGTACTGCATTTCATACTATTTCTTGTGCTTTGTTAAATTTGGACTGATTTCTTTTAAAACTTAACAGCAAGAAGAACTGATGCTGGGTGATCCGTGCCTTAGGGATTTAAAAAAAGGGGACATCATACAACTTCAGAGGAGAGGATTCTTTATTTGTGATCAGCCCTATGAGCCAGTGAGGTAAGTGACCTACGAGTGGCCTAAACAGCCTTCACAGGATTTACTTCAGTTACTTTTAATGTTTTCACATATGCATTGGCAAGACTAATGTTGTCTGCAGATGTTTTACCCTGACCTTTCTGTAGAGTATTTCTGAGGACTGACACAGCTTTTAGTTTGTTTCCGCCTCTTCAAATTGCCTAAGCTAAGGACATAACACTTTGGATGCACCTCAGCTAACGGGGACTTGGAAAAGAGAAGCTGTGATTCCAAGTATATCAGTTAAAAATAAAAAAGACATTTACTCAATTCAAGTGTGCACGTTATTTTACTTAAACAGGCTACCAAATATCTAAATTACACTGCATTTCAGCATAATATAACAAAGTAAACTTGTATGTAATAGGAATCAATTCAGTTCCCTAATTACTTAGATTCAGTAATTGCAGTTGTATACAAATACACTTCATAGGCATCTTGTATTTCCTTTGTTTGTGTTTTTTATAAAACCTGTTATAGTCCTTACAGCTGTAAAGATGCCCCGTGCATTTTGATTTACATCCCTGATGGACACACTAAGGAAATGCCAACATCTGGGTCAAAAGAGAAGACCAAAGCTGAAACTGCAAAGAAAGAGGTAAACTTTTTTGTGTTAGAAATGGATTACTGTACATCTGTTACTGTACAAGATTATCATGATGAATACTTGGCTTTTTATGTTTTTTTTTAAGGGTGGTTCAGCTGTGAAAGGAAAATCCACTCCCCTTCTTAGTGAAACCTCTACTCCAGCTAATACTGTATCTGAAGGTCACCTGGCCATTTACAACAGTGTGTCTGCACAAGGAGATATAGTTCGTGACTTGAAAGCTAAGAAGGCAGCAAAGGAAGACATTGATAAAGCTGTGAAACAGTTACTGGCCTTGAAAGCAGAATACAAGTCGAAGACTGGTCAGGAATATAAGCCTGGAAATCCTCCAGTGCCTGTAACTGAACAATGTTCAAGGCTTCAGTCCTCTGTTACCATGGACAGTACAGCTCTATATGATAAAGTAGCACAACAAGGAGAAGTGGTCCGAAAACTGAAAGCTGAGAAAGCATCTAAGGTGTCTGATTAAACTAGTTATTTTTTTTATTGTTTGGATTTGTATAGCTCGTTGTCTGCTCTCTGTGGAGGTGAATGGGTGCTTATGGATCCCAGAATTCATAGTGAAGATCATTTGGACTTGGCTTCATTCTGTCAAAGCTCTTTACTTTCTGATGCTACTCTTTTAGCTAGATATGCATGGCAAAGTTTGTGTTAGTACTCATAAAGATGCAAGGAAATTGTTGTAGTTTAGACTGTTGTTCTGAAATGTGGACAGGATTCATGCCACAGCCTAAGTGTCCAGATATGGTCCTTGGAGCTAAAATATCCTGCAGTATTTTTATTTGTTTGTTCATTTAACTAAATTTGGTCATATGATTGACTTGTTGCAAGACTTAAAAACAAAAAAACAATCCAGAAAGGAGAAGATAAAAGAGACGTACAGCTCTTTGAGACATCTTCTTGTCTGCTTAGTGAACACAAGCTTAGTGCACAGATAATATAGCTACTGGCAGCTCTGTTATTTCCATTCTTTCTAAAGCAGAAATTCTATCAGAAATAACACACTGCCTGATGGTTCAACACAGTTCATAGCTGTGTCTTGGTGACACCATAAAATCTAAGTAAATGGCAAGATCTAAATAATTTATGGTTATAATTTTACTTAGGTTTATTAGGTTTGTATATTCCTTAACAGGAGTTAACTCTGTTCAAGTAGGAAACTAGTACAGAAAACTGCTCTGAACCTCTACCAGATAGTTAAGAAAATGGAATAGGTGAGCCTAAACTGCAGATCTTTTCCTGGAAATATTTAAGGTACTAAAGAGTCTTACGTGTCTGTATCTTTCTTTCTCCCTCTTTTCTGTCCTTTCCTTGCTCTTTCAGGATGAGATAGGTGCTGCTGTGGAAGTCCTTTTATCCCTAAAGGCAGAATATAAACAGCAGACAGGCCAAGAGTACAAACCCGGAAGCCCACCTGTGGTCCTTCTCCCTCCTCAGTCTTCTGTTTCTACTTTTCCATCCCCATGTCTGGTAGACAGCAAGTCACTGTACAGCAAAGTGGCTGAGCAAGGCGAAGTGGTCCGCAGACTTAAATCGGAGAAAGCCTCAAAGGTGTATTAGCAGTGAATAGTTTTGAGTCAAACAACATTTTCATTTCAGTCTAAACCCTAATTAAAGGTTTTGTGAAACTTGAGGTTTCACAAAATCCATGAAGCTCTTTGAAGTTCATGGTATGACTAACCTCATTAGTTCTGTGGTAGTGCATGAAGAACTGGAATATACAAGTTCCTTTTTAATCATTCCTAAACCTGAGTGATACAGCATGAATGGAGCAGAATACAGGCAGTAACGTGAAAAGGGGCTGCAATTTTAAAGGTAGAATGGAAAAAGAAATAGGTAATTTGATAATGGCCAAGGGCTCATTCTGTTATTGAGGTGTCTGACTGTTTACTGTTGTCCAGTGTATGAAGTCACAAACTGCTGTAACTGCAAGGAACTAAGCTGCCTAAAAGGCAACCCTTAGATGCACAGAAATAAGCACAGAAATGCGGCCTCATTCAGTCATGTGATGTGCCACTTGTAGGCAATCTGGTTGAAAACTTTTACACACAACTTAATAATGACAACTTGTTAGTATAAGTCTGCTCTAGAGATGTTATTATCAGTGCCCTTCTATTAAAGGTTATGTTAGCTGTTATGTTGCATCTCTGTTATTTCTAACCTTTGTCTGCAACTGCTGTTTTTCCTTTCTTGCTTCAGGAACAAATAGATGAGGCTGTGAAAATTCTTTTAAGTCTAAAAGCAGAATATAAACAAAAGACAGGTCAAGAGTACAAGCCTGGAAATCCACCTTCAGCTCCTTCTTGTACACCTTCTGCTACTCTTCCATCTTCTGTATGCTGCAGGAACTTGGCACCTAGTAGCTTAGTGGATGACAAAGAGCTTTATGATAATGTAGCTCAACAAGGGGAAGTGGTACGCAGACTCAAAGCAGAAAAAGCTCCCAAGGTATAATAATAGAGAGTAAGCAATTGTGAGATTTACCACATTTTCCCACTGGGGGGAGATCTTTCACCAAGTAATTATCAAACTGTATGTCTGGGAAGCTCAGCCATCAGTCTTGTGTGATCTGATAGTACCACACAAGGCTACTCTGATGCTGGATGCTTTCTTGACTCTTGAGATGTAAATTCTAAAGTCAGCTACTGTAGACAGTCAGACCTTCACACCTCATTGAATAGGCACAAGCATGGCAGATGCAGAAGTTTGAATGTGTTTTACTTTTGCTGTATTTGGACAAGTGAAGATAAAAGTATCTAGTGTGCTGTAAAAATAGCAAGACTTTTCAAAACTTGACAAATTCAGTGATGGTGGTGAAAAGGAGTATGGAGACAAGCCCATACGTTTTCAGGAACTGTTTTTTTTCTGCCCATGTTTCTACCTAGCAGAATTGGTTTTGGTGTTGGGTTGGGTTTGGGGTTTTTTTATTTTACAAAAAGCCTCTTTTATGAAACATTTTATTGTATCTTTCAGTATAGATTTTGCTGCAATTATTAATGCTTTATGGCTGGCCTGATGGGCTAGGGCTATACTCTGGTGTGATGGCTCTCAAACATTAGTAGATGTGTGTCCTACTCAAATTATGAAGTACTGTTTATGCTAGATGGAAATTTTATTCTTTTAACCTGAAAACCACTACTTGTTAGTAGTCTCTTTAATTCTCACCAGCATACCTTGCTGTTTGTCCTCCGTATAGGATGAAATAGATGAAGCAGTAAAACTCCTCCTTTCTCTAAAAGCTGACTATAAGGAAAAGACTGGGCAAGACTACAAGCCAGGACATCCACCAGTAGCTCAGTGTGCTGCACTGCAGGCATCAAACACAGTACCCAGTGGTCCAGACACACCAGAAGCTAAAGCCCTGTTTAGCAAAGTAGCACTTCAAGGAGATGAAGTTAGGAAATTGAAAGCAGAAAAAGCAGACAAGGTAAAAACATATTGTAATATAAAAATATAATATATGCATTTGAACTTAGATCTATTACATTCAGTGTGATTATGAGATTTAGAAAGGTACATTTAGTAGAAGCAGCATTTGAATTCCAAGATCTAAAATGTGCTTTAAGAATTATTCCTGGTAGATACAGTCCTTAAAATGTTAACATATTTAAATACTGGCTTTTGCAGACTTTTCTTCCAATGCTGTGTGGATGTCCACACCACCACATAGATTTTTTTTATACGGCCCTTTCATTCTGGTGATTTCTGTATAAAGTTTTCTTTTTTTCCTGTCCTTCAAGGAAAAGATAGATGCAGCTGTTAAGGAACTTCTTCAGTTGAAGGCCCAGTATAAGTCTCTTGTGGGAGTTGAATATAAACCGGTTTCTGCTACTGGTGCTGATGACAAAGACAAAAAGAAGAAAGAGAAAGAGAACAAGTCTGAAAAGCAGAGTAAGCAACAGAAGCAAAATGATGGCCCAAAGAAAGAATCTGTCCAAGGACAGGATGGTAATGAACAGTCCTCTAGTGGATCAGGAGAGGGTCAAGGCCCAAAGAAACAAACCAGGTAAAGATCTTTAATCTCTTTGCTAGAAACATCAACTTTTAATTCAGGTGAGTTTTACAGGTTTTAAATTACACTTGAAAGTGTGGACAACTTGGAAGTGTTTGTTTAGTGTCAGTTGTACCTGAGCATCCTACTGAAGAAGATTCTACCTTATGCTGTAGAAATAAAGCTGTGTGCACTCTGTGGATGCTACTGCTGTCATTGAGACCTTGCTATGCTTTGTTATTTGCATCTGTAAATCTTAGTATCTTGCTTAGATACTTATTTCCTGGGGAAATAAGCCAACCCTTTCATTGTGCCAGGATTTCCAAAATGCTTATTGTGAGTGCTGCAAGAGGAGTGTAGCTGAACCCAGAGCAAGGCACTGCTGTTAGTGATGGTGAAACTCTCTAGTGGTGATGGTATGCATTTGCTTTTCTTGCCTCCCACCCTGAAAGTTTAGAAGTCTTTTCACAGCAACACAATTTATTTCCTGTTTCAGATACTTAAATCATGTTAGAGCTGTGGTTATTTTGCTTAGAAATTATGCCAGAAAAATGCGTATTTCACCCTTAAAATTTACCTGTTTGTAAAGATATAAAAAGTTTACTTGTCTGTTGCTGTTTGAGTTTGGCAAGTTTAGCCTTTTTTTGAATCGTGTGCTTTTTCAAGTTAAAAGAATTTTGTGGCTGGATGTTAGGGTCAGTTTTCTGTCCTGAACAGTGTGACTGACATTCATGTGGATGGTGAGTTCGGGCTACATATTCTTCCTGAAATTGTAGCTGCTGCTGCATTTTTAAAACAGAGTAAAACAGCTTACATGTATCTCTGGCTTATCCTGGAACCTTACTAGAGGTGATTAGGTTTTATAATGATTGCAAGATTCTTTGATGGAAGCACAGTGAGAATTAGAGTAGTTTAAACAGTAGAAAAGAAATGTAACTGATTTTATTAAACACTCCTTGCCAAGGTAAGATAATGCTAGCAATTCCTGCTAGCCAATACATACTGAAGTATCAGGAAGCAATTTAGGAAAAGTTAGCCTTACAAGTAAAATATTCTGGTTTGTACCCCCTTTTTTCTGCCCCGTCTGAAGAAAAGAAAAATTATTAGGGTAGATTTCACTGCCAAATGCTGTACAGCACAAATCTGGGTTGTTGTTTTTTTTTCTAATATCATAGGCTGGGTCTAGAGGCTAAAAAAGAAGAAAATCTAGCAGACTGGTTCTCTCAGGTAAGTGCACAGCACTTCAAAATAACATTTTAATTCTTTTACAACTAGTGATAGGTTTTGAATTTACCTTGTTTGTTTTTTTAAATACAAAGCAAAGTACTTGCTGTCTTCTGTTTCTTATGTTCTTGTCATGGTCTTAAACAGAAGTGACTGGATTGAAGAGCTGAATAAATTTAGGAAGCTGTAAAAGGGATGAGCATCAGCTATTTCACCCTTACACTGTATATGCCTATTTCTTAACTCATGTATGGATTCCTCTTTCATTCAGTGTACAAAACTTACATGAAGTGAAAGGAATTTCCCAGGCTTGGGAGTGCTATTTCACCTGAAAGTGATGTATAATGAAAGTTAGTATCTGGTACTGAATGATTTCACCGGGAGAACCTTATGAGGGTGAAAAACAAGCAGAGGAAAGATTATTAGTTTAGTTTAGTCTGTTTATGGAAGATTGTCAGTAGGCACTAGTTCTGTTAATTGCCTCTGGTATGATTTCCCCTGTACAATAAGGACTACCATTACTGATGTGAGTTAGAGACATTTCTTATAAAAGTGCAGTTCATTGGTTCCTTGAAATTAGTCTCAGTTTGGATTCTTGAAATTCTGCTTTAGTTAGATCTGAATAATGTGAACACCTATTGAATGTAATGCTCCTGCTTAACTGTGTCAAATTATAGGTGACAAAAATGATCTCAAAGCATGTTTTTGCTAACTTTTTGAGCACCAAGACTTTTAATAAGATTTTTCTTAAATTGCGTGCCACACATTTGAATTGTTGAATGCTGTATATGAAATAGAAACTTCAGTATCTAAATAATCTTTTGCAAGGTGATCACAAAAGCAGAGATGATTGAATACTATGATGTGAGTGGCTGTTATGTTCTCCGTCCTTGGGCTTATGCTATTTGGGAAGCTATCAAAGACTTCTTCGATGCAGAGATCAAGAAACTTGGAGTGGAAAACTGCTACTTCCCTATGTTTGTGTCCCAGGCTGCCCTGGAGAAAGAGAAGAGTCATATTGCTGACTTTGCTCCTGAGGTACACTTCAAAACTTTGTTTTAATTTGAGTACAAGAAAACCCAAACACTTCCTTTGCTGCTCAGCTGCAGACTACAGGATTCTACTGTTGTGACTTTTTTTTTAATGTTTTGATCTTTTTCACTCCCTTTAGGTTGCTTGGGTCACAAGATCTGGGAAAACAGACCTGGCTGAACCAATTGCTATACGTCCCACAAGTGAAACAGGTAGACATCTTCATGCACTCTGGCTGTAAAAAAACCCCTTAAACATTCTTAGCTGTAGTGTAGCTGATAGACAGGAGTTGTTTTTCAAAAGTGGGACAAGGTTTTTAAATGTTTTTTGTAACTCCTAGTCCAAATATCCTCAATTTGTTGCTGCTTGTAATAAATGTCACAATAGTTTACGTTACCTCAAGTGGACTGTTCTAGGAAATGTGCACTCTAGGAATTTGTCTATTAATATTCTGAAGATTGATATGCATTGCCTGACAAACACATTTAGTTGTTTGGTTTAGATTGTTTATTAAAAAATACATTAATCTCATAATCGATTTCAGTTCTGCATATACTTTGACTCTATGTGTGAAACCACCTTTTAGTAAAGTTTCCTCTGAATAATTGAAAGTTACCAAGTTACAGTGCAACATCCAGAAGTCTCGAGTTCAGTGAATGTCTGTTTGTGAAGCAAGATGTATTTATATACAAACATAGTAATAAGCTTTGGACTGCACTTTGACCATCAGTAGGGAAGCTATTTTGCAGGGACACAGGATGCAGTGTGTTAAGACACAAATTGTGTCTCAGAGAGTTAAACATAAAAACATAATTCTCACAGCAGAAAAGGTTAAATGTTTTATGTAGCAAAAAAGGAAAGGTTTGGCATAAACTGGGTGTGTTGTGCAGAGACCTAAAGCTGCTTTTATTTTTTTACAGTCATGTATCCTGCCTATGCAAAGTGGGTGCAGTCACACAGGGATCTTCCTATCAAGCTTAATCAGTGGTGCAGTGTTGTGGTATGTCTGTACCTGATTTATGAGTAACTGTTGTGTAAGTGCAGTGTAAGACTGTTATTCTATGTAGATGTGGCATGGTAGTACTGATGGCAACACCTTTCATAGCAAAATAGGAAGGTGGTTTATGTGAGTTGGTTTTCTTCCTGTTTTTTAGAAAACACACTTTACCAGTGCATGTTGCTGATTATATTAAGTAAAAATTTGCAAGCAGCTGATGTTTTTCTCTTTTTTCAGATTATAATACTTACAAAGAATAACAAGTGTGTTTTAACAATAATTTGACATTTTAGTGTGAATCGTGATGTTGAATTTTTTGTTTCCTTTGCTCTAGCGTTGGGAATTTAAACATCCCCAACCTTTCCTTCGTACTCGTGAGTTTCTTTGGCAAGAGGGTCACACAGCTTTTGCAACATATGAGGAAGCAGCAGAAGAGGTAAAAAGCAAACTGGATAATTACAGAATAATTTTGGTTGGAAGAAACGTCCAACCATTGACTTAGCACTGCTAGGTCACCACTAAATCATGTGCCTCAGCAAATGTACTAGAGCTTTTCCTTTCAGCAAGTTACTGTACTCCATAGCAACACAAACAAATCTGTTACCAGAACGTCTTAGAAATCTGCCTTGTTTTCTGTGGGAGCTCTCATAAAAAAAGTCAAGTGTACTACAGCCTGTTGCATTCTCTGGTACAGCCCGTGTCTGAGGCTTTTAGTTTATTCAAACAATACAGGGAGTTTGAAGGATGTGATTATGTGAAAAATGCCTTCCTTAAAAGTTTGTTTTCCTTTAAAAGCCCAAATAATATGTTCGATTGTTAACTGCTGGAAATTTTAACACTTCCATTAGCCAAAAGACAATGTCTCATTGGGTATTGTGATGTATCTTTATTTACTTAGCAGACATTCATGGTTTTTAAGTGAAAACTAGAGGTCAGTGTAAACACACTGACTGTGTTTCTGCAATGACTCTTCTTGTTTTCTGTCATTGCTGTTTGATTGATAGAAAATGAATCAAAGCAATTTGGATTTCATACTTTAAAGCAACTGAAGAAATTTTTTATCACAATATTGAAGAGTCAAATCTTTAAGATTCTAAAATTTAGTACATAAATATGCTTAATGATTTGGCAAACACAAAATGCTGAGTAATTCTTAAGACATTGTTCATCATAGGTGATGCAGATACTTGATTTGTATGCTCAAGTGTATGAAGATCTCCTAGCAATACCTGTTGTGAAAGGAAGGAAGACAGAGAAGGAAAAATTTGCTGGGGGTGATTACACAACCACTGTAGAAGCATTTATATCTGCCAGTGGAAGAGCTATCCAGGTATTTAACTATTAGAAAAATATTTTTGTCAGTAAATACAGTAAGGTAAAAGCCTTGAAGTGATGCTTGATAGACTTAACCTTCCATAAAGTAGAATTTTCTATGTGCAACTATTTCAGGGAGCAACATCACATCATCTAGGGCAGAATTTTTCGAAGATGTTTGAAATTGTATTTGAAGATCCTAAGAAGCCAGGAGAAAAACAGTTTGCTTATCAGAATTCCTGGGGCATTACAACTCGAACTATTGGTGTAATGACAATGATTCATGGAGATAACATGGGATTGGTGCTTCCACCTCGAGTAGCCTGTGTTCAGGTGTGTAAAAACTTCTTAAATTACCATTTTGTTTCCTTGTCTGTCTTGATATTCATGAATATTTTGTGTTGGGCACCTGGAAGACTTGACATAGGAAAGGAGCTGCCTAATTACAGGCCATGTTGTACAAAGCTAATAAAAATCATTAGGTGCTTGTGGTGAATGAGCCTCATTTAATAGTTTACCCATTTAAAAAACTATCCTTTGGATGAAAAGGGGAATGCATCCTGTACTTCTGAAAACTTAAGAAGAACTTGCTGGGATATGAGGTCACAATATTGGTTTTAAGTTTTTCTAGTTAACTAGGAGATAACTTTTTATAAGGTAAAATACATGTTGTGTTATATTGCAGGTTGTAATTATTCCCTGTGGTATCACAAATTCCCTTTCTGAAGAAGACAAAGAGGCTTTATTGAAGAAATGCAATGAATATCGTAATCGGCTGCTTAGAGTGAATATCCGTGTACGGGCTGATCTAAGAGACAACTACTCACCTGGATGGAAGTTCAATCATTGGGAGCTTAAGGTAATTTTCTTTCCAGGTGATTTGAAGCTTATATATGGGGAGTGTATCTATGAGGCATGTTAAGCATATCTTGGATTCTGAAGACAATTATTCTCTGTGAGTGAAGAATTGCTGCTTGATAATCAGTGTTAGCTTTCAGTAATACATGAAGAAGGTAGTTTTTCTGAGGTATGCTTTACTTGCTAGAATGTCTGTCATTAGTGATATTTGAACTTCTAAGTTTCCACTTCATATCCCTAGAAAAATTAATAGTACAAATTTGTTTAAAATGTACAAAAATGTTTAAAAATCTGTGCAAATATTTAAGTGTCATAACAGTGCCTCCTTTACACACAGTGGAACACAGAAGATAAATGTGTGCAGCATCAACAAAGAAAAATTTTTTTCTTTCAGAACTGCCATGTTCCCTTCATACAGTAGTTGACGGGAATAGTTCTGCCTCATCAAACATGAGGCTTTTTTAAAAACAAATGTCACAATCAGAATGAAACAATGATAATTAGAAAGTGATCAATGCCTCGTGCTGCTACAGGATCATATTTCTGTTCTGAAATTGAAATTAGTTTCAATATGTTAACCTGCAATGCAAGGTGTTAGAAGCTCCTTGAGTTGAAAGTTCCCAATTTGTCCTTCGATTGTTTAACTTGTTTCTTGGTTTCTTTTTTAATGGAACTCTAATACCATGAATCCATATTGTGAGTATTTTTTTTAAATAAAATTAGGCTTATTAAGGGTGCAGAGCATGGGGCAAATTTGATTTTAATTTTTTAAAATCTAGCATAATACAGAAATAATACACCTACCATATATCAAAAACTGCATCTTCAAGGCTAATGGTAGGCAAAGTGCACTTGCTTTATTGAGTGCTGATAAAGAATTTCATAGGGTAAAAAATACTAGGGTACTGGAATAAGTGCAAGAATGACCTGGAAGGTATTTTGCCTGAAGTACTTTCCAGCTTATCAGATTTCTGATCTTTTTCTCAAGAAGAGCCATGTCATTGTCAGTTGTATTATAATGTATTAGTTCCAGTTGTTGTAGTTCTACTGTATTAGTTCTGTTCTTTTTCTTTCCGAAAACTTTCGGAAGCTTTCTTACACAGCTGTTTGGCATCTTTCTATCACTAGAAAGTAGTATTGCAATTGGAAGTGCTAGATACTTTCCACCAAGTTTTAATTATCAAGATTGCTTTTCCAAGTGTCATAAACTAGAGTTCAGTTTAAATTGCTTGCTTATAACAGTTTTGAATAGCTTTTTGTGTAGCTTTGCAGTAGGAGTAGATAATTTTACTTCTTAGACACATTTTAATGTATTATTCATCTTTTTAGCATGAATAAGTGGGGGAGAGGTTATAGGGAATCATTTGGATGTTGTGAACTTAAAGATATTAGAGCACAAAATGTGTGGAAAGATTGGGTTAATGTCCTTGATGCTCCAGTTCACCTGTTGAACACTGTAGAGTATTTAGCTTTTCACTTACATGTTAAAATTCCCTTGGAGAGGAAAAGAAGCACAAAACCACCCACCATTTCCATTTGCACCTAGTGTCTTAATTTCTCATGAAAGCATCTACAACTTGGGAAACACATTAGCAGGATATGGAGAAAATAAGACCCAGTAGACTTTTAACTCATTGGTAAAATGGAAACTTTTTGTTCGATGATATATGAGAAATTACATTGTTCTTATCACCGCATTTATGAAGCATAAAAGCTTTACATAAATAAAGCAACTATCTGTAGTCAAATATTCTGTGCAATTAATGTTATATTAGGGCTATATTTAACAGAACCTTTGCTATTTGCTGTTCATAAAGTTGTAAGTGTTCCATGAAGACAGTATTAAAAGCAATTATTGGATGAAGTAGAATATTATAATGTATATAGAAATCTTAATTGTTCAGACTTTAAAAATATGATCTGCACTACCTGGGAGAGTTTTCCTTTATGTTTAGATGGAACATCCTACATGGGTTTTGCGCTCTTTGTGCAAGTTTGTGCCCACTGCCCCTTGTTCTGGTGCTGGGCACCATCTAGAAGAGCTGCTCCCAGCATCAACACTCACTCTTCAAATGCATATAAGCGTTAATGAGATTTCCCTCTTCAGGCTAAACAGAGTCGGTGCTCTCAGCCTCTCCATGTAAGGCAAATGCTCCATACCCTTGACCATCACAGTGACTCAAGTAGATCCTTTTCCTTCTTGAATTGGGGAACCGAGAATTGGATGCAGTATTCCAGATGTAACCTCATCAGGGCAGAGTACAGGGAGAGAAGAACCTTGCTCAACCTACTGGCCACATTCTTCTTAATGCAACCCAGGGAACTGCTGGCTGCCTTGGTCACAAGGGTACCTTGCTGGCTCATGGTCAGCCTCTGATCCACCAGGACCCCTAGGTCCTTTTCCAGAACTATTCTCCAGTCCCCAAGCTATACTGCTGCATGGTGTTCTTCTTCCCCACATGCAGCACTCCATACTTACCCTTGTTGAACTTCATCAAATGTCTCCCAGCCCTACTCTCCAGCTTATCCAGGTCACACAGCAGCACAGCCTTCTGGCCTTCAGCCACCCCTTCCAGTTTTGTATCATGAGCAAACCTGCTACAGTCTTTCCTCTCATCCAGGGCATTGATGAATGTGTTGAATAGGATCGGAGCCAGTACCTAAGGAATGCTACTAGACATAGACCTCCAGTGTGACTCTGTCCCACAGAGTACAACTCTCTATGCTCCTCAGAGAGGTGTTCTCCTTCAGCCAGTTCCCAGTCCACTTCACCACCTGGTCATCCAGCCATTACTGCTTAAGGTTGGCTGTGAGGATGCCATGGCAGACAGTGTTGAAAGCCACATCCAGTGCCCTCCCCTCGTCTATCCACCAAGTTACGCCATTGAGAAAGGCTATTGGACTGGTCATGTAATGCCCAAGTGAAAAACTGTAGATGGAAAAGGCGGAAATGCATAAAAACACTTCTTTCAAAGAAACTTAACATGGAATCATTATACACATTTAAGACTGGACTTTCGAAAATAAGAAAAATAACTCTTGAAAATGACATATTCATGATAACATCTAACCTTTTTTAATGGAGGGTGTTCCAGTGAGGGTTGAAGTGGGACCACGAGACATGAAGAGCCAGCAGTTTGTAGCTGTTAGAAGAGACACGGGACAGAAGCTGACCTTTTCTGAACAAGAAGCAGAAGATAGGTTGAAGCAGATTTTGGAGGAGATCCATGCTAACCTTTACAACAGGTAAATTGAGAAGCACATTAAATTGCTGTGTTAGTCATAGAGGTACTTTACTGGTCGGAAGAGTTTCCCACGTTATTTGTTCAATCCATGGAGAAGCACGGGTTAGAGCCATCTTTCTGTCTGCCACATTTCATTTTTCTGAAACTTGTTCATATACAGTGGCAGAAGTTTCCTGTTGTCCTCGTGAAGGAGAATGTTAAAACAGGTGGACTTATTTTTGAAAAAAATACTTCCGTGCACTCATGTGAAGTGTTAATAAACAAATACACCATAAATAGGTCATGGGATAAGAATAGAATCATTTCAGTTGGAAAAAAACCTTGAGGTAATCAAGTTCACCTACTAGCCCTACTCTACCGAGTTCACCGCCAGACCGTATCTCTGAAAGATGCTTTTGTTGAAATGCATGTTCAGAAGTGTATTGTGAGACCTTCTATCTTACTGACCTTCATAAGGTTGTTTTCTTGTAAGCAATCAAGAGCTTTTGGATCAGTTTAATTTATTGCATGTACCGAAATCTTCTGCATGTCTGTTGAGGCAGTTTGTTTTTGTAAGTGCACTGAATGAAGTACAGGGTGGTGACGCTGTAGCAGATGAATTTTCTTCCTTCCTTCTGTGGTGATCAAAGTTGCTGACAAGAATAATAATTTAACCTATTTAACCTGTTTAGATTTATGGCACAGTCAAGAAAGAAAGATGTACGTCTGTAGTGCTTGCCTATTTCTATCTTCAGCTGGTCGATGTTGAACTGATGTGCACAACAGTGTGAATTAACGTGGTGAAATGTGCAGCAACCTGGAGAACACCCCACTGGCAATTTATCAGTTTTATTTTTGAAAGTAGAAACGGTAGAAAGACATAACCTGTCGAGGAAGACTTGGATGAATATGTAGCTTCTCATGTAGCTTTTGTTTTGACTGAGTGAAAATTCATTTAGTTTGTCCAGAGAGGTTCTCAGTGTAAATCTGCCTGGGATGACTTGTTTGTTTTGCTTAGAGCTTCAGAGGACCTAAAAAGTCACATGGTGGTGGCCAATACTATGGAGGACTTTCAAAGAGAACTTGATTCCGGAAAGGTAAGAAAATGCCCTTATTTCTATCCCTGGAAGTGCTGTCACACACTTTCTGTCCCTCCAGTCAGATGCTAGAAATTTTGAAGGTTGTGAATATACTGTTGTGGGTTTTTATTGGAGCGCTCTCATCACAAGCAGATGAAGCCTCTCTCATGGAGCTACACAAAATTAAATTAGCTTTAACAAAATGTTATACACATTGCTTTCTTCTTCTCCTGAAATACCATTTTTACTAACTATGGTGTTTGAGACTACCATGATTCTAAATTTAGTCCTGTGCCAGAGGTGATGGGGTGTCCTGAAGTAACAGCTTGGTAATTTGCATTAAAAGTGTTACATTTATTATCAGAAGGCGCTTTTCAGAGAGATTAATGTAAATACTTTATTCAGATTAAGATAAAACTACTGCCATTATTCTGATGTGAGTAGTGAAAAACGCTTGTCAAATCTTGTAATAGGTTCCAGGTAAGAGTTTAAAGTACATGCTATTTGCGTCAAGGAAGTTTTACCTTTATGACCTGAGTAGAAGCCATTGGGTTCATGGTGAATTACTGCAAGTCAGAGACCTTCTTGGGTTAATAATAAGAATAACCCATAATGTGGATGATTGAGCTCTACTGAGAGCTGGTAAAATTCTCTTACCAACCTCAGTTTGAGAAATTGTTCATGTGTTTAGATTAAGGTGTTCGAGTAGTAGCCATGAAGGCTGTGTATGTTATGAAGAGAAACTGAGAGGATTTTATAACAATTAGGTTACTCTGAAAATTTCAAAATTCCTGACATTTGTTCATTTTCCATCAGAAATTCATTCATGAATTCATACTGTGTTTGCTAACTCAAATTTACTACTACTTGGTCCTTCCATTACATGATTTTCTTTCATTTCTATTGCACTTAAAATTAATTTATACCAAGAATTGAAGGAATAATTAACAACTTCAGAGGAAGGACAGATTCTGCAAGATTTGGAAGTTCAGAGTGGAGTTTTCAGGGATCCTGTGAAATACTCAGTTTCCAAACAGCTTTGAGCTCTTCCTGCTGACTGCAAAGTATCACGTCACTGGTGTAGATGTCTCTAAAGCATCTGATAATTCTGATGGTACATTTAAAGGAACAAAATCCTAAGTCTGTACTTGGCAAATAATTGTTCTTTGCATAGATACTCAGCGAGTACTACAGCTCTTATGTATTCTAATTTCAAAAGGTGCCATCATGTGTCTTTCACTTCTGAATTAACCAAGCACTTTGGAACTATACCTGACTGTCTTCAAGACAAATAGTTGAGGAAGACATAATCTCTTAAAAATATCTTGAGAGATAGATGTAAATAAACTGAAATGGAGCATCAAGCTTATTCCAACAGCAGCAATGGAATTTTGATTTGTGCTTGCACATTAATTATCTATCCTTTAATTTTGATTAAATACTGTAGCACCTCCGTTCTTGTCTTCATCCTGCAGAGGTTCCATTAGGGAAGGTGAAATGCCTGGTCTTCAGTGTTCTACACCTGCTGTTGTGTAGCTAGATACCAAAAGAGTACAGGAGAATTAAACTATATGTTTAAAACTCTTAAGTACATTACAGATCAGATTGTGTTAATCTTGGAAATGTGAACAGTTATTTTTACATTGCAAGGTGGGTGTTTGCACCATTTTGGTACGTTGGCTATGTAAGTTTATCATAATGGTCACATCTGAATTGAAATAAACTACATACAACATTATGTGGCTTTACTTGTGTGTGTGTGAGGACAACATTTTACACCGTATATATTCTGTAATTTCTTGGAATTGCATTATGTTAGCACTGATTAGTCTTAAAGAACATTTTCAAGCTCGAGTACTCCTGCTTAATTC
The DNA here is from genome assembly GCA_013397515.1 of Upupa epops. NCBI lineage: Eukaryota > Metazoa > Chordata > Aves > Bucerotiformes > Upupidae > Upupa > Upupa epops. The sequence goes on from VZRI01000302.1 coordinate 104,718, forward strand.
CTATTGCCTATAATTGCTGTGTAGGATATTAACACTTTAAAGCTGCAGGCTGCCTCTGTGTTTTCTTAAGTTGCATGCAAAGTGTAGTTGAAATTCTTCAGAATAACTGCCCAGGTATTTAAACAGTTTCATTTAACTAACTGAAGATTAATGCAAGAGCAGTGTAGTGGAGTGGGAATGGTTCCTTCTTTCAGCTGTAAGAAAGTGAAGCTGAAAAGTAAAGTGTAATAAAAAATTTTGCACAAAGGATGTAAAATTAATGAGCAAATGTTATTCAGTTTGGGTAGAATTTAACTGTGTGTGAAAGCCAAAATTTAATAGCTCTTGTTAGTTGAAAATTGTAAACTTTTCCTGATAAACTTTTCCTGAAAAGCAGAATAGTCTTAGGAGAAAACAGTATTTATACATTGCACAGAAGGAGAATACACACGATTAAAAAATTAAGTGAATAAAAACCAACGCCCTGCCTTGATTTTTAAATGCTGCTTTGAGTTACGTAGGTCTTTCCATGCTGCTCTGTAGAGGGGTAACTGTGCTTTTATCTATTTCTCTAATAATGAGAAGCTATTAAAATTTAATTGTACCAATTAGAACATCTTCCACTTTGAGTGCATATGAGATTTTAAGAGCTCTTTCCAGGTACAATCATGATTTGATTTTTTTAAAATGTGTAAGTGTTTCAGTTTTCTTCCTCTCTGTACCCTCTTCCCCCTTCAGATTGTGCAAATACCTTTTTGTGGGGAAATTGAGTGTGAGGACTGGATCAAGAAGACCACTGCCAGGTAAGGTATAACTGAACTGAAGAGTATCTACCAGAAGCAAAATCAAAATAATTTGAACATACAGCAGGAATGGAAGATGCCTCCCAGTGAAATGCTGATGTACAGTCCTTGCCCTTGACTCTTGCTGTCCAGCATAATTCAGCGTATTTACTCCCTTTGTTTGCAATCTTTCTGGCTAATTAGCATGCTTTTCAGATATTAAGTATACAACACTTTTTTGCACATTTATTTTTAAATAAATGTATTTATAAGTGTACTTTTTATTTCAGGGATCAAGATCTTGAGCCTGGAGCCCCCTCCATGGGAGCAAAAAGCCTCTGCATACCTTTTCAGCCTCTCCGTGAACTGCAGTCTGGGGCGAGATGTGTCTGCGGCAAAAACCCTGCCAAGTTTTACACCCTATTTGGTCGTAGTTACTAAATTACTAGTGAAAACACCTTCTCCTTTATCTGTGAACTGAACTTTTTTAATAAGACTGAAATAGCTCCCAAACTTAATCAGTTTTGTGACTTTTTAAATGATTCAAGAAAACAGAGCCATAAAACACCCCCTGATTGTCAGTCTTAGGCTAGCAGTAATTCACAGACTTTTCTGTAAACATCTCCAACAATAAACATGTATTGTGAGCTGTAATGTCCTTGGATTGGTTTTTGAGTTGCTCCATGGGGAAGTCAGGTCTCATTTCCTGTGTCTTTCCTCCATTTCTGTGTGTTGATTCTTGCACATTGAGCAAGTACCTGAAAGTTTGGAGAGAATGTCATAAACACTAAACTGCTGTACATAAACCTAGTGGATAAAACAACTGCTTCTGCTTTTGCCTTCAGACTTTTCAGTTTTCAGTTCAGACTTGCTGCCAACTTGTAGGCCTGGTAAATGCCACCCTTTTCCAAAACTCCCAGTGAAGCCAGGCATTTTGAGGAATATTTTCACCCCATTGTAAAACAAGTCTGAAAGACTAAGATTAAATACCACACTGTTAGCAAGATACAGGTGAATGTGATTCCCTCTGTAGATGCTTTGCAAGCCCTGTTTCTCTTATCTTCCAAGTTGGCATTTACAGCTGTCTCACGGTGATACTGCAGTGAGTAATGCAAAGGCAATTTGAAGACAAGTATTTTCAGTGCTGAAGATTTTAGGTTGTGGTTATAGCTATAGAATATTTCATAAAACCCTTCTACTTACTTCTACACTTACTATGTTTTAGTAAAGAAGACTTGTTATTGCAGACTTAGTTTATTTTGAAAATAATTTCATAACTTCCACTCTGAGCACAGAATTTAGTTTAAAAAAGAAAGAGTCCTGGCAGAAAATAATTTTGGGTGGCACATGCTTAACTTGTTAACTTTATTCTCCTGCATGTTCAAAGGCTGTTTCTGTAAATCCCTTTCCCTGAAGAGTTGAGTGAAAACTTGGCAATTAAAGAATTGGACCAGTAAGATTCTCCCCAAACTTCCTGGCTGCCTGTTTTCAAAACCCTGTATTTATGTAGCATTGATAGTCTAAAAGTTGTAAGGAGATTTTCCAGTGCTGTTCCCAGATCTCCACACTTCTCTGCTTCTCAAAAACATGCAAAATGTTTGGTTTTGCCCACATTGCTGGTGTGAACCCTCCTAGTCAAAGTTTTGAATACTACATTTGAATCAGTGCCTTGTCTGGTTTAGGATCTTGCCTCTTGTGCAACAATTATTAAATACTTCAGAACAGCTTGTGGAGAATACATGAGCACCTAGCCATTCTCTGTAATATTCCTTGGATGATGAGTAATGCTGAAAGGCTTGTTTCACTTGCATCTTAAAATCTCTCTAGAGGACTTCTTGCTATGTAGAGTTTCAGGGGTATTAATGAGCAAAGGATTTGGGAAATGAGGTTAGTGCATGCATTCCTCATACACTTTCAGTTCACTTACCAGAAGAGTGGCCCTAAGGTCATTTTATCCTTGTAAACTGTCTCTAATACTGAGGACAATGTAATACTTTTGAGTAAGAGCAGAAGTATTAATACCTGAGTGATGTTTTCTGAGCCTCAAATGAAGGGTGCCTAACACTAGTCTTCAGAGGAATTGCCTGCCACAGCATTCTTGTGCTGGGGGAAGGGGAGAGGCACTAACCAGCTCCAGTGTCCTTGGGCATGAGAGGAGTGTGTCAAGGTTTTTTGATGAAGTGAAATCAGGTCCCATCAAAACACTACAACACTGGTATTTAAAAAGGACATGTGGAGCTGCTAATAGTGTGGAACAAAGGAAAGACAAAACTAAATGCAGTCTAATGTTGCTGCAACTCTATCAGTTTGAACAAACAGCCACCCTTCAACCAGTTGACTGGATCAAATTCGTGAGTAAACATGTTGACAACACTGTTCTTAGAAATGAGCCGGTCTCAGCTGGCAAATGGGTTTGTTTGAAGCCAGAGATTTCACAGAAGGACAGCCCTCCCTTTTTTTTTTATTCTTTCCCAGCGTGTTTCTTTTTGATCATATTAGAGCTTGAATAGTCTGGGAAGTGCATACATCCCTCTTCCATAAGAGGCTGATGCCTGCCTGAGGCAGACAGGTCCATGTCGAGTGTTCTTTCACCAGAAGTACAGTCTGAGCTATGCGTAGAGCACTGTAGGAACATCAATGTTCTTAATTGTAGTGGTATGAAAACTGACACTGAGTAGATTGTTGCTACTAGAAAATAAAGTCTATGAATTTGAATGACACACTACAGTTCATGAAATTATAGTACTTGGTGTTTACAACAGGATTGCAAGTCTCTCATTGTTCCTTAGTTCTTGAATACTGATAAATTAAACAACATACTAAGGTGAGATGTAGGGTAACTACCTTAATATGATGCTGCTCGTAATTGATGAAATAGAGCACACTTCAGCATTTTAGTTCTGCTGCGAAGGGAGTGCTTCATTTAGCTCAAGCTCTCGTCTTGGTAATTGAAACCTTGTGTAAGGAAGGACTTTTAAGAGCTCTGAAGTTTGACCTTAGTCTGTTCCCGTTGAAAGGAAAATAACTCTTGGAAAAAAATTGTCATTTTTCATGCTCTGTAGTTCAGTTAATAAAATAATTAAGTAGTTGAACATTACTTTAATACAAGAAGGAAGAAAACACTATAGAAATGATTGGGAAAGAAGTAGTAACACCCCACTCATAAGAGATGATGATGAGGAAGTACCAGTTACAATGTTGTACTTTAGTTCTACTAATTGTAGTTCTAAGGAGTTAGGGCTGTTCACACAGGGTAGGAAACTTCAAGAGTTGCAGCCTCAGAGTCCAGGTAGACAAGTGACCAAATGTTAAAAATTACACCTGTTGGCAGGCAGGGCTTCTAGCAAACTGGACTTTAAACATAAATATTTTGGTGGCTGAAATCCTGTGAGCAAAAAGAAAGAAGCAAAAACCAAATGGGGGAGGGATGGGTGTTTGAGTTTCTAACCTGAAGTTAATTCACCTTGGAAAGCCGGAAAGCCTAAGGTGATCCGGGACAGTTGGTCAGCAGGGACAGTTGGTCAGCTCAGGTTATCAGTACTACCTTATCTCTCTATGGTAGTACTGCATGTAATTTCCTTCCGTTTTACCTTGTAACTAACTGCGTGCCTATATGTACACAGATGGGTATTGCAAACAAAACCTGCATCATAACGTTTTCAACAAAGGGACCTGGCCTTATCCCTTGCCTTGTGCGCAGTGAGCAGCCAGATTTCCTTCTCTCACAATTTGTGAGTGTGCATGAACCCAACAGGTACTACAAGTAACAAGAAAAATTGCTGCTTCGGGTTGTTACTCCGTTCCAGAAATGGCATGAGTATGGGTTAGGGTTTCTGCACATTTTGCTTCTCACCTTTTGTTGTTCCCAAACCTGATTGTCCTTGCGAGCATATTAAAGATTACTTTAGGATTGTGAGATTGGCAGGTTTTCTAAGTGGGAAACAAAAGATGTGTTTTGTGTTTACTGTTAGCTTCAGCTTCCATGACTACTGGCCGCAAATTTAGAAGATGACCTCCAACTTTGCTCCATTTCCATGGGCCATGTTAAAAGGTACCAAAAGTGCAAGCAGCTGAGGACTCTTAAGTTGGTAAAACAGATAATTTATGTTGTTTCTGATACTTCCTCTATGGACATGTTCAACAAACGAGAGAGGAAAATTATATGCCTTCTCTAACTGCTTAAAATACTGAGCCACCTCATGCTCTTCTATCTGGGCCTTGTTTACTTTTATAGGTTGGTGCTGTTGGGTAGAGTAGCAAGTGCTGGTGCTCCAAGTAGTCTCCCTTGGTTTATTTTTGGTTCTGTTTAAAAAAAAAAGGTCTCCTGGGGGTGGAACCCCTTTAGGACTGGCGTCTTCAGGCCACCTCCACATGACAAATCTTGCTAAACTGCCCTTTAAACCGACTTATTGCTTTACTGCTTCCTATAAAAGTGGCTCCCACGTGTGAGCAGCACTGACAGGTGAAGGGCAGAATCGCAGGCAACGAGCTGCTTCTCGCACTGCTCTGTCTTGCAGAACTTCAGAGTAAGGGGAAGAGAGCAGCAGACATGGGTCGCTACTCAGGCAGGAGCAGCAGGCTCATATTCATGTGCTTTGTGAGCCTTGTGCTTTTTGCTGTTGAGATTTCAGTAGCCTACGTTGGCAATTCTCTTTCCTTAGCTTCAGATGCCTTTGCTGTTCTCTCTCACTTCATCTCCATGATCATTGGTTTGTTTGGTGTTAGGTTCAGTCGCATCAGATGGCACAAGGCTAACACATTCGGCTTCAGCCGGGCAGATGTGCTGGGAGCTTTTGGCAACTCTGTTTTTGCCACTGCTCTGATGTTTAGCATCTTGGTTGAAGCAATTAAGAGGTTTATCAATCCTCAGAAGACTGAGAAAGCACTGCTCGTCCTCATTATTGGGATTACAGGTCTCTTCTTCAATGTGCTCAACTATGTTATCTTCCTGGACTGCTGTTACTGTCGTGAGGCCCAAGGAGACGCTGAAACAGGTAAATAACCTACTGTGGTAGCCCGACGTTCCCAGCCCTCTACACTTCTGCTTAGTGACTTTTCTAAAGACTCTGTACTGCTGTTCTGGGATGGGCAAGTAAAATGTTGTTTTCTTCATCCTTTTGTTAGCAAATGTAATTTTTTATGCCTGAACATGCTTCCAGCTATCACCGTGTATGTTTTTCAGTAACATTTAGTAGTGTGTATGTGTTGACTTTCTGAAATATACAGTGATCTACAAGAGAAATTTGCTCCCTAATCCACTGGCTGGCCAAATACTGGACAAAATGTGCTACCACCCTAAAGGAGAGAGTTCTTAGGAAATACTTAACTCTGAAATATGATTCATCCACAATCGTCACCTCAATGCTTTAGTATTTCTGATGTAATTTTATTCCAGGACATGGTTCTCTTTTGAAAAGATTTCACAGTTTGTATGAGACCAAAGAATAGGAGAGTCTCAGCCTTCCTTGATTTGAGTGTAAAAACTGTTCTGAGAACATGTGCTTGGTGAACAAAAAACCTGTGAATACAAAGCTGATGTGTTTGCTGATTATCCTGTTTCTCTGTTAAAGAGGGAATCTCTGCTCCACAAATCTTTTGCAGGAGGTTCTGTTGAGAACACAGAGGTTTATCCTTTCAGTTTATTTTTCTTAGCATAGGATTTTCCAGTTTGCGTGTTTGAGATGAGGGTTGGAGCCCGTTTGTTTATTTCTGCAGAAATGCCCACACTTTATTTGACATGATACATGAAGAAGCCCTTTCTCTGTACATTTATATACGTACAACCATATTTGTTAAAAAATAAAAGTATTTTGCTTGGGTTAGGAAACAGACATTGGCAAGGCTTAAACTGCCCATCCTGCAGGAGGGGGGGAAGCTGAGAGAACCTGTCTGCTAAAGCAGCTGCTGTTATGTACTGGTCTGTTTGGGGTAAGGTAAATACTGTGTTTGCCTTTCAGGCTGGGCAGGGCTTTGGAGCTAGAAATTAAAAGTTTGTTAGTTTACATTTCAGTGTTTATTTTCTGTAGGATGTACAAGTAGAAACGTTATCTGTTTATTGCTAAAGATACCTCCAGACAATACTGAAGCTTTAATTTTGCTGTCACGTAACACTAAAAACAAATGCACATCTTATTTTACTGGCTGTTTATTTAGATGCTCGTCTGATGATTTTAGATTATTATCTTAAAGATTGTGGATTATTTTAGATTAAGGATGTGGTGGTAGGTGATTAACGGGCTTTTATGTGAGGAACTGTCAGCAATTCCTGACAAAGTCAGTTCATGATGGCTTCTTGGAAGATAGCTTAAAAAATTGTGCTTTCAGGTGAAGCTGGAAAGAAGGAACAAATCAGCACCTAAAAACAAAGGCAGAGATTGTCAGCCAGTTAGGAAATTAACTGAAATAAGTGGTAACTACATAGGTAAATGCCATTCTCACTGAATTTCCAGATTCTGGCTTCTAACAACTCTGAGATAACACAGCCATTGCTTTCCCTCAGACAGACTCATATCTGAATATATGGCAACTCCGCTCTGCGTTGAATGGAGTTTCAGTTTTATCAGCCAGGTATAAACACAGTGTGTATATCTGTCAGAGGTTTTGACTCTCTGTTTCCAGTACAGTGAATCTTCTGTTCAGTAAGATTCACTTAGATTTTTATTCAAATTCTTTTAAAAGGATTATTATTCCCAAACAGTTGATCTCTCAAAAATATACTGACATGCTTCACATATATTTTATGTGTATATGAAAAATCATGAAAACAGGGATCCCATCCCTCTTTTGTGATGCCATGCATAAGGAAAAGATACTCTTTCCTGGAGATGGAAAACAAGGCAATTTTGTTCACATGTCTGTGCCACTGGCAGAAATTCAAGCATATGGACATGGTCTCTGAAGCCTGCTGCTGCAATTCCAGCTCAAGGCAATACCCTTGGTGACACCTGAGCAATCTCCTGACATCATTGACGGTTCGCTGGAGGGTAAAGTTTTGTAGAGCAGCCCTCTGCTGCTTAGACTTTCTGGGAAAGTGGGCAAGCTGCTTTCAAATCTCTGTTTCCCAGGAAGGGAATGGATTTAAAGAGCCCTCTCCTCTCTTGTATGTGCTTGCATCACTTTGGAAAACACACAGCAAAAACTAAGGAGATCGCTTCAGTCCCTGAGTGTTGTGTTGAGGGTGCTGAGTGCAGTGGTACCATCAAAATCCACTGAAGCAAGTTCTTCCATGGATATTAGTACTGCAATTTATTGCAACAGCCAACAGTTCATCTCATTCCTCCATTGTATGTTTACGATCAGGGACAGATAGCGGGTGGGTTTTGTGGATGCTGCTGACAGCAAGGCAGAGTGAGCCATGTCTGCAACAGACATTGCTAGTTAGGTGTGAGATACAGTGGCCACAAAGGCTGGTACTTACAGATGCCAGCTGAGCTGTCTATCATTTTCCCTCATTCTACTTTGCTCCTCATTTAGTTCACAGCAGCATCCACACCTCAGCTTCTCATCTTACTACAAATGTTCTTCTTGAGCAAGTATGAAAATGCTTTGCCATCAGCAGATCCAGTTTTCACCCTCATCCATCAGCTGTGTTTGATTTGCCTCTCAGCCCTTACTTTTCTGTCCCTTCCCACTTTTTTCTGATCCTTGCTACCCTTTTGGTCTGCGTCCAGCACCCCAAATCTTCACCTACTCTCATCTTCCTTTGCCAGTCTTTCTCATTCTAATTGCCCTCTGCCAACTGTAAAGATCCATGTCTTCCCCTCAGGTTAAATTAAGGTTTCTCCACCCATCCTTCCACTCAATTCAAACAGCGTAGTTCCCCATTACACATTAGGACTAAGAGGAGAGGTCAGCACGAGTGCAGAGAGGATGTGCCCTGCTCTTTCTTTTGATGCTGGCCCAGATCAACTGTTACAGGTATAAAATATTTCTACACTATCCAAAGGAGCTGCTGTGCAGAGGTACTCAGGCCAGCTGAGCCAGTGATAGCAGCATGGAAGGCAGCACAGAGTAGTTATTGCTTTGACTTAAAAATGCAGCAAATACTTGTTAAAACACAGAAATAGTAAAGCTTCCCTGAGAAACTTGTGCCAGAAGTTAAGATTCACAAAACAGTTTTCTTACTGTTGGTGTTGGAAGTGACAGAGCAGCTTTAGCTTGTATTGTACACAGTAATACAAAATTAATTTGGCACAAAAATGAAGGGCATGGCAAAGTAATAAGCAGCTGAAGAAAAAAATACATAAATCCAGCTCTTACAATAAATACCAGACAACTTTAATACTAGCCATACCCTTTATAGCCAGTCATAAAAACACAGAAGGCTTTTTTACTGTACACAGAGATCAGCTCACTCTTGGTTTTGTATTTCAGTGTAATTGCCTCTTCTCGTCTCTATACAGCTTTAAACTGTTCACATTTTGAGAAGTACTGCGTGAGTCCGATGATAGTAATTATCTGCTGTTTGTCTTGAGAAAATGAATAAAGATTTAACATGGAGAAAACATTTGTCCAGTTGTCTTGTGATCTGTACAGGGAAGTGGGGTGGGAAGTAGGAAATGAAGATGTCACCCAGCCCACACCATCTGATACTGAGCCACCCATAAAATGGCAATAAGCCACTCATAAAATGGCTGGGGCTTTAAGAAACTGCTCCATTCTTCCTGTGAGAGACATCACTGTCTTCACACAGCTAACAACTCATTAAATAAAACACATTTAGTGCTAGCAGCCAAGTGGCTTGCTCTTATGTTCTGGTAGATGCAGTTCAGCAGGCACTCTGTGAGCCCTTTCTGTGGCAACACTGCTGGGTCTCGATTCTCCTATCTCTCTGTGCACCAGCAGCCTGCTCACAGATAAGAGGCAACATGTAAGCCAGCAGTCACATAAATGGAAAACATACATTCTTTCTCCTCCCATAACTTATGAGAGTGAGCTTGTTTATTGTGAGGCTTGCGGTGAGGCATATCTTTGTTTTCCAGGTGATTGTAAGGAGGGAGATTTGGGGCTATAGACATGTGAGTCAAGAAAGGCACTGGCTTTCACTGGCTGGATGACTTGGGAAGGTTTTCTTGCTGTAATACTCTGAACTCAATTTTCACACCTGTTGCAAACATGCTGATCCCAGGGGAATAGAGAACATGCACAGGTGGATAAATGGCTGCTTGACCTGTATCTTAGTCCACACACCTTCCCAGTGGAGACCTACAGCTATTGAAAATAAAATCAATTTGTAGCAGCGATCTGTGATTCAACAGATCAAACAGTCTGTAGTGCAGGAGACAAAAGTGCTTAGGGGATCAGAGACCCAGAACTGAGGATTTCAGTTTCTCAGGTAGTCAGTACAAAGAATGTTTGGTTCACTTAATTCACCTACATGTAGGAAGAGAATTATAAATTCCCTTGTCTGAACAGATTTCTCTCTCAAACATACCGATGAAAGGATGACAGACTATGCCAGTCGGATGGCTTGGGAGAACTTCTGAACAGGTGGGAAGGAGCCCTGAGTGTAACACCTGTAATAACACACCTCTGGCTTACAGTGCTTTTCACATCTGAAAAGCCTGAAAGCATTTCCTCAAGAACAGCACTGCTACCTTTATTTTACCTCTCTTTTGAGTATATCCTCCTCAGACTGACACAATTCTTCCCAAAAAGCATCAACCCTTCAATAAATTAATCCTGACTGTGTTCATAGGCAGCTGACTATTGAATGTGCAACACTGGAGCTTACTGGTTGCTTCATTCACACACCACATCCTCATCCCTGCGGGTTTATGCTGCATGTGCAGTGCACAGTGGCATTCAGCTCCTAAATGCTTGACAATATAGTATATAAGAATGAAGGGACATGTGCCTTATGCATTTATTTTCATGAATCCTGGAGGTGTTAGTGTGTTGGCATGCAGGTAACCAAAGTCTAACCAAATATTTAGATGTTCTGGCTTTGATTTGTGCAGTGTTAGTGAACATAGTCCTCTCAAATGAAATGAAAAGGCCAAGAGAAACTCTCCAAGTAGTTTTAAATGTTCATCAGGTACCTAAGAGTGAATGCCTATCTTTTCTGGACTTCTCTTTATCAGTGTGCCAAAAGCCCTCAGCAAATTCTTCCAAAGTTTTCATAAGCAGCTATCCCAAAGGTAAGCAGATCTGCATTAACTTCTATCAGCTGAAGCTCTAGTCCAGGGTCTTTAAGAAGGGCAGGAAAATTTGGAAGAGACTGTGAAAGTTTATTAGTAACAGTCTTTACTAAATTTTCTTCAGGTCTCTTTTTATTGATTTATTCTAGTAAAAGAAACTTCAGAAGGTAATCTAGGGGAAACTTTAGTTTCCCCAGTTGTTTTCAATGGGAGAATTTTGCATTAAAATGAGTAAAGGAAATATTTTGGGGCTACTTTTTGGACAAAACGGAAAGTGCTGAAAGAAAACTTTAAAAGAAAAGCAGGCAAAGCATCCCTGAGTGGTTTATGCAACAGTGTAAAGGTAAGAACAAAACTTCTGAACCTGGATTCCAACAGTGTCACTGAACTTTGAGTAACTGCATTGGCTCTCAACCTTGAACCAATTTCATAGTAGAGGCATAGGCAGGCTGTCTGAGTTACACCACCGTATTCATGGTGAGCTGTAAGGAAATAAAAGGGTTGTAAGATAACTAAGTTCAAAGTCATAATCAGTTTCAATAAAATAGGGTTTTTTAAGGCTGCCATGTTGTATGTGTTAATTACAATTGTTTTACTTGGATGGCTATTTTGCAGAGAATTTACTACGGGCACAGGTTCAGTATTTATACAGGAAACCTCACAGAAGCACACTTGTAAAAAGTTGAAAAATTAAGTAGTGAAATATTTAGGGAAGTACTGTCCAGGTGCTAGAGCAGACACTCACTGGGTATGTCCTAATGTATGTAAAAGGCTTCTTTATGCTGCATGTTAAGAGCAGGAAATGCTGCTTTGCATTTGACAAACTGAGCCACCATCTTAAAAATGAAAAAAATCTAGCAAAAAGATGACATTCTAGAGCAGTCACTAAGTCACCCCACAGATCAACCCTCCTGTATTCAAGCCCCCTTTGAAAGGCAAGAAAAATCTGGTCCTCATGTGTGGCAGTCCCTGGTCATTCCCTGGAATAGATTCAAGATTGTCATTCACCATAAGGCTATGAGTGATCTTATTTTCGTTGTTCATTCAGCAACAGAAGAAAACTATCATTGTTACTGCTGTTGCTGTTGTCACAATGCATAATAATACAGATATCCTATTTTCAAGACTAGTAGTGGCTTCTCTGCAAGGAGCAAGTAAGTAGATTTTAACCTTGAAAATGAGTAAATTAAGGAGCGTGTGACGGAAGCCTGCATAAACCTAGAGTTGCATAATGAAGAACAACAGTCATCGAGTGTTTGTTCTGTCCTCTGGCACAAAAACAAAGATATATTAAATTAAACTAAACTAGCAGGGGGATCTAGATTTAAATGAAATAGGTAATTCTCAACATCATGTGTAGATGTGTGGAGTTTGTTGCCAAGTGATGTTGTATCTACCTCAGTGAGTGAAATGTGAGATAAGTACATGGAAGAGGAATCCATTGAGGGCCACTAAATACAGGTATCTAGCTCAGAAACTCACTTGAGCCAAAAATACTTAAAGAATGGAACAGCAAAGTATCACAGATACTTACCACTATGGCTACAATTTAGGATAGCCTGTGGGCTGGAAGGTCTCTGGTTGCCAACAGTTAAATGTTAGAAACTGGTGTGGTGACAATTTTAAAAACCAGGTACAGAGAAATCTTGAGGTTTACATCTTTGGCATTCAGAAGGAAGTTGTCTTGTTTGTGACAATTTTACCAGTTCATAAGAATTTTATGGATTCTTGCTCATGATAAGGATTAAAGAAAGGGCAGCAAAAGATTTTCCCAGCAGTACTATGAAAGTGTGGCAAACAATTCAGGAAATGAAGGTGCTGGACAACCTTTCCTGAACCTCCTAAGAAGGACTTGTTCAGCTCAGCAGATTTGGAAATGAGAGACTGTTATATTTGGTTGTTTTGTTTAGTACTGACTGGAAACCATGGTGTGGCTTCTTCCTGCGTGCAGGATCAAGAACTTTTTGGAACTACATGGAAGCAGATTAAGGCACAGAAATGCTGCAGGATAACGCACATGAGATTCTGAAGACTGAACAAAATTAATGATTCTTGTTATTGGAAGCAAGGTTGGTGTAGTTTTGTGCAGATGGCAGTTTCAGATGTTGCTGGTCTTGAAAGGATAGTGGCAGCTGGATGAAGAGGGACAGGGAGAGTTGTGTGTGCACAGGGGTGAGCAAAACTCCTGTTGTCATGTGGCTTTCTAAGCAGCCATGGGGTGTGGACAAACAAGTGGTCAGAAGAGGAGAAACAAAAGGCAGGAGAGAATGATCAGTTTTATCAAATGTTTGCCAGATGTTCTGAAGACAAAAGTGAATGGAGCATGAGGCAGCATTGGGAAAGGAGTAAAGGAGATAGTTGGGACCTTTGCTGCACCTTTCTATCAATCTGTCACTGACCCATTTTGAAGAGTCACAGGGTTGGTTCCTTCATCTTCCAAAAGATGCAGATGGGAACTGGAAAATCCTGAGTGCAGGATTTATGTCCTCATCCAGCATAGCCAGTGCTCTGTTCTCAGGTCAGTGTGTGTCTGTCACACTGACACTGTATCACAAGAAGCAGATTGAGATTTTGGAGTTTGACAGGCACAATGAAGGATCAGTGGATCAGCAAAGCTAAACATGTAGAGTTTTTGACTTTTTCGGTGAGTCATCTGTAATTAGGCTCTATGTCAGAGGACTAAGTCACAGTCTGATTTGCTGAAAACAATATTCTAAGCACTATTTCTTCAAAATAAAGGTGATACTTTTGTGTTTTTGAAGGGAGTTCGGGGCTATAACACATTTCTATTTTTTTAAGAGAATTAATATATATTTCACACAGGAGGTTCAGTGATGTTCCTGCCACTGTGTCATACATCTTCCTAATATAAGAACCGAGGGAAATTCTCTTCAGTTCTGTGCAGGTGCAATGAGCTGTTTCATCAACTTTTATTGTTTATTATTGTAAGTTAAGAGGTAGACTTTTCTGTTGCTGATCATAGTACAGAAGATATGGCTTGTCATTATAAAGTTTATATCTATGTAACAGACTATGTAACATCTTGCAGCTATTGGATATTCTTTTGCTTTTTGCTCCATTTCTGTCACACTACTTTTTATTTGGCACAACTCATGTTGGTGGATAGCTAATTGCAGAGCTGAAATGTTTGTTGATGTTGATGCTATCTGCTGCCACTGCTGTGTCTAGCTTTATGGTAGTGGTCTTTTCAATCCATTTATTTGTATGCATTTGCTGAATTGATGTTGCAGGATATTTTCATTGCTTGGGCATTGAATGTGTGAAGGATGTGCAAGGATCTCCAATCCATAGGGAGTTGTGTTTATTTATCTTTGCAGATACCCTGGAGATGGTGATTTATGTCCACTCCAGCAGTCATGATACATCCTGACCTTCAATGCAGGCTTTGGCTGTGTACACAGAATTTAGAAGCAATTCAGAAGGAGCTGAGAGGTATCATTTAAAAACGGTATTCAAGTACTGGATCAACCTCAATTACCAGCAGCAACAATGCAATTGCTTCAGAGTTCAAATAGAGGGAATTACCAAGGCCTTCAGGATGAGGGTGTTCCCTGGCCATGCTGTTTTATGATCTCATAGCAATGTATGTGCTTTGTCAAGTATGGGGAAACATTTGTGGTGGCATTTCAGAGTGATCTGCGAAGCAGGAATTCCAGCACTGGTGCACCTCTTGCATCACTGAAATGACTCTTGCAGAATAGAGTTACAAGGACTTTAGGACTTATGTCTTTTATATAAGTTTATTATTTTGGGGCCCAGTTCGGTTATTGAGAAACCCATTGCTGAAGATGACTTAATTTCCCAGTGTCTCCTTTGATTATTCAGTTGCTCTCCTCACATGTCAGGGCTGTAGGAAGTGAATCATAGAATGATTTAGGTTAAAAAAAAACCTCCAAACATTAACTTAACTGTACCAAACTCACAGTTCAACCATGTGCCTAAGCTGCAGATCTACATAACTTTTAAACATGTCCAGGGATGGTGATTCAACCCCTTCTCTGGGCAGCCTGTGCCAAGGCCTGATAATCCTTTCCAGGAAGAAGTTTATCCTTGTGTCCAACCTAAACTTTCCCTGTCACAACTTGAGGCCATTTCCTCTTCTCCTATCACTTGTTACTTTCGAGACCAACACCCATCTCTCTCCAATCTCCTTTTCAGGTAGTTGTAGACAGCAGTAAGGTTTTCCCTCAGCCTTTTCCTCTTCAGACTAAAAATCCGTGCTCCCCCAGCTGCTCCTTACAAACCTGTTCTCCAGACCCTTCATCAACCTTGNGTGTCCAACCTAAACTTTCCCTGTCACAACTTGAGGCCATTTCCTCTTCTCCTATCACTTGTTACTTTCGAGACCAACACCCATCTCTCTCCAATCTCCTTTTCAGGTAGTTGTAGACAGCAGTAAGGTTTTCCCTCAGCCTTTTCCTCTTCAGACTAAAAATCCGTGCTCCCCCAGCTGCTCCTTACAAACCTGTTCTCCAGACCCTTCATCAACCTTGCTTCCCTTCTTCTTTGGATCCTCTCCAGCACCTGAATGTCTTTCTCAGGTGGAGGTTCAGGCTGGATGTTAGGAAGAGTTTCTTCACTGAAAGAGCCATTGGACATTGGAATAGGTTGCCCAGGGCACTGAAGGAGTCATCATCCCTGAAGGCATTTAAAGGACGTTTTGACCTGGTGCTGAGGGATATGATTTAGTGGTGACCTGGCAGTGCTGGGTCGAAGGTTGGACTTGATGATCTTAAAGGTCTCTTCCAACCTAAGAGATTTCGTGAGTCTGTGAGGCACCTCAGACTGAACAGGCTGGCTCTGTCCTTTTCCCAGTTGCAAAGGTTTACTCACTTTTTGTGCTTCTTATTGACTGTTCTGTACGTTAAAAAGGTGCATGAGATGATTTTTCTTACAGATTGGTGATAGATTCGTGGTGGATCACCAAGTTCAGTAGATGGCACTGTGCCCTTGAATTTGACACTTAGGCCACCGGTGCAACCCCCGTCTGTCGCGGTGCCGGTGCAGGACACAGGACACCCCTTGTCTCTGCCCACCCGGGGACCCTTTGCTGGGTCCGCACTTCCCAGCTAATCTTTCCTGCGATTGTATTTATTCTGCCTCACCCACGGTCGTTCCTCGCGACTNAGGGCGGCCGCCCTCAGGCGCTGCGGTGCCGGTGCTGGGCATGTCCCGACGGTAGCGGGACTGTCTATCGCCATGGGGCGGTACTCGGGCAAGACGTGCCGCCTCATCTTCATGCTGGTGCTGACCGTCGGTTTCTTCGTGGCTGAGCTGGTGTCGGGCTACCTGGGCAAT